>CAWUFQ010000009.1:0-600000 GCA_963921405.1 Cepaea hortensis | reverse complement strand
AACCCTATTTATTTAATAGATGTCGGAGAAAGGGAAGATTTGATTTCTCTTTCAGCTTTCTAAATTTTCAATTTAGAAAGCTGAAAGAGAAATCAAAAGTCTGTTTTAGAACAAGGCACTCACTCTAGTACATGAACTGTCATTTTAGCTGCAGATAGTGATAGCATTTTAAGCAGTGGTTCAGAGGAAATGCACAAGATTGCCTTAGAATCATCACTTCGTACAGTTGTCCAGAATAGAATGTAGTAGTATTATGCACTTCTTAAAGTTAATAATTATCTTTAAGAATATCAGAGATTGCAGTATTCGAAGAGAGTAGTAGATTGTCAGTTTGCCCGGGAATCGGCTTTGCGTCGTCAGAATCTAACAGTCGAGCATTTTACATTTCAGAGGTTTTAATTTATAATAATACAATTCAATTGACATTACCATTACTTGATACTTGATACATCTGGTCATCAGTCTAATCTAAGGATTAACAAGCCTACCTCGGATTCAGACATTCTGCCTTCCTTATTTGAAAATCGGTCACACTAGCTTTCACGTCTGTTCATCAGGCAGTTTGCAGAAAGAGTGCGCGATTAACATATTCTAAGCGGGTTTTTAAATGGAGGCGTTGTCACGTGTCTCTTTTTATCCAATGATCTCTTGTGCCGTGGCTGATGAAATCTTTCCCAGAATTGACGTCATCTGTCACTTGTTCAGTACCAGTTTTGATGGTGCGTCAGTTTTAAGCTCTGGTTTCAGTTTTAAGTTTTGCGCCGTCAATTGTTTTACACTTTCCCCTCTTCTTGGCGTGCATTCTTGGCAACTGAATAATGGTGGATAGTGGTTATGCCACAGCCACCAAAAACACAAATGTCATTAAAAAAAAACACCATCCACCCATCATGTGCCATGCTGATAAGCGTTGGAGGTCATGTTTTGCCATATCACTCGATCACCAGAGTCGTGGATCAGCTCCGTGTTCCTGTCTCGACCATGCCACATGGAAAAAGCTATCCAGGTATTTACTTCTCGGTCTTCCCCTTGGTCTCTTCCCTTCGATCTTGCCAGTTGTCATCAAGTTCTCCTAGTCATTTCTTCTCATAACATGCCCAAGAAATTTTGACTGTCTACGTCTAATGACTATAATCAGTTTACGATATTTAAACAACACACAAATGTCACCAAATACCCATATCAGTGCCGGTGGGTTCAAGAAGACGACACCTGTGACAAGTGCTTCTGAACAAAAACTGCATGTCCTGTACGGAACGATGTACTCAACCCCAGCACCAGGTAGATTTACTAGACAATTTTACGGACTGGCCGAGTGGTGCGGATGCCGGAGACCCCGGTTCGAATCCTCGTGAAGGTGTGGAATTGGTTCTGTCGTGAGCGAAAAGAAATCTCTAACCTGCAGAGATCGCGGCGACTGCACTAGCCAGGCGGCCATATTCCCTCATGCTTAAAGCCTCCGCCCCCCTCCCCCAACCTCTTCTGTACCGCAAAGTACCACAGACAGTAGATGACGGTTTGTCATTGCTTTCTGAACGAGAATTCGACGTACACATCCAAGTGACCGATGTGTAGAATTAACCACTACGTTTGGCTAACCACATGCGTGTTGCAACCTCCGTTCCGGACTTGTGTGTTGATATTCTGGCAGCGGCATTATGCATAGTATGCCAGTGTGGGCTGTTGGTTTGTTGAAACTTCTGACTTTTCCACTTCTCACACGGGGCAGTGAGGAACATTTTGTGTGATACTCACTAGCACAGAAACGGAGCATAGTGTGGCGACCATTTGACGGAAAATTGTAACTGCGACTACCCAACTAATTGTGTTCGTTTATGATTGTAATGACATGATCTCATGGCATTATGTTTTACTCTTATAGTCTTTGCCTTGTGGCGTTGGTGATCATGTCTATTCACAGCCTTCTGTCTCGTGTGCCGCCAATATTCTCATCGTTAATGCTGTGCGGCGTTAGTGATCGTGTCTATCCACAGCATCTGTCTCTTCTACTGCCAATTATTTCTGATACTAATGTTCCTCCATCCATTGATGTCAGGCTATCCAGTAATCATTTCCGTTGGTCCCCCCGCCTGCCTTACTTCCCCTCCAACCTTCTCGTTGTAACCAGATACTCCAGCCGTTCTCTTCTCACGCTAGTAACCAAATCGCTGTGTTGGTTACATTCTTTCAGTCTATATTCATTGTTTTTGTTTTTTTTTAAACGTGGTCGATGGTTTCATCATATTTCTATAAAACCACATAATTCCACAATTGTCTGCTAACTGTCCATTATCTTACGTAGAACAGAATTGCCGGCTCTGTGGCGAGTAGCTTGCGAACGCAATTCGTAATCCCGAATAGAGCATTCGAAACAAAGCTGTGGGCGATTTGGCTGTCGACCGCTTTGCGTTGGTTTTCATAAAACGATATGGGTGCCGGTTGTTCAGAAAGCAATGGTAAACTAATGAACGTAAATTTAACAAGAAATCGCAACAGCTACAAAATACGGAGATGACTACGACGTCCTGTAAGGGATAATCAACTAACTAACAACAGAATTAACTCATTATAGCTCTTAAGGACTCTTGTCCTCACCTCGACTGACACAGATACATGGCAGAGGTTATTCTATGTCTTGTGAAATGCCGCCGTGGCTTAACCTGGTCTAAATGATACTTCCTTAAATAATTATATACTCGTGGGGCTGGTCATGGGTTCAACCCGCACGAGTGCGGTGTCGAATTGTTAAAACAGGCGGACCCAGCCTAAAATGTTTCCAGCATATGTCTTGGGAGTAAAGACGGCTGGCATGATAATAACCAGAGTGTCTACTGAGTTACATTTGGTATATACAAATACGGATCTATATTTCATATGGGCCTTACTCTTGCAAAAGGCACCTTAATATATTTATTGTTTAATGGGAGAAAGTTAATTGCATATTCTTTACAGGACGTCGCAGTCAACGCCATAATTTTTTGGTTGTTCGTGATTCGGGGGGGGGGGGGGGGGGGTTTAATTCTTTGGAAAATCCCGCTCTATTCATTACATGAAGGAGTGTCAATTGTAAGCGAGGTCTGCAGATTAAACCTACCTGACCGAGCGTTCTCAAACAGATGGTGATGGATAATTATTTGAAATAGCCCGCGCTAGCCGGTACATCAAAGAGTGTCACTTGTATCAACATAGGAGTGAGAGCTTCAGATTAAAGCTACCATCACGACCGTTGTAATAACAACGGGTAAGGGATAATTCTTGGAAAACGTGTCATACACAAAGCCTAAATCTGATAGTTCCAGCTGACAATGTGTAATTACTCCCCTATTCATAACGTTTACAAAGTCAACGCATGGGCGTCCACTATATATACCAGAAGAATGTGGTCTTCTGCCTCATTTCATGAGAACATTTTCCAGTGTGTGTATCTGAAACTCATTTGTGATTTCAGTATTTGGATATTTTTCTGGCTTGTGATTTCAATATTTGTATATTTTTCTGACTTGTGATTTCACTATTTGGATATTTTCCTGACTTGTGATTTCACTATTTGGATATTTTGTTGACTTTTGGACTCGGTTGCGATAATTTGTGTTCAGTAATGGCAGCTTCTGGAAAGTACGATCTGGAGCCAGTGCACGTGTTTTCTGATTTCTTTGTCGATTGCAATCTCACTCGTGGGCCAGTCCTGGGCCGAGGAATGACTGGAGAAGTTGTTCTAGCCACTATGACTAGTAATTCATCAATACAGATTGCTGTGAAAATATTTTCATTGCTGACGCCAGATGGAGGGATTAGGAACATAAGATTGTTTAATACAGAGGTCAAAGCATTACATAGTCTGTCGCATCCTCATGTCATTAGACATCCGATATCCGCTCGATGTGATGAACACCTGGCCAGTTCTACTGTCTACTGCCCTAATGGAAACTTGACCTCTAAACTTCAATCTATAACCCACGATTTAAGCATCAAGTATTTCGTCCAGTTAGTGAGTGCTGTGCGATATCTCAATGATAAAAAGGCAATTGTGCACAATGATATCAAACCTGATAATATTGTTATGGACGCTAACAACGACCCGGTTCTTGGGGACTTTGGTCTGTCGGAGGTTGGCTTTCCTCGAGGAATGTCCATGGTTTCTTCTATAGGCACAGGTGGCACATTTGGCTTCAGGGCTCCAGAAAAAGCCAGTCACAGACTCATGAATCCGTATAAGATAGATCCGTACTCACTGGGTGTGGTACTCTGGTGCATGGAGCTCAAGACGCTGCCAATATCCGACAGGGTCCACGATTGTCTGGACATCGATCTGCTGATGTCTATTATTGCTCAACCTGTGCGTCGATGCCTGGAGCGCACTCTACACAGTGACCCTGAAGTGAGAGCATCAGCCGTGACATTGCTGAAAGAATTACACAGAGATGGAGTCTATAGTAGCCTTACTGACAGCCTGTAAGTATATATTCTGTATATTCTATCGTTACATTAACTATTAAACTAATCAACAGTTGGTGCTTATTTTCAATATATTTTAATCACCAAAGATGCTGCTAACATTAATTGCATTTCTAACTTTCTAATATCTTTTATTTGTCTACTAGAAATACGTTAATTTAGATTAACTTCGTGCTACGTTAGTAAATGAGTGAGACATTAGTGATTATGTAACATTAACAGTGGTTAGTGAATAATAAAGAGTCTTAAACGTTGAGAAGATCGACTTCATTACCCCGGATTTTATCCCGTATAGCTCAATCTCTTTCCGCAGAGCGGCATGCTTAAGGCGTCGAACAAATCAAGAGCTCCGTAACTCCGGCGACGACCCCAAGGAGTCTAAAATAATTATGTTGTGAACCGAAAGACGTAGCCCGGAATTGAACCCACATCCTTTGGAGCAAGAGGCAGACGTCTTGACCATTTAGTCACGAAAAGATTCAGTGATTAGGGAATGAGTAACATTAACATTAGTTAGCTTTAATTTAGCGTGTTTAAAAAATTACATTAAACATTTTCATATGACAATAATACACAGGTGTTTGAGACATATAACGTAACTGTTTAATTATAGTATTAGCGTATTTTATTCTGTTAAACATTCGCAATAAACTATTATATACTTAAATGCTATATATATTATCACACAAATAAGAGAATCATCCTGTGTATATTATCATAGAGACTGACACAAAGTGAATGTTGACTAAGTGACAGATAGAGTGGCTATGGTTGTGTCTAGGGTATGTCCTTGTAACAATGTGATGTTGAACAACAGATTAACCAAGATGCATCACACCCAAACACCAGTCAGTGAACAAGCGTTAATTTGCGCACATAATATTCCTTTAATTATGAATTAACACAGACACATGTAGCATATAAATCCAGGAACAATAATTCTCTAAGAATATATCTCCATCCCAATGGAACACTTCGAATAACACTACCTCTCACGGCTACTAAATCTCGTCCCACACGACAGGTATACTAGCCTCTCTCTAGGCCCGACTCAAAGTAACCCACTCTGGGTCTCGAATTCCACTCACTATCCCTGGAACCCACAGTGCGGAGTTATCTTCCGAACTCCGTCACAATTCTTCACTTTCTCACGCCACGACCTTCTCCTGGTCCGGTCTAGACTCAACTCCCTCTCAGCTCGGAGTCCAAGCATCAACTGATCTCCGCCAATCTTTTCCCCTCTCTTTTCAACAATTCTATCCCCCACATTGCTTCACACACAACACACAACCTCACTGCTCCAACTGTCTGCCCCTTCTTGCAGCCCCTCTACCTTACACCCTTCCCCGTTTATCTCCTTATATTTTCTTTCCGGTGAATGCCCTTTCACCTCGTGAACTGTTTATATTGTACGGCCACTCACCTTAATGCCACTGAACACAGGCATGTGACACTACCCCACCCTCAAAAGAAAACATTGTTTTCAAATGTTGGGAGACTAATACTTATCAAATATGTGACCCAGACACATTGCCTGGGTAGTCGTAAGTATAAATCCAAATTACTCTAGCTACCACACTAAATAATACATCAAATGCTCATAGTACACTCCCTTATTCCCAACACATCAATACAAACAACTTTCTCTCTTGTATCCCAATACATGACTAAAACATGGCATAGTAATAAACATATCATCTAAAACATCATGTTTGTGTACCCGCAGGTCTCTTACTACTTCACGACCACACAATACTATTTGTGTACCGACCCTATATCAGGTGGTTCTGTTCTTGCATTAACCCACCTCTGATTCCTGTCGATGCTGTGTCTACCTTTCATGTACCCATGACTCATGGTACCTCTACAATTACAACATCTGTTTGCTATCCCTAGCCCTGGGTCAGTAATGTCGCGAACACTCTTTAGACCTAACTCAACTTTTCTATCTGCATATTGCACCGTTACACTTGAGTCTCTGTTTAGTCTGACCTCTTTATTCAATCTTGGCCCATTTATCTGGCACCTTGCTTTCTGCTGCATATGCCTTTTGCCTATGTGCCCTGCACATGCACTATCCTGAGCTGTTCTAGTATATCGGTCTCTATGTGCTAAAGGTACTGCTCCTTGCCCACGTGCAGTTCTGCTATCTGAAAAGCTGCGAGTGAGAACATTGTTCTTCCTCTCGAAGCACCATCTACCTTTCTTTGACTGTCTATGTTCTACTCTCCTACACCCTTGGGAACATTTGTTCAGAGTAGTATCTTGTCTCTGGGATTCCCTACAGCTACATTTGAAATCCATTCTCACCTGCTCAGCTTTCCTATCCTTGTCCTGAGTTCCTGTGTCTACTTCAAGTGCATCTTCTACCTCAGCTATACTCTCTAATTTAGGTCCTCTTGTGGTAACTACCTCATTACTGCTTACACTATATTTTTGGTCCCAATAAACTACTTCCTCTTCTGTACAATCTTTAACTCCTATAACATTTCCTATGATCAAATCAGCCACTGGTGAGTCCAAAACACATGCTGTCACTCTTCCTGTTATGTATGGTGTTTTTACTGTTATCACGGCTATTGGGTAGAATTCTACTGTCCCATTAAATGTTATGGATCTAATCTTTTTCCCTGTATAATCCGAGGTATGCACTAAACTCTTTCTCACCCCGATGGACGTACATCCGGAATCCCTAATTGTTAACTCTGGCCTATCATTAACAAACCCATGATGCATCTTCAGACTACCTCCTTCATGGACTGCTGATCCTGCTTTCACCGTATGACCACACACTAAGACTGGTTGCCCGTCTTTTTCAAAAAGAGGTTTGCACCCACTACAATCTTCATTTTTGATAGTCTCAATCACTTGTGCTGCATTAGAATGCTCCGTTTCCCTCATCCTACAATGATGACTGACATGCCCCTTCCTTCCACATTTGAAACAAGTGATCTCCCTTTTACTGTTGTTCGTTGGTCCATCTGATGGTTGTGCATCACAATCTGCCATTTTGTGTCTCCAGCTCCCACAATTCCAACATCCGGCATAACTATTTGGCCGTCTCTGAAAATTCCCCTTTTTGTATGGGTACCGTCCTGCTCTGCCAAAATAGTTGCCACGGGAACCATTATCTTGAAGTTCTTGTTGCTCACCTTTCTGTGCTGAATCCACACTTTTCGCCCTTGGTCTAATGACTGGATTCTGGTCCTGTTTAGTGTACGCTGCACAGACTATTTCCTCACTCATTAGTTTCCCAATAGAACTGTTAGGATGTGCAGTCATATAGTTTTGCCCTAACTGAGACATTGTGTCTATGTCCTTTGGCTTCCGTTCCTCAAAGAACGCCACTAAATTAGAATTGCATGCAGATACTACCTTGTCTCTTAACATTAGATCTACTAATTTATTAAAATCTTTCCCTACTTCTGCAAGCTCCATCCATTTGTTAAATGTGTTCTTTACTGTGTTAACAAAGTCTGTGAAATCTTGATTTGTCTCTGGCACTAACTGTCTAAACTTTGTCCTATATCCATGCTCAGTGAGTTGGAACTTTGTCAGCAAACGTTGACGTAAGATAGTGTAGTTGTTTCTTTCTTCTACCGGTAAATTAAACATTGTATCTAGAGCCTTACCCGTAAGCAACTCACCAAGTTTCATAGAATATTCCCCCTCTGGAATGCCTAAAGTTTTCACTGAAGATTCGAACCTAGACAAATAAGTTTCAAGATGGTCCCGGTCTGTAAAATATGGCAGTTTTAGTCTCTGTGACGACTGCAAAGGTCTTCTGCTATCCTCACTTTGACCCTTCGAAGATAGTTCTAGTTTTTTTTAACTCAATTTCAGTTTGCATCTGACACTTGATCTTCTCTTTCTCAATTTCCTGTAAACGCTTGTTTTCCATTTCAGCTAGTTTTACTTGTGTCTCTTTCTCTTCCTGTAGACGCTTTGCCTCGCGTTCATTATGCCTCTCCTCTCTTTCCGTCTGCTTTTGTTCTTTCGCTTCTGCATACTCCTGTAACTCTTTACCTTTCATGCCTATTCTTTCACCTGCTTCAATATAATCCATTAAAGTAGGCATCTTGCACTTGTGGACACGTTGCTGTGAATCAGCCAACTATAAATGTACAGACTCTGCTGTTAGTCTTTGTGTCACTTCCCTAAGTACACCCGCACTCCCTGGTACGTAAATCCGTAGTGCTACAATATCACTCTGTACTCACCCAGTCACTCTATAAGCACTAGGTAGTGAGGTGGGAATATTAACTATACTCCCTCGTATATATATATATATATCAAATAACTGTAGAACAATTCCTGGAAATAGTTTTAAACATACATATACATACACAAATGCATGATACACACTAAGTGCCAACTATTAAAACGCTAGACACATAGGCCGGTGAAACGCAGACGGATGATTACATAGAAATAAAAACCACTGACATAAACATGCCCATGAAAGACCATACCGTGCGCATAATATAAACTGACAAATACCATCTAGATAGAAGCTATATTAACATAAGAATTACAACAATACCATATATCCAAAGAAATCAAATATCATATGTAACCGTAAAGAGAAAACAGTAAAAAGAACAAATATAAAATGAATAATGTACATAGATCTGACGTAGACACTTGGACACCGTGTATAATGTCGAGACGACCCAATGCCACAGCACAAAACAAACTGACTCGTCAGCTGTCTCTCAACAACATACAATATGTACCTAGACAATTTCACGTTTGCGCCGTCTCCCGCATTTCGAGAAACAATGCAAAAATATCCTACTTATAACGAACACTGGACCACATACAAATATTTAAGTAATGCACAACAACAACAATACTTAGGACGATGAGAACAACAGAAGCAAACAAGGGTTGCCGCCACCAATGTGATGGTAGAATCTTACAAAAGTCCTTAGTTTGTTTTTAATAGTGTCCGAAAATCGCCTGGAAATGTCTGTCCGTTACTGTTTTGAAAAAAATTACGACGTTATATTCCCACAATGAATTAATGTTCTGATGCGTTGTCACTTTTTGTTGACGTGGTGACACGATTTTCGACTGTCGTAAAAGTTTAAGATGATGATAATTATCCCAACGCCTTGTCTCTACACAGTCCGTAACGATTTTTGTAATCCTCCCTGTAGAGTTGGCCTGTGATTGTATAATGTATGTGAACGCTCTTGTTTTGCCAGAAATATTGGGTTTTCGTTGCGTTTTGGGGAGCCGAAAATACCTTTAATATCAATGAATGTTTATCTGCGTAGTCACTGTCGCTTTGAAGTGATGGTATGGTTTCACTGTTGCTGACCCGGTTAAACCAACGAATGGCAGAAAATGATCACGCGCTTTAAATCCGTTTTGCAAGTCTTTTTTGGTGAAGAAATGAGCTCATACTTGCGAAGACGGCACCTGAATGACTGTTGTGGTTTGTGTGCCGATGATGACACACACACACAAAGACGTTAAACGTAAATCCTAGTTTCAGTAGAAACCCAACGTGTTATTCTCAGTGGAAATTTTTCCGTCAAATTCCCTGGTTCTCGGCCTTGACTCACAAGGTCATCTCTGTTTCTCTTTATCACAATAATCCGTTCAGAAACTCTTACTTTTCTGTGGAGCAACGATTGTCACCTTTGTGTGTTCCCCACACTTTTGTCAACAACTCATGTTTCAGGCATCATCGGATTACTTCTCCCACACCATACAAGAAGCTTGCAAGTCGTGTGCGAGGAATGAAATGGTACATTTTATTGCCGTTGGCTCTTTACAATTGCAAAACAGTCGCTATCTAATCACACATAAAGTCACAATATTCTCTATCACTAGTTTTTCATAAACCCTATAGCTAATCTCTATCTACTAGGCTATATGAAAACACATATCTATTCTATACGATGTGAACACTACAGAGTCAGTCCCCAGTCTGACTTGCTTCACTCCCGTCGCTACACGCCCCGCGGAAGGACCTTCATACGCCCTTCGGCTCTTTGCGTGCTAGGTCAGTTAGCACGCTTCTATTAGCTGGCTTTGGTTTGAGTGCTAATCGTTGCTATCACGCAGGCGTGATTCTGTCGTGACCAGTAGTGCTAACTATCTGGTCAACGCCTTCGTGTGAGGACTAGTTAATAGTCCCCCTTTTCTATCATCTATCCTGCCCTGATCCCGGGCACTCTGTTCCCTCTACTCAATCTGAGGTTGACCCCACGTCCCGGTGGTGTTCTATCATGAGGCAGACTTCCTGCCTCTTCCTTCAGTCTTTGACACACACCCTCCCCTCCTGTGTTGCGTCATCAACTTTGACTCATTGGTTGTGACGCAAGAGGTTTCTAAAAAATTAGTGTGTCTAATTTTTGTCAAAGACTGTAGATAACCTGGCTTTGGGCTACTCAATAGACCTACTGACTAATGTCACAATGTAGCATCACTTTACTTGGCTACTGGCAATCGCCACAAACTTGTCTGGTTGGCGTAAGCCCTCTTCTCAATCGCAATATTATATTAATTAGAGGTATGTCTGAACCGGACCGTTGTCTTATAAGACCTGCCCTCAAATAGTAAATTAACTCACTACCCATACAAAGTTGACTTTCTGAAGGTCAACACATGAATTGCTTCATGTCCCCCATATAATATTAAACAACCATTACACAAGCTGTGAGCGACAGGCTTTACCTATCTCGCTTCCGCGTGTAAAGTTATATTTCACTGTTAAGTTAGTGTTTCGTTGTCTATTATGTCCCCTGACCCGGAGTTATCTCCCTTTGATCTAATAAAAGTGTATGCAATTTACATGTTTGTTTTTCTGGTTGTTTGTGTGTTTGGATGTAATTAAAAGTATAATCTAACGTCTAACATGTGTATCTAACTATCATGTGTATGTAAGTTAGTTTTTCAAGTGCCATAATTCATTTAACTGTGGTCACAAACATGTGTATAATACAAATCTGTGACTACGTTTCTGTCTTATGAGACTCAAAATACTTTCACTACGATTCTAAACTAAACTACACAAAATACATTCATTACAACACATTTTCAACATTGAAACCAACACTTGACGGCAACAAAAATAAAAAGTCTTGTTGAGCGGCAGAAAAAATCCGCTGACTGTTTTCACTCTCTCCTGTATATTTTACATTTGTTCTCACTTTCACACTTCTGTCACACCTCTTTTACCTTCCCTTATGTCACACTTCTTTTACCCTCACTATTGGCACACATCTTTTACCCTCATTTCTGTCACACATCTTTCATCCTCATTTCTGTTACACTTCTTTTACCCTCACTATTGGCACACATCTGTTACCCTCAGTTCTGTCACTCATATTTCATCCTCATTTCTGTCACAATTCTTTCATCCTCATTTCTGTCACACATCTTTCACCCTCACCTTTGTCACACATCTTTTACCTTCATTTCTGTCACATAACTTTCACTCTCATAGTTATTTAAAAACCTTGGAGTGACACTGTACAAGCTTGGCTCAGTTTGACAGAGTTGAGCCTAATGACTGTGCATCAACCGTTGCACACGTCAAGTATTTACAACATATTTACATGTAAGAAACACGGGTTGATGGTTTGTACCCTGGTATTATTAACCACTCTATTCTACTGAAATATTATTCTAAATAATGACATACTAATACTAGTTCTATAAATATACATTTAATGCGTTGCTATTTTAATCTATCTGTCATATTAATCCTAAAATAAGCTTACATTACTCCTAATATTTATCTAATTTAAGAGATGTAATTTACCTATGTGAAATGAAATTGATGTGAGATGAATTATGTCCCTTGGTGAAATGGGTAATGTGAAATGTAATAAGTTACGTCCCTTTCTAAAATGGGTGATGTGAAATATAACATATTCTAACTAATGTTTTTAAATAAAACAAACTATATGATTGATATTCTTATTCTATATGGTGTAAATGATGTATCTTTGCGTGTATAATATTTCTATTCTATTCTGGTAACCTAATCATGCTACTAAATGATAACGTTTGTTAAATGGATTGGTTAAGATGGAATGAAATCAAATGAAATGAAACAAAGTGAAATAATAAACTGAATGATACTATTCCTATCTAAACTTCTTATAATTAGTTGTCATGTTTAAATTACTATCCTAATATACTTTTAAAGCTAAATGAAAATGTAAATTAATAATCTATCTAAAGTAAAATGAAAAAGTATTATATTATCTAACTCTAACTATAAATTAAAATGACATAATCTATCTATATTTTATCACAATATTAAAACAGTATGATACATATCACATTAAGTTTATATATACATGGTCTTTAAATACCTCAGGTTAGTCGTTGCCATTAATGTTCAGAAACATACTTTCATTGGCATAATATCTATACAATTGTTCTGGGTATTTGAAATCCATTACACAGTCATATTTATTCTATGGGTATTGCACCTGTAGAGTTCGTTTGTAGACCAGTGTTCTCGTGTCTGTATGTCTATAATCATCTGACACTGTTTTTCTCTGCTTAACACAACTACTTCACTGGAACATATTTGGAGCTTAGCAAATAATAAGCTGTCCTAGTTCACAAAGTGATATGTTTGTTCCCAGAGTAAAGTTCTTACTTTTGATGTCTACAGACACATAGCAGGTCAATGTTTTTGGTACTTAGTTCAGCACACAATATTCATGTATTTCTAACATATTTCACATATAATATTTGACTGTACTAAATTAACATATATCACAATACAATTTTATGTGGAAATTTCTGGTATTGCTACATCAGATGGTCGACTAAGGGTATCAGCCAAGATGTTATCTTTCCCCTTAATATGTTCTATACTAAAGGTGTAATTTTGCAGTATTAGCGACCACCTGTATATTTGGTCATTTCGATGTACACCACTCTGTATGACCGTTATTGGGGAGTTGTCAGTCTGGACAATGAAGTGCACACCCGCCAGGAATCGATGCAGCTTTCTCACCGCATAGATGACGCTTAAGGCTTCCAACTCGGATATGGAATATCTGGACTCGGTGGGTGTGATCTTACGGCTCACGTAGCAAATCGGATGGAAGATGCCCTCATAAAATTGGCCTAGTACTGCAGCGATGGAGATCCTGCTGGCATCTGTCCTGAGATAATAAACGAGCCTCGGATTAGGCAAGCGGAGGATTGGAACATTACTAAACAAAATTTTTAATTTTGACAATGCAGAAATTAATAATGCATCTTTAACATCCAATTTTACAGAAGCTTTTAAAACATTGGAAAATACACTTGTAATCTCCGCTAAATTTGGAATAAATTTACTATAGTAATTCACTAACCCCAAAAGGCTTCTGACCTGTTTCTTGGTGGTAGGCATGGTCAGATTCATAATTTTGGTAATAATTTTCTGGTCAGTCTTTAGTTGACCTTGAGAAATGACATGACCCAAAAACTCAATTTCTTTTAGGCCCAATTCGACTTTGCTCGGTTTGACGGTGAGCCCGAAGAGTCGCAACCTATTAAAGACATGTCTCAGTTTCAGTAGGTGTGTTGTCCAGTCATCAGTATGGACACATATATCATCTATATAGGTCACTGTATTCGTCACTCCATGAAGTAGATCTCTAGTTAAGCGTACGAACGTGGCAGGAGCGTTTCGAAGTCCGAAAGGAAGAAAACGCCACTCGTACAGTCCTAAAGGTGTTGAGAAAGCAGTAAAAAGGATGGATTGAGACTGCATAGGGACTTGCCAATATCCCTTAGTGAGATCTAATTTAGAAAAGATTTTGGAGGTGGACATGTCAAGAATAAGATCTTCGCAGGAAGGAATTGGCTCTGCGTCGATCTTGGTGACGTTGTTGAGCTTTCGATAGTCCACGCAAAGACGAATTGTAGAATCTTTCTTCTTAACTAGAACAATTGGAAAAGAGTACTCCGAGGTGGATTTCTGGATGATCCCACTAGCCTCTAAATTCAGAATTTCCTTATTTAGATTTTCCCTATAGCTTAGTGGGATTGAGTACGGCCTGCATTTAATAGGCTTAGAGTCCGTAAGAAGAATGGAGTGTTCGATTCTGTCCGTCCTACCTGGAATGTCAGAGAATATGTCTTTGTATTCCGTCACTAATTCTACTAATTGTCGTCGTTGACTGTCTGTTAGTTCCTGTTCTATATGTATGCTATCTAATGTAGCAGTCTTGTCTACAATAGGAACTGGTAGTTCCATTCCGTCGTCGTCTACTTGATTCAGTACGGTGGTGGTGCTAAGTGTGTATTCTGTATTCTCGCTAAGTGTATGCTCGTCGGATATACCAGTCTCGCTAACTAGTGTAGTTGCGTTGTGTATGTCTGTCGTCTGATCACTTGGTGTGGGTGCACTGTGTTCGTCTGTCTCTACTTCTGTCTCTTGTCGTGAATAGTAAGGTTTCAACATGTTGACATGGAATATCTTTAAGTTTCCGTTTATTGATATTTCATAGTCAACATCTGAAATTTTACGTACCACCTTGAATGGCCCTTGCCATGAAGTCAATAATAAATTTCGTTTGTCAGGAAGCAAGAGAAGTATTTCTTGATCTGGTTCAAGTTCAATTGTTCTCGCCCCTTTGTTGGCCTTGTACATAGGTCGACCATCGTTGATATGAAGCGATTTCCTTTGCTGGACACCTGATTCAGGGGTCCAACAATATTTACCGCCACACTGTCAAATGGCCTAGAAGCCAGTGTAGAAGGTTGTACTTCAGCTGTAACATGTTTACCCTTTCGTACTAACTGTTGACAGACATTACACGAACGACAAAATAATTTAATATCATTGCAAAAACCTGGCCAATAAAAATGAGCCTGAATTCTGGCCCTGGTTTTGTCATATGCAAGATGGCCAGCAAACGGTGACTCATGTGCACTCTTTAGCACAGTTATGCGATGTTGTACAGGTAACACCGTTTGCTGAATGTTATGGTTACCAGTAGTATAATGTTTAGTAAGAATGCCACTATTTAATCTGAAGAACCCTGATTCGATCTTTGTAACCTTAGCTCGTTCTTTCAATAATTTTAAATAAGGAGAAAACTAGGATCAGCTTTCTGCTGTTCTATGACTTTTTGTCTGTTGGTATCATCAGTGCTAGATGGAGAAAGTTCCAGTAGTCTCTCATCTTGAAGCGTGTCTTGATGTTTTATAGTGTCTGCTCTGGTTGTTGCATTAACTGCATTCAGTTGGTTCCATGCAGTTATTTCATCGCTAGTACATTGTTTTAGCAGAGGTAAGCAACCCATAATTAGATCAGTACAAGGGTTGTCAAGTACAGCGCAAGTAAATGTACCCGAAAGGAAAGGAGTCTTAATACGGGCATTGGCCAAAAGGTAAATTCCAATGTTACCCGAAAAGGTTCGGCATTTGACAGAGTCACCTGTATAATCCTCTTGACTCACCAGTTCCTTTCTGAGACCAATAAGGGTACTACCGCTGTCCAGCAAACATTGGCATGGTCTATCATTGACCATTGCATTGTGGAACTCTAAATTGCCTCTGGAGGCTAAGGCTGCATTCACGCTCTCAGTTGAGCATGGAACTGTATGTCCACATTCTAATTTTCCGTCAGCATGAAACTGGTGACATCGCTCACAACTGTCAAAACTCAACATATCGTTTACACAACACACCTCTTCCGTTTGGTTAACAGGTAATTCATTTTCAATATCACACTCAGTCTCACTACCACTATCAGAAGATGTATCAAGTAAAATAGCATTGTTGGCTTTCATACGTTGGCGGCCAAGGCACTTATTTGAATAGTGGCCGTAGCTGGAACAAAAAAAAAAACATTTAATGGCACCCCGGTATGCAGATCTTTTGTTCTGTTGCTTCTTAATAACATTTTCAAGATGTGCCGGATAACTCGGCGATTTGTCACACATTGAATCAGTGTCATGTAAAAGGTGACAGTGGATACATTTTGAAATTTTTCTATCTTTCTTGTCAAATTTATTAAATGGTTTTCTATTGCTCTGATAGTTTTTAGATTGATCTTTTACAAAGGAAACTATTTCAGAGTCATTTGAAGTTTTAAAAATATTTCTGTTTGAAGAAAAATATGCTGACCCTTTCTTTTCAAACTGTTCTATGGTTTCAATGTCTGACTGCTGCAAAAATTTAGCAAAAGAGGATGGTATCGTGGATATTACTTTATCCATAGTTATTAAGTTTTTCAATTTATCAAAGTCTTTTCCTATGTTAGCTGCTTTAAGCCACCTATTTAGTACACTTTGAACATTTGAGACGTAGTCAATGAAAGTCTCAGTAGGTTTAGGTTTTAAAGTTGAGAACTGAACCTGGTACCCAGGGGCATCAAGTAAAAAGTGTTGCATAATCCTATCACGGATGTATTGGTAGTCAGATCTAAGATCGGTTGGTATAGATTCTATTACTTTAAGGGGCTCACCACTCAGGTTCTTCATATAAATCATAGCCCACATCTCTAAAGGAACTTGGTGATATTTAAACTGATACTCGACATTTTCTGTCCAGGCAGATATTGAATCCTCTTTACAATATGCTTTGATAATATGTTTGTATTTGTTAAACTTATTTTCTTCTTGTTGACTTTTAAGTTTAGTGGCAGAGATCTCTGCGTGTGAGTCTACATCCATCTCTTTCATCTTTAACTGTGTCTTTGATTCTACTTGTATTTGTTTTTCCTTAACTCTTGCCATTTCATCTATTTCTTTTTGCTTTAATTCTCTCTCCTGATCTAATGTCTTCTGTTTAATTTCCTTATCTTGTTGTAACTGTTGTTGCTTAATTTCCTTATCATGTTCTAATTGCTTCTGTTTTAATTCTAATTGATGTTGTCTTTCTAGTGCGCGTTCATCTCTATCTGCATTTTCTTTTCGTTCCCGTTCAGTTCTCTCAGCATCTTTTGCTTCTTTAAATTTCTTATCAGCATATTGTTCTAGCTCTTTACCTGTGTATTGCAATTCTTTACCTGCTTTAATGAAGTCAGCTAGAGTAGCCATGTGGTTGGGGAATTGGCTCGCGTTGACTTTAACTGACTACTTCAATTAGTTATTATTCTTTGATATGCTATGTTATTTAATATCTGAGCACTACAAATTGTACTCTTTGTTTACAATCTGGAAAATCGTATTCTCCAAAAAATTAGAGCACAAAGTCTGTTCGTACAATACACGCTGAAAAAGAGATGCACTATTAATCACAATGCATGCCAAAAACGTAGGTTTTACTCAACTTAATGTTCCCTAGAACAAGGAACAACACGTCAGCAACACCGGTCCCGTTGTTTGGCACCCCGGAATACACACGAGCTTTCTATTCAGGTCACCCTGTTTGGCACATCGGCACACTCTCACGTTATCACTCAGCTGTTGTTCGCCTTGTTTTACAGAGCAGCAACAATTAACAACTCGTAAACGAAAAATAAATTTTTGACAAATTGTTACAATGACACAGACATGCCCACGAACAAACAGAACATCGATTAATTAATATTTAATGTCCTGTCCTGTCTTCGTTCTACCGTAATATGTCTTTCGTTACTAACCTAGTTTAATCTATGGAAGAATGGTGCAGGCCAAATCTAATTTGCATAGCCGAAAGTAGTGCCTTCGTGACGGTAAACAAATAGAAAAGTACGAAAAAAAATCAATAACTGCTTTTAAATAAATATAAATATAATAATAATGTGTAAATAAATAAATATATTCATTCTCTAATTTAAATAAATAAATAATAGTTAATATATCGTAAAGATTCAGGCAGGCAGCAGCTTGCCAGTATGTAAACACTGAAATGCTGATTGCAAATGGCGAGGCCCAACTGTTTGTCAATCGTGCCACGTCACAGGCGCAGCGCTATTTTTAGCTTGCAAAAATCAATACTGTCGCTGACCTTTGTATTGCTCCGCCATGAATCATTTTTTTACAATTATTCAAAAAAAAAAATAATTATATAAATAAATGCAAGAAGAACATAATATGAATACTTACAACTTTGAAAAGCACATTATTTAAATATATAACATTCTAATAAGCACAAATAAACATTATTTCATCACGATAGGCACAATTCTGCTGGCAACTCGATCTAGTCTGCACACGTCATAGTCACTGACATAAATTAAACATTTAATATTTGTAATATCCTATCTGTAACCCTAGTTTAGAGCCGTGGGTAAGTGTTATAGCTTGAACTCAGGTTCAAGCGGCACTTCTGACACCACATTTAATCCTATTGCCTGTCAACAACTCATGTTTCAGGCATCATCGGATTACTTCTCCCACACCATACAAGAAGCTTGCAAGTCGTGTGCGAGGAATGAAATGGTACATTTTATTGCCGTTGGCTCTTTACAATTGCAAAACAGTCGCTATCTAATCACACATAAAGTCACAATATTCTCTATCACTAGTTTTTCATAAACCCTATAGCTAATCTCTATCTACTAGGCTATATGAAAACACATATCTATTCTATACGATGTGAACACTACAGAGTCAGTCCCCAGTCTGACTTGCTTCACTCCCGTCGCTACACGCCCCGCGGAAGGACCTTCATACGCCCTTCGGCTCTTTGCGTGCTAGGTCAGTTAGCACGCTTCTATTAGCTGGCTTTGGTTTGAGTGCTAATCGTTGCTATCACGCAGGCGTGATTCTGTCGTGACCAGTAGTGCTAACTATCTGGTCAACGCCTTCGTGTGAGGACTAGTTAATAGTCCCCCTTTTCTATCATCTATCCTGCCCTGATCCCGGGCACTCTGTTCCCTCTACTCAATCTGAGGTTGACCCCACGTCCCGGTGGTGTTCTATCATGAGGCAGGCTTCCTGCCTCTTCCTTCAGTCTTTGACAACTTTCCTCCTATAACTCCCCTCCTCCTGGCGAGTTTTTAACCATGAATTACCCTCGTAACTCCCCTGGCGCCCCTTTCCGTCTTATTATCTGCGCCGAACTCTGAAGACGCCGTACACACACACACACTCGCTGTCCTCGTAAACAGCACTGACCCTCTTGTCAACCCAATTTGTCCGTGGCGACTCACAATTTCCACCGTCCTCACCCGTCGTTTTACCTGTGGTGAATTCTTAACCTATCGCCCTGCAACCACACTGTGCTTTGTCCTCAACACACACACAAGATGTCTCACCACGCCCAGGACTTCCCAACGAAATTGCTCACTGTCTTAAATCCTGTCTTCGTCACACCCACACGCACATGTCAGGATATCATCTTGCCAGTATCATGGCGCCGACTTTTTGTACTGTTCACTTGACCTATAAACACACGCGCCTGTTTGCGTTAATTTTCTGACGTCCCTGATAGCTGAAGAAATACTGCCTGGTATCCAATTTACCTGTCCTGACCTTCTCGTGACCTCTGTGCTACCCAGTTCCCGCACGGAAAAAACCCAGTGTTTATACCGTGGACACGCTCCGCTGTCCACCCTCTCTCTCTCTCTCTCTCTGAGTGAGAAGTGTTATTTTTATCTCGTTTCTCGTGGACTCTGTATTAATTCTCCGACACTTTTGAAATGCGCTGTCTACTGAAAATGGTGTTTATTCTTGACCGGAGAGCCCTCAGAAATCTTCTCTGACACAAAGTGAATGTTGACTAAGTGACAGATAGAGTGGCTATGGTTGTGTCTAGGGTATGTCCTTGTAACAATGTGATGTTGAACAACAGATTAACCAAGATGCATCACACCCAAACACCAGTCAGTGAACAAGCGTTAATTTGCGCACATAATATTCCTTTAATTATGAATTAACACAGACACATGTAGCATATAAATCCAGGAACAATAATTCTCTAAGAATATATCTCCATCCCAATGGAACACTTCGAATAACACTACCTCTCACGGCTACTAAATCTCGTCCCACACGACAGGTATACTAGCCTCTCTCTAGGCCCGACTCAAAGTAACCCACTCTGGGTCTCGAATTCCACTCACTATCCCTGGAACCCACAGTGCGGAGTTATCTTCCGAACTCCGTCACAATTCTTCACTTTCTCACACCATGACCTTCTCCTGGTCCGGTCTAGACTCAACTCCCTCTCAGCTCGGAGTCCAAGCATCAACTGATCTCCGTCAATCTTTTTCCCTCTCTTTTCAACAATTCTATCCCCCACATTGCTTCACACACAACACACAACCTCACTGCTCCAACTGTCTGCCCCTTCTTGCAGCCCCTCTACCTTACACCCTTCCCCGTTTATCTCCTTATATTTTCTTTCCGGTGAATGCCCTTTCACGTCGTGAACTGTTTATATTGTACGGCCACTCACCTTAATGGCCGGTCTCTCTGGCTGTGGGGTTACAACCCTTTCTCTCTGTAATCCCGTTTATCACGCAGAGTTTCGCAGCGGAGCGAGAACTGAGGTGGTTCGACCCCCGCTCGTGACTTGCGGATACTGAGCCGGCCGCTCAGAAAGCAATGGCAAACTACTGAGCGTAATCTTGCCAAGAGATCAACAGACAGCTGAAAGATGCTGCTGTTGACAGCTAAGTCCTGTAAAAGGATACGCAAAAACAAACTCACCTTAATGCCACTGAACACAGGCATGTGACAGAGACAAGAAAAGCAAATGCCCATGTATATAATATCACAAGGACAAGAATATCAAAAGTCAATCTATATAATATATCACAGACAAGGAGATAAATTTGATGCGGCGAAACTCGATTGAATAGCGACACACACACACACACACACACACACACACACACACACACACACGAGAGAGAGAGAGAGAGAATGACAGAGGGGCGAGAGCGCGGGAGAGAGAGACAGAAAGAGAGACATAGAGTTGGAGGGAAAGAAAAGAGGGAAATAGACAGAGCGGGTGAGAGACAGAGAGTGGGAGAAAGATAGAGATAGGGAGAGAGTTAGAGACAGACAGAGAGAGAGACAGAGAGGGGGAGAGAGATAGGGAAAGAGAAAGATAACGATGGAGATAGAGGGAGAGAGAGACAGAGAGGGAGAGAGAGGGAGGGAAAGAGCGAGAGAGAGACATAGCGAGCGAGAGAGAGGAAGAGTAACGAGAGAGAGACAGAGCGAGCGAGAGAGACAGACAGACAGAGACAGAGAGAGTGACAGAGAGAGAGACAGAGAGAGGGAGAGAGGGAGCGAGAGAGAGAGTGAGATAGATAGTGACCTAGAGAGACAGAGAGGGAGAGAGAGGGAGCGAGAAAGGGATAGAGCGAGAGACAGAGATAGAAAGAGACAGAGCGGGAGAGAGAGGAAGAGAGAGAAAGAATGTGAGAGAGAGACAGAGAGAGAGACATAGAGCGAGTGAGAGAGGGAGCGAAAGAGAGATGGAGAGTGACGAGAGAGAGAAAGAGAGACAGAGAAGGAGAGAGAGGGAGCGAGAGAGAGATAGAGAGAGAAGGAGAGAGACAGAGAGGGAGAAAAAGAGAGAAAAAGAGAGAGAGAGAGAGAGAGAGAGAGAGAGAGAGAGAGAGAGAAAGAGAGCTAAAAAAAGAGAAAGAGCGAGAGAGAAAGAGACAGAAAAGGAGAGAAAAGGAGATAAAGATGGAGATAAATAGAAGGAGAGATGGCAATAGAATGAGAGAGAGAAAAAAGAGAGAGAAAGAGAGAGATGAAGGGAGAGAAGGGGGAAGGAGGGAGAAAAAGAGAGTGAAAGATAGAGAGAGAGACGAGATAATCAATAATATCGACCATCTTTACTTTTTAACGTTTTTATTTGTGAACAAGCCACTGTGACCTTCTACACATCACGAATAACTGCTACCCACCTCTTACCATTGAACTTCACTAAGTTATAACCGCTGCTATCAATATTATCGGCCATTTTGACATTTAAATGTTTTCATTTGTATAATGTATGATGACAGTGAATAGGCCACAACAACCCTCTACAAATATGATACCTGTCACGACCCGAGGTTCGAACCACCTAGCCCTACCCCACATAACGACACTCGCGCCCCACAACTGAGCGCCCATACCCACGCTGGCAAGCCCCTACACCACCCCGAGGAAATACATTGTAACCCTAAGCCTTACACAGCACCAATGGAATGCCGATAGTGTTTATGCCCAATACAGATAAAGAAAAGAAGACGAGAAAAACAAAAGAAACCGAGGACGAAGAGCACTGTACCTTAACAGCATCACTAGTATGATGCTAGTTTTTTTTAAAGCCCCACCTCGCTACAATCAATAATAACAGTAATTATTACATTTTTAAAGACATACAATTTATCACACAAAAAGGGAAGTAACAGTGCAAAAATACGTAGGAGTGTTTATTCATGAGTTGCATCCCTTGAAAATGTGGTCGCCGTAGGTGCAGTTTTGTGACGTTTTCTATGCAGTGGTAGACTTTTTATATAGTAAAAAATACAGGTGTTGCACCTTAATTAGGGTGCCATTTGCGTCTCTCCTACTACTTCTATGATTTTCATCTCCCGCCTTCATTCACGCAACATCTCTTGAAGACTTAATTATGGTTGGCTGTATTTTGTTGCTTATCTTTCCTATGGAACAAATGTCTTACGCCAACCCTCCTTGGTCGTTTTTTACGACAAGCGGGTTCGATTTTATTGTCGCTCGTCTTTGCTTCGTTTATAAAAATATACAGGACCCATTTTCAGGGAATGTTACACTAAAGAAACGTCAAAAAAGAAATGGAGAGAGAGAAGATTAACACATTAGGAATATCGTAAACGAGATATAAATTAGCAGGGATAAGGATAAGAGAGGATTGTAAGATTATTTACTCTGGGGGAGAAAAACAGGCAAGAGGTGTAGCCATAATATTAGATAAGCAAACATCAAATTATGTCAAAGGATATCGGGCTTTGTCAGACAGAGTTCTATTAGTAAAATTAAACAGAAGCCCTTTTAAAATAAATGTCATTCAAGTATATGCCATAACAAATGAATGCAGTGAAGAAAGTATAGAGGAATTTTATAATAACATGGAGTCTGCTTTGAAGAACTGTAAAAAATCATAAATAAATATCATAATGGGTGATTGCAACGCAAAAATAGGAAAGCAAAGCGGTGGATGCAGTGTAGGCAACCAATGGTTTTGGAGAGAGAAATGAAAGAGGATACAGATTTGTAGAATAGGCAAAAGAACAAGAAATGGTTGTAGGAAACACCGGGTTTAAACAGCATCCTAGAAGATTATGGACATGTAGGTGTCCAGACAGCAGGATTAACAATCAGGTAGATTACATCCTGATTAGCAAAAGGATTCGAAATGCGTGAACAGTTGTAAAAACAATTCCAAATGCAGACTGTTACAGCGATCACAGATTAATTGCAGGCACATTAAGGGTAAAGTTAAAGAAAGTCAAGTATACAGCAGTGAACCCTAAATATGACTTGTGCAAATTGAAAACTGACAAAGAAATACAAGATAATTTAACATAGAAGTAAAGAAAAAAATTGATTTATTGTCTGAACTAGAGATCCTATTTCAAGATGTAGATGATCAATGGGAAATGCTGAAGAATTCAATCAATTGTGCAGCAGAAAAAACTATTCCAAAAGTAAGGAATGTGGGTCGTAAAACATGGATGACTGAATACATTATACAACTAATGGAAACAAGAAGACAGAACAAAAATAATCCTGCCAAATATGAAGAAATTTACGGAAAAGTCAGAACCTTATGTAAGGAGGCAAAAGACACATGGCTTGAGAAAAATTGCAGAGAAATTAAAATACAACACAACAGTAAAAATGCGATACTAATGCACAAAAGAATTCACGAGCTTACTAATCAAAGAACACGTACATCAGTAAGCTGCCTAAAGACAAATTATGGAAGTGTCATAATAGAAAAAAGATCAGATCTTACATGAATGGTCAGATTACGTGAAAAACCTTATGACGATAACAGAGACGAACAGTATGATGTTCAAAATAATAATGAAGGACCAGCAAGTTTGAAGATGGAGGTTCAGAATGCTCTTAACCATATGAAATCTGGCAAGACCCCCTGTTCAGACAGCATCACAACAGAAATGATTGAAGCTTCAGAAGATTACGGAATAGATGAAGTTACCAGTCTGCTTAATACAATGTATGATACTGGAAATATACCCCAGGAGTTCTTCTTCTTCTTCTTCTTCTTCTTCTTCTTTTTCAGCGTTACGAGCCATTGAGGTTCTTTACTGCAGATACATTCCGTCTCCATTCGTCTCTCAGGTTGACCTTCTCTTGCCAGTCGTTGATTCCAAGTGCTTGTAGATATATATATATATATATATATATATATATATATATATATATATATATATATATATATACATTATCTCTCCACTGTCTTCTTGGTCCACCTCGGGGTCTACGGTCATTTATTTCCTGAGTGTAAGCGAGTTTTGTTTCCCTATTATTTTCCATTCTTTCTATATGCCCCAGCCATTGTATTCTATTAGCCTTCATGATACCAGTGATTAGCGGGGACTGAAACAGATCATAAATGTATTTGTTACTTCTTTTTTTCCACTCTCCACTTTGTGTATCCCTAATGGGTCCAAAGATGCATCTTAAAACTTTGTTCTCAAAGGTTTGTAGCAAGGCTTCGTCTCCTTTCGCTGTACTCCAGGTTTGAGAGCCATACAGCACAACTGGTCTGATCAGTGTTTTGTATATTGTGATTTTGGTGTTACGAGATAGCGCCTTTGATTTTAGTAGATGTTGTAGTGCATAGTATATCTTATTTCCAGAATTGATTCTAGTTTGTATTTCTTCCCTTATGATGTTGGAGCAGTTGAAGATTGTACCCAGGTATTTGTATGTTTCCGTTCTTTTAATGGTCATATTATCTATTTGTATGTGGCCAAAGCTTTTGCCATTCCTTCTCTTGAAATTACCATATATTCTGTCTTATCTTGTTTGATAACCAGCCCCGTCTGTTGGGTTTTTTCCTTTAAGTGAGTCAATATATCCAATGTCTTTTGTTCATTTCCCCCCATGATATCTATATCATCTGCATAACCAAGCAGCTTGGATGTTCCTCCAATATCACATTCCTCCTTTATCCTCCTTACAACTTTATCTAGGGCCAGATTGAAGAGTAGCGGTGATAGTGCATCACCCTTTTTCAAGTCAGATGTTATTTGAAAAGGGTCTCATTTCCTGCCTTTATATGTTACTATATTATAAGTATCTTCCATGCATAGTCTGGTCATGTTGATTAACTTCTCATGAGTTATTTAATTCTGTATTTATTGCAATCCCAAAGAAATCAGGAGCCTTGGATTGTGATCAACATCGAACAATTAGTATAATGAGTCACATCACGAAGATTTTAACTAAGAATTATCATGCAAAGAGTTAGGAGGTACATACAACCTTAAATAGGAGAAGAACAATGTGGGTTTGTAGAAGGCAAGGTACAGTAATTGTTGTGTATATACTTAGAAACGTAGTCGAACGTTCTATAGAAGTAAACAAAGATCTACACCGTTGCTTTATTGACTACACAAAGGCTTTCGATAAAGTGAGACATGTCAACATGATAAGGATGCTTGAAGATCTACAAATTGATGGAAAAGACCTTAGACTTGTAAAAAACATATATTGGAAACATCAAGCTGCCATTAGAGTTGATAATGAAGTAAGCCAATATCAGCCTATTAAGAGAGGTGTGAGACAGGGATGTGTAATGTCTCAAGATCTGTTTTCCCTGTACAGTGAAAATATTTTCAGAAATATTGAAGATATGGAAGGAATCAACATTGGGGGACGATGCATCAATAACATTAGATATGCAGATGATACAGTCTTCATTGCAGACAATGAACAGGATCTGCAACATGCGATTGTCACACAGTGAACAACTAGGGTTGGAATTAAATTATAAAAAGACAAGATTATGGTCGTCACTAGGAAGAATGAAGTACCACAATGTAATATTCAAGTAAATGGGAATATTCTTCAACAAGTCAATAGGTACAATTATCTCGGAACAGTAATAACATCTGATGGGAGATGCCTTGAAGATATTAGAACAAGAATCGCCATGGCAAAAGTAGCCTTTATCAAGATGAAAAACATACTGACCAATAAAAAGATGTCAATTGAAACGAGTAAGTAAACCCCGCCCACAATATAGTTACCAGCCAATCCGTGCTTGTCTAACATAAGATGTGGATCAATTCTAAGCTGGTTGTAAGCCACAAATCGGTTTGTGTGTTTTACATGTCAATCTGCCGCCGGAAGCCACAAGCAGACTTATCTCAAAGGCTGGCGGGATGCACATATTTTGGCCGTAATATAGAACATATAGCAGCCATGTTGTTTAATTGTTATGGCCTTATGCTGCCATCAGGGGTGATCTGTTTCAAGTCCAACACCCACGACGACATGGAGAGCCATCTTTACTTTTTTTTCTACTTCAAGGATGTCCTTTAACGATCTGAAAGTGTATGATGAAAATGGCTCGGAAGCTTTTATCTACCCACTTCGCCACTCACCACCTCTTAACAACGAATATCACTAAGCCATACCCACTACAACCAGTAACACCGGCCATCTTTACTTTTTTTTTAAAGTTTTCCTTTATACGGCGTACTAATATTGTTTAAACCACTACAGGTCTCTACAGATCACTATTAACCACTATAGGAAAACTTGCGCTCTGGGCATTACAGAGTAAAGCACAGGTCAGGCGATCTCTCCCATATCAGTCGATTCAAGCGAGCTCTGATTTGTTAACATATAATGGTGATATGCTTAATAGTACCAACTGTCGCCAGGACAACTAATTTACGATACACACTATTTTT
Organism: Cepaea hortensis; assembly: GCA_963921405.1. Classification (NCBI taxonomy): domain Eukaryota; kingdom Metazoa; phylum Mollusca; class Gastropoda; order Stylommatophora; family Helicidae; genus Cepaea; species Cepaea hortensis. The sequence continues at coordinate 572,756 of CAWUFQ010000009.1, read as the reverse complement.
GTTACCATATACCTGCGGACAATATTGATATTTTGGTCACAAATGTTGTAAACCAACCTTAAAATATATACAAAACACGTGACACCCATGTTACTTTAACCGCTTCCCCACATGGCTGGCTTCTCTTCTCTGGCGCCTATGTTGGGTATAGTTATCAACCAGACGCTTTATTTGAACCACCAATGATACCACCTAGCTCTGTTACATACTCGCCCACAGCCACACTACCCCACCACACAGTAGGTTTCGAACCTGTCAAGCGCTGTGTCAAATAGACACCGTTGTTATACATTTACGGCTTAATATACACTTAAAAAGAGCCGCCTAGGGTGGACACCCTTATCGACCCGCAGCGTGATTCGACTCTCAAACGATGCCTACGGCACCACCTAGCCCCGTTACATACTCGACCACTGTCACACTACCCCACCACACAGCAGAATCGATCCTGTCACATGGTAGGGGACCCCCTAGACACCCCAGTTGCACATTGGTGATATCCCACTATGACCAACTACGCACCACCCAACTTTCACCACTTACCAACCCACCCCACACATCGTTCTTTGCGCTTATTTTATTCCGACACCTCCGGTGATTAAAAACAACAGATGGCGCCAGCGACCTCCCTCGACCCCGACACTGATATACACCTGACGGCAATATCGACTTTCATTATACTGAAGCCGTGAAGCTGAAAAAAACGTGTGGGAATAGATTTTCTCCGTGTTTGTAATGAGGTATAGAGCGAATGGCTGCTGGCATGGAAGGTGCATGATTCAACCCACGGGTGTGTGTGCAGACTACATGAAAACAATAAAAGTGCAACACGATTTCAAACATATGACTCTGAAAATGTGTACGTGTTGTGGCAGTATACGTGGCATAAAGAGGTCGTTGAGATAAAACACCCAGCACTGGTGCTTTAAATGCCATGTCTATCTGAAAATGACCGTCAACGAGCCATCTGTATGTTGAGGACCGGAATGAGCTTGAGGGTCATTGCCAGAAGGACGGATTGCCACCACAGCACTCGTGTACGTTTCAATGGACGTCACTGAACCACTGGCAGTGCCCGCGGTAGATTTCGGAGTGGCCAGTCCCGAGTTACGTCAAGATCGTCATATTGTGCTGAGTCACCTATTGAATCTTAATTTATTGTTCTCCCAGCAGCTCAGACAGCAGCAATAGTGGACAGAATCTGACGATTCCATCGAATGACAGTCATGCAATGATTCAGAGATACAGACCTTACTGCATCACGCCCTTATGTTGGACTAAAATTGTCTCAAAGACATCGTCAGCAGAGCCTGCAATGAGCAGAGCAACATGTCACAAGGACTAGACATAAGACTAGAGCCAGAAGTGCATCTGCTCCAGCAGGATTATTACGTACGCACACCACATACATTACGCAGCAATATTTACAGCAGCTGAACATTGTGACGATTGATTGGCTGCCATATCACCAGACATGTCCCCTATAGAACAAATGTGGGAGGAGCATGGATGAAATGTCTACAGCAACAGTTCTGCAGCTAATCTGCAAAAGTCCAAGTCTGCTCTTTCACGTGAATTGGGCTTGATTTCCTGGAATGTTCTTCAGAGACTTGTTCCTTCTATGCGGAGCAGCTGCCAGGCGTATTTGCAAGGTCATTGTGGACATACCAGATAATGAGGATAATGTGAATACAACTTCTCTGGCAGCATGTCAAACTCAAGACCACGCAACGAAAGCCATGTGCAAAGTTGAAAGAAGTTTCAAGGAATACAGCTAGCTATGGCAATGAAACAATTCAAACAGTTTGTGACAGATGCAGTCTGCATGTCCTCAACAAAGTAGCCCAGCGCCACAACAACAACAATAACAACAACAACAACAACAACAACAACAAGCCGTCTGCCGGTAGATGCGACTCGCCATGTCTGTAAGTAGGTCACAGTACGTTAGCTAATAACTGAGTTGTGCGACAATTAGAGTGGTCCAGTAATGCTCAGGGCGATAGTGGCTAACGACATAAGTTTGAATGAATTAACAAGTGGATCTGCATGTATGATAGGAACACCTCTGTAACATCCGACTGACTGTGATGAAAACCTGTTGGGCCGTGCGCGAACACGTGTACTGCTATATGATATCCATGTCGACTATCCCTAGGACGCCGGCGTTTTCTGTGAGTCTATTGTCAGCGTATCTTGTCACTAGCATGCCACTTACTAACCAACAAGCCAAGCAAGTATTTGGCAATGATGATGACCCTGAGACACCATGTCACTAATCACATTCCTTGCGGCGTATTGATGGAGACAATCAGGAAACACAAGCACAACCGACATACTTGAATTAATGTGCAGTAACTTTCATTAGTCACCTCTGGTATTCGTGTGATACTCGTGATACACATTCCATCCATCCATCATGTGTCATACCGGTAAGCGTGGGTGGTCATGTTTGCCATCTCACTCGATCACCAGAGTCGTTGATCAGCTCCGTGTTTCTAGTCCACACAACATGATTTTCTTGGCATCTGTAAAGAAGGTAGGTTGCCATTGCTTTCCACATTGCGTTGATAATATTGCAACTCGTTTAGATCATTGTAATTGATTACATGTAGTAATCGTCATAAAGAGAAATCATAGACTAAAGGGACATAAATTGAAAATGTGTTTTATGTAACAAGGGGGGAAAGAAAGAATGAATTTATTGGAGTATAAATGAAGGTTGTGTTGTGCAAATGCTTAGTTTGAAGAAAGTGTAGCATGATTTCTAAATACACATACTGCTCTTCTGATCAACAGCTACTAAAATACGTTTAAATAAGTGTGATACTCAAGATTTCCAGCATGTCACCTCACGCAGTATATAATATCTATATGAAAGTGCAGTCTACTTAGGGACAACATAGATGGTGCAATATCCGTAGAGTATTCAAGTGTAGTATCGAAGGCTTATAAATTTTTGGCTGGCACATGTGCATGTGCCTGATAATAATATCAAATAGGATCGTAGAGATGTTTCATGGCTAGAAGAAACAGGTGAAATCGATGTCTGTCTTTGTTGCACACGTGGACTGCGGCAGTCGCTGCTTTCGGCTGCCCTCAAAATTTCATTTCAGCCTTCCGTGGCTTCTTTTGAACACTTCCAATCGTGTTTGTCCATCAAGAATGGTGATGACCATTCTTTTCGTCCAGTGGGGTTGAAAGTGTAGAGCCGTGAGTTCTAAGATGGCTGATAAGGCCTACTTTGGCTCCAAATGTTCTTCGACAATGTGGACAAAGAATGCTTGACGTTTCTGGAGGAGGATTCCCTGCGGTGGTTTTTCTGTCCTGCCTTTTCTTCACAGCTCTTGCAGTCCTGGTTGCCTCAGACGTGAATGCACCCTTGCGTAATGATGCACGCCACGAATTTCGGTCTCTTGCTGCAGTCTTACAGGTGTAATGTTGAATTCCAAAAGCATTCAGTGAGATTTTCAGAGTTTCTTTATCGCTTTCCCTCTGGCCGCCTTGGGAGCATTTACCACAACGCAACTCGCAGTACAAAATTCGTTTAGGGAGCCTGTGATCTGGCATGCGAGTCAAGTGACCACCCCAGTGAATCTGATTCTTCATTAGTAGAGTGTGGATACTGGGCATGGATGTTCTTTCTAGGACTTCAGTGTCTGGGATCTTGTCTTGCCATTTAATCTTCAGTAGCTTCCTAAGGCAGACTGTGTGGAAGTGGTTTAATTTCCTAGCGTGTCGCTGATAAACAGTCCAGGTTTCACAAGCATACAGCAGTGTGGATAATACAACTGCTTTGTAGACTTTCAGCTTTGTTTGCAGGCTTATTCCAGCTCTGTCCCATACATTCTTGTACAGTCTGCCAAAGGCCGCGCTGGCCTTGGAGATTCTTGCATTAATTTCGTCACCGATTATTGCAGCTTGTGACACAAACACTCAGTCTATGATCATTCACTGTGATATTCGGCACAGTGTGATTAATCCCCGGAGCTGGCTGGTACATAACTACAGTCTTCTCTAAGTTTATATTGAGCCCAAAGTTGGCACAGGCATGTGAGAAAGATGAAACATTATGTTGTATGTATACCTCTGAGTTGGCATATAGAGCGCAATCATCAGCAAACAGGAGCTCTCTGACAGTGTCGCTGTTAATGTTTGTTTTAGCTTTCAGCCTTCTGAGATTGAATAACTTTACATCGATGCGGTAGTTGATGTCTATTCCAATGTCGTTGTTCTCTAAGGCATTCGTGAACATAGCTGAAAACATGAGGCTGAACAATGTTGGTGCCAGGACACATCCTTGCTTCACTCCATTAGTGACAGGAAAGGGCTCAGACAGTTCACCATTTTCATGTACTCCTGCCTGCATACCATCATGAAATAGCCGCACTATTTGGACAAACTTTCGTGGACAGCCATATTGTGCCATGATCTTCCACAGTCCTTCTCTGCTGACAGTATCAAAAACCTTGGTAAGGTCAATGAAAGTGGAGAACATTTCGCAGTTCTGTCCCTGACATTTCTCTTGCAGCTGCCTTGCAGCGAAAATCATGTCAACAGTTCCTCGGTGTTTTCTGAACCCACACTGACTCTCAGGAAGAAGATCATGATCGAGATGGGCCGTGAGGCGATTGATAAGAATTCTGGCGAGTATCATACTTGCAATTGAGACCAAGGAGATGCCTCGGTGGTTGTCACAGGATTGGCGGTTTCCTTTATGTTTGTAAAGGTGGACTATTGACGAGTCCTTGAAATCTTGTGGCATGGAGTCTTTCACCCATATGTTTGTAAAGACTTGGTGAAGCTGCTCTTTTAGGACCAGCCCACTTGCCTTGTATATCTCTGCTGGGATGAAGTCAAGACCAGGTGCCTTGCTGCTGAAGAGTTGCTCTATGGCTTTGTTTACTTCCACTATGGTTGGTAGGTCATCAAGTGTATCATTGGTGGGAACTTGAGGAAGGCAGTTGATGGTTTCATCATCGAAGAAGGATGTTGCATTTAGGATGTTGCTGAAATGCTCTGCCTAGCGTTGAAGGATTTCTTTCTTATCGGTGACCAATGTTCCCCCGTCTGCACTGAGGAGGGGAACTATGCCTGGTGATGTAGGACCATAGACCGCTTTCAGTGAGTCGTAGAAGTTTTTCATATCATGTCTGTCAGCAAAGTCTTGAATTTCATCAGCTTTGCTGCTCAGCCAAGAGCCCACATGTGCCGAAGTTTCTGCTGCACTACTCTCTGAATGTTCTTGAAGGCATCTTTTTTTCGATGTTGACTTCGGGTCATTCAAATGTGCCTTGAGGAGAAGATGTTTCTCGGCCAGCAATTGGTTCATGTCTTCGGAAATTTCATCAAACCAGTATTTATGCTTTCGGGGGGCTGGACCCAGGATTTCCATAGCAGTGTTGTAAATTATGCCCTTTAGGGCTCTCCACTCTGTTTCTGCAACCTGTTTAGCTGCATCATTGGGCTTGAGGCGTTCATCCAGCATATTATCAAATGATAGCTAAATAACGTGAACACAATACAGAGATCAAATCACATGCAAGATTAGAACGTACTATTGTTGCACTTCATAAAGTTGTTTTTCCCAACAGTCATTTACAACAACAGCAAAATTAGAGATCTCAAAGATAACCAATAAACACAATCGGTTGGTGGTGACGCAGTTATTGATACTTGAGACAATGAAGATGCAATCTGAAGAAACTAGGGATACCAGAGTCCCTGTGATAATTATATTTAGAATCGTTGTTTAGGTTTATTCACTAAAGCGAGGTCCGCATGCCAGGACATCTGAGTATCCCTTATATATGTTGCTTAAACGTCTGATTTGACTAGATGTAGACTGTGACGATTGTTGTCTCGTTTGGGACATTCCATCTGCTACCATGGCCATTACAAGGACCAAATATATCTTAGTAGAGCGTCATGTCAAGAGACAAACTGGTAAATATATCTGCACACAGGACGGACACTGAAGTGCCAGATATTATCTCTTAATGTTTTGGGAGCAAATTTCATATCATGAATAGTAGTAGCCATTCGGGCGAAATTGTATCAGACTGACATCATCATCATCATCATCATCATCATCATCATCATCATCATCATCATCATCATCATCATCATCATCATCATCATCATCATCATCATCATCATCATCATCATCATCATCATCATCATCATGATCTTCATCGTCATCATCATCATCATCATCATCATCATCATCATCATCATCATCATCATCATCATCATCATCATCATCATCATCATCATCATCATCATCATCATCATCGTCATCAACACCATCGTCAATATCATCATGTACCATACACGTGGTGATGGGTTAAATTATTTCCCCAGATGTCTGTCCTTGTTATTGCATATGAATTGTATTGATAACAACACTCAATATCATCGTCTTACACCACCTAGCATATTTTCTCTTCGTCTTTTTCTGCCTCTTCTACCGATTATCTATCCAGTCCTCATGTCCAGTTCTTAGTTGCTGCTTGTCTTATGATATGGCCACAGAACACTGTTACGTGCAGTGGTGTATAATGTTTTACTTTCTAGCCACCCAATTTGACTGTAACCTTCATCTCAGAAACTGAATCTCTGCTGCCTCCAAGATCTCCATTTTGTTCGTTCACATTCTAAGATTTGCTGTCATACAGCAGCAGGGGCTCGGTTTCATACATCAGAACTGGCTTTCTGACATTCACAATGACTAACTTACAACTTAACATTCACCCACATTTCAGCACGCATATCACAGTTAGATATGTTTAGAACTGTATGTAGTCTATATATATATAAAAGATAATGTTTGTTTGTTTGTTTGTTTGTTTGTCCTTTATGCGTTCCCGAACGGTCCATCCGACTGAGATGAACTTTTCTGCATATGCTATTCTGACTCCCGCTGATCCCCCTGAAATAGTTAGTTAGCTTAAAAACAGTATAAAACAACATCAATTAAAATATTGCAAGAAGACATAAGTTACTAAGACATTACTTTTAGTAGTATTGCTATATTATGTAATTTATATAATTGTTGCATTTTTCCTAAAATTTTATAAAATGTTTACAGAAGTTATCCATAGTCATATGCGTTATAAACAAAGTGATAAAAACTTTAAGGCATCTTCACAGTTTTCATAAATATAATGCATCTATTTTAGACAAGTGAAAATGTTCTAATTCATCTGTTTATTTTTTGTTTTAGAGGGAGAGAGAAAGTTAGTTGCGTATCCTTTGAAGTGCGCCGCAGTCAACCCAGCATTTATTGGGTGTTCGTGATATCTTGGCAAGTTTACGTTCAGTAGTTTCAGGTTGCCCTTTTTGGTTATTGGAATGAACATAGTTCTCTTCCAATCTTTTGGCCATATACCATATTACCATATCTTCTACTATATATGTATGTATATATATATATATATCTTATATATAAAAAAGGATCTCCGTCTGTCCGTCTGTCTGTCTGTCTGTCTGTCTGTCTGTCTGTCTGTATGTCCGTCTGTCCTTTATGCGCTCGCGAACGGCCCATCCGATTGAGATGAAATTTTCTACACGTCTTCCTTTCATTCCAGAGCAGCCAACTGTCATAGTTTTTTTTTTCTTCTTCCTCCTCCTCCCTCCTCCCTCCTCCCCCTCCCAAAATACGTACGTCCAGGAAATGGTCTTCTACATAGACACTTCTCTCTGAGGTCCGCGAACCAAAACGCTAGGGAAAGGGAAGAAAATGACGTGACTACACAGAATCGTCACACGGCAATCATCATCCCTCCTCATTCTCCCTTCTTCTCCCTCATCCCTCTTCCTCCTCCTCCTACCTCCTCCTCCCTCTACCTCCTCCTCCTCCCTCCTCCTCCCTTCTCCTCCTCTTCCTCCTCCTTCTACCTCCTCCCTCCTCCTCCCTCTACCTCCTCCTCCTCCCTCCTCCCTTCTACTCCTCTTCCTCCTCCCTTTCCTTCCTCCTCCTCCTCCCTTTACCTCCTCCTCCCCCTACCTCTTTCTTCCTCCCTCCTCCTCCTCTTCCACCTCCCTTTCCTTCCTCCCCTCCTCATTCTCCCTCCTTCCTCTCCCTCCTTCCTCCTCCTACTTCCTTCTTCTCCCTCTGCCTCCTCCCTCCTCCTCTCCCCTCCTCCTCCCTCCTCCTCCTCCCTCTCCCTCCTCCATCCTCCTCCTCCCGCTTCTTCCTCCTCCCTCTTCCTTCCTCTCCCTCCTCTTCCTCCTCCCTCTACCTCCTCCCTCCTCCTCCCTCTACCTCCTCCCTCCACCCTCCTCCTCTTCCTCCTCCCTCTCCCTCCTCCCTCTTCCTTCCTCCTCCTCCTCCCTCTACCTCCTCCTCCCCCTACCTCTTTCCTCCTCCCTCCTCCTCCCTCTACCTCCTCCCTCCTCCTCCTCCCTCCTTCCTCTCCCTCCTTCCTCCTCCTCCTTCCTCCTTCTCCCTCTGCCTCCTCCCTCCTCCTCTCCCCTCCTCCTCCTTCCTCCTCCTCCCTCTCCCTCCTCCATCCTCCTCCCGCTTCCTCCTCCTCCCTCTTCCTCCCTCTCCCTCCTCCCTCTTCCTTCTCCCTCTTCCTCCCTCCTCCCCCTCCTCCTTCCTCCTCCTCCCTCCTCCTCCTCCCTCTACCTCCTCCCTCCTCCTCCTCCCTCCTCCTCCCTCCTCCTCCCTTCTCCTCTATCTCCCTCCTTCTCCCTCTCCTCCTCCCTCCTCCTCCTCCTCCCTCCTCCTCCTCCCTCCTCTTCTTCTCTCCTCCTCCCTCCTCCTCCCTCCTCCTCCTCCTCCCTCTACCTCCTCTTCCCTCCTACTCCTCCCCCTCCTTCTTCCTCCTCATCCTCCCTCCTCCTCCCTCTACCTCCTCCTCCCTTCACATTCCTCCTCCTCCCTCTTTCTCCTCCTCCCTCTCCTCCTCCTGCTCCCTCCTCCTCCCTCATCCTCCCTCCTTCTCCTCCCTCCTCCTCCTCCCTCCTCCTCCCCCTCCTCCTCCTAATCCCTCCTCCTCCCTCCTATTCCTCCCTACTCCTCCTGTCTCCGCCCTCCTCCTCCATCTCCCTCTTCCTCCTCCCTCCTCCATTTACCCAAGACAGACAGACAGTCAGACAGATAGTCGGTAACGGGATCTTATATGACTACTTATATGATTTAAATGAGATGCTCTCCACCATGGGCTGGGCTGGGTCAGACAGACAGACAGATAGATAGATAGACAGACAGACAGACAGTCGGGAACGGGAACTTATATGACTACTTATATGAATTAAATGACATGCTCCCCATCAGGGTCTGGGCGAAGACGGGCTGGGTCAGACAGACAGACAGACAGACAGACAGACAGACAGACAGACAGACAGACAGACAGACAGACAGACAGACAGACAGTCGGTAACGGGAACGAGAACTTATATGACTACTTATGTGAATTAAATGAGATGCTCCCCACCAGGGTCTGGGCGAAGCCGGGCCAGGTCAGCTAGTATATATATATATATATATATATATATATATATATATATATATATATATATATATATATATATATATATATATATACATATATATATATATATATATATATATATATATATATATATATATATATATATATATATATATTAGTAATTCTTCTGACATATGCTCCCACAACTGATTATAGTGATGAACAGCTAGAATAATACTATGAAGACCTACAAAAAAACACTGAAAGTTGTAAAATCATCAGAGGTCCTTATTGTCATGGGAGATATGAACGCAAAAGTCAGAAAAAATAAATATAATTAGATAGTAGGGCAATATGGCATGGGAAAGAGAAACGACAGAGGAGACCGGCTGATATAGTTATGTGAAGAAAACAATCTTATTGTTTGCAACACATTCTTTCAACATAACCCTAGGAAACTGTGTACATGGAAAAGCCCTGGAGATAGAACAAGAAACCAAACTAAATACATTATGATCAGAAATAGATTTAAAAACAATGTTAACAATGCCAAAACATACCCTGGTGCTGATATCAGCTCTGAATAATAATCCTGTTGTATTAAAATTACAAATAAAGCTTAAAAACCCAGGAATAAGGAAATTGAAGACAACTGAAGTAGATATATCGTCATTGAAACATCCAGAAATAAGACAACTATACATAGTTGAAGTCAAAAATAGATATTATGGGCTAATCATTGAAAGTTTGGAACAATATCGACGTGAAAATCCCGAGGATAAAATTAATACAAAATGGAAAAGTATAAAAACCAGTATTCAGACTGCAAATACCACCTTGCCAGTGAAAATTAATGAGAAAAAACAATTATGTATAACCGAACACATATTGAGTAAAATGTCTCAAAGAAAGAAAGAAAGCAAAGAACACTCCAGAGTATATAGTAATAGATAGAGAAATACTTCACAGAGTTGCCAAAGAGGAGTGGCTGCAGTAACATTGTAAAGAAATGGAGGATCTCGAAATAAAACACAACTCGAAAGAAGTACATGAACATATAAACAGATTTACAAACACTAATAGTAATATAACAGGAAAATGTTGTATAAAGGGAAAATATCGAGAAATTATAATTAATAACACTGACATAATAAAAAAGATGGACAGAGTACACTCTAAGATTTATTCTGGGGCAACAGGGTCAATAGACCAACATTATATAATACTCAAAATATTAACGGCTGGAGTAGAAAAGGCCATTAAAAAGAAGAAAGAATGAAAGGCTGCAGGTCCTGACAAGATAACAACAGAGATGATACAATCCTTATCCAGCTTTGGCATTGAAACTATCACAGAACTATGTAATGATATAAATAATACTGGGTACTTCACCAAGGACTTGAAAACATCAATTTTCATCATACTATCGAAGAAGCCAAGAGCTGTTGATTGTGAGGATTACAGAACTATTAGCTTAATGAGCCACATAACTAAGATACAACTCAAGGTCATACAAGAAAAAATTCAACATGAAATAGATCGGGAAGTAGCTGAAGAACAATTTGGGTTCCGCAAAAACAGCCGCACCAGAGAAGCAATTATCTGTTTGAGGATGTTAATTGAAAAAATATATAGAAGTTCAAAAAAGTATATATGTTTGTTTTATAGACTACAAGAAAGCTTTTGATAGAGTACAACATGAACGACTAATTACGTGCCTTCAAGATATAGGTGTAGACGGAAAGGACATCAGACTTATTAGTAACGTGTACTGGGAACAAGTGACGTCTATTAGATGCGGTAATAACAATTGGTCACCTATAGAGATAAAACGAGTTGTACGGCAAGGATGTGTACTGTCCCCAAGTCTCTTCAACCTATACGCATACAGCATTTTTAAACAAGCTGAAATGCCTGGATTCAGCATCAAGGGAAGAGCCATAAACAATCTTAGATATGCTGACGATACCGTGTTACTAGCAGAAAGTTAGCAAGAGTTGCAAGACCTAGTGGAAGAAGTAACAGGCACAGTGCAGAATATGGCTTAGATATTAACATTAAAAAAAAAAAAAAAACTATGATAATTAGCAGTGAAAAGGAAAGGTTATCAATGAACATCACAGTAATCGGGCAGATACTGGAACAGGTAACAAGATTCTCTTATCTTGGACATATAATAACAGATGATGACAGAAATGAAATGGAAATAAAAAATGGCGCTTTATAAATCCTGTGGAGTACCCATTCAGGTTTAAGACATTCTTATGAGTTTCAAATTCTTCTGTTAGTGTGTCCTGGGTGCATATCTTTCTAGCACGGTCAAACAGCGTCCGTACTAAGTCCCGTTTGTACTGGACAGGTGTGAAGCTCTGAAAATGTAGGTATTGGCCAGTCCATATTTTTTTGCGGCACACCGATCTTTGAATTGTGCCGTCTGCTTTAAATCTCATTAGAATGTCTAGAAACGACAATGCTTCGTTGTGTTCGTGTTCCATAGATAAGGAGATGTTTTTATGCGTCATGTTCATTATGGCCTGGAACGATGTTGCTTGTAGCTCGTCAGTGGTGATAATTAGTATATCGTCCACATAACGACACACAGGCGATGCGAGCCTAGTGGGGCCGATATACCGGAAGCTACCCGCGTCTTCAATTGCTTGGTACATTCTCGAAAGCGGCCATGTGATTGACAAAGACATTGCCTTTCGCATGTTGTTTAAAACACAACATACTCGCAGAAGCAATAATGATCAATCATCGCAAGTCATATTTCGGCAAACAAAAAGACATGTTAGTCAGCTTAAAATTGCCATGGTAGACAATTGACATTACTGTGCGAACATTTTTATATTTTAGCATAAAGGATGTATCTAGTTAATTTACTTTATGTTGTGTAAATTCTGCAGTATGCACCTCACGAGATGCAGCGAAATATTCCAGGCAATAAATCGTGCAATCTATTGTTTGTGTTTTCGTTATTCAACATCATTCATCTTCAGTCTTACGTTTTTTAGTGACACTCATTGTTTTTATAAAATTCTAACAGTTTGAAGTTTTACAAACTTTAAAAAGGAAATGAATCAATCCTATTTCCGGCTGTGTGTGAAAAAAACATATTCGGAAAAACAAGGAGTAAACTAATAAAAAATTTCAAAAAATATATCACGACTACTACAAAAAATAAATTAATTTGAATATTGTAAATGTGGAAAAAATGTATAACAGCAAAGAACTTTTAAATTTAATATTTTCTGGTAAAATAAATCATTTTATTAACAGGAGAAATATCTGTTTTTCATAAAATCATCCTTATTAAATTTTTATATATCGATAAATATTTCTCCATATTAAAATCGATAAAATTACATTTTAGCATTACATTACGAAGGTCAAAGATACAAACATAGAAAAAAAATTGTATCAAACATTTTAAATCAATCATAACGGTTCAATCCAAGAATAATTCTGTAAAATTCAACAAAATAACGTAAAAACGAAGTAAACATTATTTCTAAATGCCATCGAGGGCCGCATAATATCAATTGCCGGGCCGCATGTGGCCCGCGGGTCGTAGTTTGCCCACCCCTGGTTTAGAGTATTCATGCGGTCTTTTAATACTGCTTCTGATTTTGCTTTTGATTAGTGTTATTGTTTGCAAAAAGGAGTTCTCTAATAGTGTAATTTGCCTTTGATCTTCTGTGTTTTATTCTTCATGTGGTATTATCACGGTCTTTGTTTGGCTGGTTTCTTTATATATGCTGTCTATATAGGCTATAAACAAGAGTGAGACATAACTCAACTTTGTCGTACTCCAGATCTTATGGTGACGGGTTCTGAGTGATCTCCGTTTGTTATTACCGTGCATTCACTGTTGTCTACATAAATATGATATATGCGTACTCTTTCCATACCGTTTAAGGATTTCCCACAGCTTATTTCTATCCACCGGGCTCCCTGGTCTAGGGTTTGTGACTTTCAACCCAATCCCGTAAACTCTCGTAGTAACGTGACGACGGCGAGAATCGGTAGCGGTTCTAGTCCCGTCGGTAACTTACGGAGTATGTGAGCCGGTCGCTCAGAAAGCAATGGCAAACTACTGAGCATAAGATTACCAAGAAATCAACAGTCAGCTGAAAGACGCTGATGTTGACAGCGATGTCCTGAACAGGATTTGCAAGATTTTTGTTTTATTTCTATCCACTGTATCAAATGCCTTTGTTGAATAATTATACCACATGTATTCACATACGCACTATAATGATATCAAATGTAGACACATACGCAGTATAATGGTATCAGACCCAGACATACACGATGTATCAAATTTAGGGGTATACGATGTTGTCATATATTTTTGAAGGGAGTGGGAGATCACTGTAGTGCATGCCCCATCTCTAACAAAAGAAGTAGAGCCCCATCCTCTTCTATCTTCAATAACCCCAGAATATGAACCTTGAGTTATCTGCAGGCCTCGTTCTATTAAGTATGTCTAGGAGATATAGATTATGGCCCTGGTGAGAATGGTAATTACTAACTGGGAATCTGCCCCTTCTCCAATGATTCTTATAGCTCTGGAGCCCCCTTTTATTGGTTATCAAATCTGAGGAAAGTCTGGAGAATTTTCTCAGCCTGATTTAGATGAAGAAAACATGGATATTGAGCAGTTGATAGATCTAGAGTCTTCTCTCCCCCATTGTATTAAGTCATTATGAGTTAATTTATTTTTAAACAATCAAACACATAATCAATCACATCAGATTCTGACAACATGATGTACAAAGAAGTTGTTGACTCACAGATAGGTTTGAACTGATAAATTAACAGAAGGTCAATTCATGTTAATCATTTATTGACTGGGCCTGAGCCTTCTGGTCAGTACATACATCTCTATTGTGATTTACACAAGATAATAGAAAAGATGCACATTGGACCATTGTCCCAGATAATCAATCAAGTATCAATATATGAGATGTCAGCAAGTGTGAAACATAGTAAACATTTTGATGTTGTACATATTAAGTGTGATGGTGATGAATCAACAATTAACTATCAGTTTCCTGAAATTGGGTGTGGTGTGTACCAAGGAAAATGTAACCTGGTGACTGGAAGATTAGGTAAGCCAGGGTCCATTGACTGATGGATCCACTTCAGGTCTGTCCGTATAGCTCCACTGAAGGCCTCCCCATACTTTGCTCATGGCCAAGTCATCCTCCATCTCACTTGTGGTTCATCTCTTTCTCTCGGCTTCCCTCTTTCAGGTCTGATTTAGGTGGTTAGTTTGCTGATGGGTTGGGTGGTTGTTGGTATGTAGCCACCAAGATCACTGATGAATATTCACATATATATGTACATTCCTACCAATACAATCTTTTAAAAGTAGGTAAAAGAACCTAAATTCCTGAAGTAGGAACTAGTTCCCCTCCCCTCCTTTTCTCTCTAAGCTAGTGTTGGGTTAATTTGGGGTGGTCAGAGTTTATCACACGGTGTACGCCTTGCCTCAGTTGGTACCTGCTGTATGTAAGTTCTCATTTGACCTGGGGTCAGTGAACGTGTACAGTAAGACAGTGACAAGAGTGAGAATATGTCAAGATGCATGTAAATAAATGACATACATTTAGAACATTTCTTCCACTAAATGGTGTTTATAATATGTATAAATAATTCCCTGTGTTTTCCCAATTAATCAACTTCTTCTTCTTCTGTGTCTAATAACTCTCTCCCATTATCTGTTGTTGTTGTTGTGTTGAGTGGTGTGTTGTGTGGTGATGAGTGGTGTTGAGTGGTGTTGTGTTTTAAGTTATGTTGAGTAATGAGTTAAGCTCACTTCGTGTGATGGAGTTCCACGAAGCACAACTTTCTCATGTAATGCAGTTCATAAGTGCTCTTATCCAATTAAAATTTGACATAAATATAAATATTTATTCCGTCAAACCCTATTAATTCAATAGAAGAAGGAGAAAGGAAAGATTGGTTTCTCTTTCAGCTTTCTAGATTGTAAATAGTCATAGATAAGTCTGTTTTAGAACAAGGCACTTATTCTAGTACTCGAACTGTCATTTCAGCTGTAGGTAGTGATAGCATCTTTTATCAGGGTTTCTGGTGAAATGCACACGATTGCTTTCCAATCATCACTTCTCACAGTTGTTCAGAATAGAATGTAGTAGTATAATGCACTTCTTAAAGTTAATAATTATCTCTAAGAATATCAGAGATTGCAGTTTCATCGAAGAGAGGATTGGAGAGTCATTTTGCCCGGGAACGGCTCTGCGTCGTTAGAATCTACAGTCGAGCATTTTTACATTTCAGAGGTTTTAATTAATAATAATACATTTCAATTGACATTACAAACACGGGTTACCATTACTTGATACTTGATACATCGGGTTCTTAGTCTAATCTCGGGACTAACAAGCTCACCTGGGATCCAGACATTCTGCCTCCTCTATTTGAAAATTTGGTCACACAATTTCTACATCTGTTCGCCAGGCATGTTTTTGCAAGAGTGCGCTGCTTATCATAATCTATACCGGCGTTGGCGCGAAAGCCGGGTCACGTGTCTGTCCCGTCCAATGGTCTTCCGAGCTTCGTCTGATGAAATCTTTCCAAGAATCCACGTCATCTGTCACTTGTTCAGTTCCAGTTTCGATGTTAAGTTTTTTAAGTCCTAGTCTCCGTTTGCGGTTGTGAAGTCAATTTCTGTTAATGTTGTTTCCTCTTTTTGCGGCAGGTTTTGGTAAATAAATAATGGTGGTTAGCGTTATGCTACATGGCCCCACTCCAGATTGTTCTATGGTATGGAACTATGTTTCCAACATTTCCAGTTATTAAGGTGTCCCCATTTTTCCTCCCTTGTATTCTCTTCTGCATCCGATTGACCTGGTTCATCAGGCACTGGGTGTCGACTCAGGAAGTCCGCTCCCACATTCATTTTCCCAGGAACATACTCAACCTGGAACGAGTAAGGTTGAAGAAGCAGCGACCACCTCATAAGTCGGGCATTCAGAGTCTTAGATGCGGCGAGAAACATGAGCGGTTGATGGTCACATTGCACTGTGAAATGTTTGCCATATAGGTATGCTTGAAATTTCTGTACACTCCATACGAGCGCAAGACATTCTCTCTCGATAGTACTGTAATTTCTCTCTGCTGCATTCAATTTCCTGCTAGCATAGGCTACAGGGAATAGCTCTGATGGTACATCTCCCTTTCTCTGCAACAGCGTTGCCCCAATTCCTATGTTACTGGCATCGGTGCGCAGCACGAATGGTTGGTCGAGGTCTGGTAGATGTAAGACTGGATGATCAGTTAATGCCTGCTTTAGTGCTGTGAAAGCTCTCTCACAGTCAGCTGACCAAGTGACTTTCTCTGGTTTCCCCTTTTTGGTAAGATCCGTTAAAGGTGCTGACAGAGTATTGAAGTCCTTGATGCATTTTTGATATAATCCACATAAGGATACAAATGATCTTACATCCTTCTTTGTTTTTGGACTAGGTGCTCTCTGGAGTTTGTCCACATTTCCCTCTTGTGGAGTTATCAGTCCATGAGATATCTTATGACCTAGAAAGTCCAATTCTTGGAATCCTATCTGACACTTCTTTGGTCTAGCCGTCAATCCAGTTTCTCTGAGGCGCCTGAACAAAAGATGCAGGGTTTCTACATGCTCTTCACATGTTTCAGTGGCGATCAGGATGTCATCCATGAAGTGACTGATGTCTGGATGCTGTAGTGGGTCAAGTAATTTTCTCATCATACGTGTAAAGACGCTGGGAGCATTACTTAATCCGAATGGAAGAACGTTGAACTCATAGTGTCCTCCAGGCGTGCTGAAAGCTAACCATGGTCTAACTTCCGGTTTTACAGGAATCTGGTAATATCCCTTACTGAGATCAATCCTAGTAAAGTACTTAGCTCGGTTGAGTGCTGTGAAGAGTTTATTCTGATCAGGCAGAGGTTCTGCTTGGAATTCAGTTATAGCATTGAGCTGTCGATAATCTATGCACAATCTATGTTCTCCGCTTGGCTTTCTCAATAAGACGACGCTAGCACTGTAAGGTGATTCAGATGGTGAGATTATTCCTGCGGTGAGCACCTGTTGTATTTCTTCCTCTAAAGTCTTTTGCTTTGCATAAGGAACTGGGTAAGTCTTGACTCGCACAGGCACTGTGTCATTTAACTTCATGTCAAATTCCTCCAACTCAGTTCTTCCTGGCTTATCAGTAAGTAATTCTGCATATTTTGCCATAAGTTCCCTAATCTGCTTTTGCTGATCCTTTGTTAAGTTGGGATTGATTTCCACATCCTTAAAGGTCTCTTTGGCTTGCAGTTGGCACTCGACTCCCATTGTTGATCCTTCTTCGACTTCAGTAGCCACACTCATGGCCATCAGATGTGCAGGTTCGGTGGTTGAGGGTCTTTCATGATATTTCTTCAAGAGGTTTATGTGAAGTACTTTCATCTTGCCTTTGACTGAAATTCTGTAGTTGGTACGTGAGATCTTCTCCGTCACTACATAAGGTCCTCTCCATCCTATTTGCAGCTTATTCTGACTGGTTGGAAGCAGCAACATTACCTTCTCTCCTACCTCTAACTCTCTATCATTTGCCTTGCGGTTGAAGTTACGAGCAATTCTTCGTCTGGCTTGACGTAGATTGACATTCGCTTGTTTCCAACTGTGTTGTAAACGATTTTTCAACTCGGCAACATATGTAGATGCAGTCACGACTGTATCATCTGTAGTATTATCAGTCCATGTTCGAAGTAACGCCTCCAGTGGTCCCTTGATCGGTCGTCCAAACAACAATGTGGCTGGAGCAAAACCTGTTGAGTGATGGGGTACTTCCCTGTAAGCGAATAAAGCTGCGGGTAAATACAAGTCCCAATCCTCTGTCTTCTCCTGGGCAATTTTGCGCAGGATACTAATCAATGTCCCGTTCCACCTTTCCACAAGTCCATTTGACTGAGGGTGATATGGTGAACTGAAGATATGGCGTGCATGAAAAAGTCTGAAGGTCTCTTCCATGAGCTTACCACGAAACTGTGAACCGTTGTCCGTCAAGATCCTTTGTGGGAATCCTAGACGTGTGAATATTCCTAATAATGCATCAGCGACGTGTTTGGAGTCACAGCTGGGCATAGGAACTGCTTCGGCCCACATGGTTGTTGTGTCCACAAGCGTTAATATGAATCGTTTTCGCCTCTTCGTTGCTGAGAGAGGTCCGATGATGTCTACAGCCACTTTCTCAAATGGAATTCCAGTGATTGGCGATTCACCCAACATTGCCGGTGGTGTCCGGTGTTTTGGTGATACTTTCTGACACTGTTGGCATGATTTTACAAACCGTTGTATGTCTGAATTCATCCCTGGCCAAAAGTAGTGTGTGGTAATCCGCTGTGTAGTAGCGCTGATACCCATGTGCCCACTGAATGGTAGACTATGACCCATCTCTAAGATCTGAGTCCTGTATTGAGTTGGTACAACAAGTTGATTAAACTCTTGTCCAGCTAGTCCTGCTTTTCTGTAAAGAAGTGCTGATTTCATGAACAGATCACCTTTACTTAGAGGTAAATGTGATTTTGGCAGTTTTCTGAAGCAGGGTTCCAAGGTGCTGTCGGCTTCTTGTGCCCTCTTCAGTTCCTCCGTTCGAGGGATTGGCGTAGTTGTTTCTGGAGTTTTTGTTGCCTGGGATCGAGTGGTCATGGTCGCCATCGCCACAGGTTGAACAGGTTCTCTTAGAACGATAAATCTACGGCCGAGGATTACAGGATATATCGGATCGTCCAAGACTGCTGCCTTGATTGTCCCAGTGACATACCGCGAGGCTATGTTCACTTTTGCCACTGGAAGAGACATATTTGTTGACCTCTTCAGTGGTCCCTGTAATTCCACTATTTCCTCTGTCACCTGTTCAGTGTGAACTAAGGATGATGAAACAACACAGTCATATGATAATCCAGTATCATATAAACAGGTCGTTTTGAATCCATTTAGCAAGATGGATTCTACAACCGGAATACGAGATGATGTGTCTTGATGAGGTGTCTGTTTGGACGTTTCACCAGTGCTCACTTTTTTCTCTTTTCGGTTGGCCAAACATGCCGCTGTGTGTGGAGGTGGCTTCTTCCTGCAATTCTGAAATGTGTGACCTCTAATTTTGCAATGGGTACAGAATGGTTTGTCCTCCTTCGGCGCTGTTTGGACTGAGTTTTGAGTGTTTTTCTGGGATTTCCCCTTTTTCCCGGTGGCCACAGTGTTTTCACCCTCTTTTGGCTGTGGAGTTTTGTTTTGAGAGGGGGTGTTGTTCGAACGTCCCTTTCCTCCCATCTCCTTCTGAGATTTCTCAAATATCTCTGCCAGGATGATTATAGTTTCCAGGCGGTCAGCCCCGTTTTGGGTTAAGAATGCCTTCATTTCGTTCTGCATTTTCCCCTTGATCTGATCAATGATAATCATTTCACGGAGTCCTTCAAAATTTTCCTCAAATCCTCCCAAGCAAGTCCATCTTTGTATGTATGACTTCAGTCTTTCGACTAGTTGCGCGTAACTCTCACCCGGTTCCTTCCTTGCGGCTTTAAACCTGAGTTTATAAGATTCGGCGTCCACTTCGAATCGGCTCAAGAGTGCCGTCTTAAGTGTTGTGTAGTTCTGTTGTTCCTCTCTAGTGAGGCGGGAGAACACATCATACGCCGTGGATCTTAAGGCCTGCGCTAACTTCGTCGCCCATCTACTTTCTTCAAGCCCACAGCTGACAGCCATTGCCTCGAAGCGTGATAAAAATCCTTCGATGTGGTCAGTCTGTTCATTAAAGGGTTCCAGACGAAATGACATAGCTCCTGAATTAAGTTGAGAGACGTGAGGAGGTGGTTCTGTCACTGGCGATCCTGATGAGGTTGAGGGTGTAGGACCACTCCCTTTCTCTATTCTCCGGATCTCCACTTCAATCTCCATTCTCCTCAACTCCAGTTGGTGTTGACGCTCTCTCTCCTTATCTTCCATTTCAGCCTGTAGTCGTTTCTCTTTCTCGTCCAATTCTGCCTGAAATCGTTTCTCTTTCTCCTCCAATTCTGCTTGAAACTGTTTTTCCCTCTCAGCCAATTCAGCCTGAAGCTGTTTTTCTTTGAGAGCCAATTACGCTTGCAGTCTTTCTCTTTTGTCGAATGCATCTTAAACATAGTTAGCTAGCTCAAGGCCATCTAACCCGCATTCTCTACCTGTTTCTGTTATTTGGGCTCTAAACTTTGCAGTTTCCGCCATGTCTATAATTCATTGCTTTGTTCTGCCAAAAATATAAGTGCAGTTAGTCTGATCCGCGTAAGCTTGTCAGTCCCTGATCTGCAAATATACAACAGAGCATGTGCAATATTAAAAACACCCTATGTTATGTCTGTCTGTCAATGCTGGAAAAGACAAAGGCAGCAGGCACTGAATTAACCAGATTTAATTCCTAGTAAATAAAAGAATCTGAAATTAGACAGAGTTTTCCCAACAGATAAGATTTTCCGGTGGTTGATGAAATGCTGTTAAGTTCAGACTCCACAGGAAAAGAACACCTTCTCTGGAAGAGAAGTAGTGTTGGTAGAATAGATACACACTATATATTTCACCTGGAGCACCTCTCTCTGAAGTATAAGCCTATTTGAACATGGCCCCCATCTCCAGGAGTAATAATCAGTCACCTACTCTTATTTATCTGTAAATGTCCTTCATATCATGTGGCTGTCAATCAATATAAGAAAATGACAATGTTCAAAATCCAAAGATAATTGTGTTAATGTTTTATGTAATTGTTTAAAGGTTAATATATGGGAACCATCCAGGACGTAGCCGACAATATGTCATATATTTTTGAAGGGAGTGGGAGATCACTGTAGTGCATGCCCCATCTCTAACAAAAGAAGTAGAGCCCCATCCTCTTCTATCTTCAATAACCCCAGAATATGAACCTGGAGTTATCTGCAGGCCTCGTTCTATTAAGTATGTCTAGGAGATATAGATTATGGCCCTGGTGAGAATGGTAATTACTAACTGGGAATCTGCCCCTTCTCCAATGATTCTTATAGCTCTGGAGCCCCCTTTTATTGGTTATCAAATCTGAGGAAAGTCTGGAGAATTTTCTCAGCCTGATTTAGATGAAGAAAACATGGATATTGAGCAGTTGATAGATCTAGAGTCTTCTCTCCCCCATTGTATTAAGTCATTATGAGTTAATTTATTTTTAAACAATCAAACACATAATCAATCACATCAGATTCTGACAACATGATGTACAAAGAAGTTGTTGACTCACAGATAGGTTTGAACTGATAAATTAACAGAAGGTCAATTCATGTTAATCATTTATTGACTGGGCCTGAGCCTTCTGGTCAGTACATACATCTCTATTGTGATTTACACAAGATAATAGAAAAGTTGCACATTGGACCATTGTCCCAGACAATCAATCAAGTATCAATATATGAGATGTCAACAAGTGTGAAACATAGTAAACATTTTGATGTTGTACATATTAAGTGTGATGGTGATGAATCAACAATTAACTATCAGTTTCCTGAAATTGGGTGTGGTGTGTACCAAGGAAAATGTAACCTGGTGACTGGAAGATTAGGTAAGCCAGGGTCCATTGACTGATGGATCCACTTCAGGTCTGCCCGTATAGCTCCACTGAAGGCCTCCCCATACTTTGCTCATGGCCAAGTCATCCTCCATCTCACTTGTGGTTCATCTCTTTCTCTCGGCTTCCCTCTTTCAGGTCTGATTTAGGTGGTTAGTTTGCTGATGGGTTGGGTGGTTGTTGGTATGTAGCCACCAAGATCACTGATGAATATTCACATATATATGTACATTCCTACCAATACAATCTTTTAAAAGTAGGTAAAAGAACCTAAATTCCTGAAGTAGGAACTAGTTCCCCTCCCCTCCTTTTCTCTCTAAGCTAGTGTTGGGTTAATTTGGGGTGGTCAGAGTTTATCACACGGTGTACGCCTTGCCTCAGTTGGTACCTGCTGTATGTATGTTCTCATTTGACCTGGGGTCAGTGAACGTGTACAGTAAGACAGTGACAAGAGTGAGAATATGTCAAGATGCATGTAAATAAATGTCATACATTTAGAACATTTCTTCCACTAAATGATGTTTATAATATGTATAAATAATTCTCTGTGTTTTCCCAATTAACCAACTTCTTCTTCTTCTGTGTCTAATAACTCTCTCCCATTATCTGTTGTTGTTGTGTTGAGTGGTGTGTTGTGTGGTGATGAGTGGTGTTGAGTGGTGTTGTGTTTTAAGTTATGTTGAGTAATGAGTTAAGCTCACTTCGTGTGATGGAGTTCCACGAAGCACAACTTTCTCATGTAATGCAGTTCATAAGTGCTCTTATCCAATTAAAATTTGACATACATATAAATATTTATTCCGTCAAACCCTATTAATTCAATAGATGAAGGAGAAAGGAAAGATTGATTTCTCTTTCAGCTTTCTAGATTGTAAATAGGCATAGATAAGTCTGTTTTAGAACAAGGCACTTATTCTAGTACTCGAACTGTCATTTCAGCTGTAGGTAGTGATAGCATCTTTTATCAGGGTTTCTGGTGAAATGCACAAGATTGCTTTCGAATCATCACTTCTCACAGTTGTTCAGAATAGAATGTAGTAGTATAATGCACTTCTTAAAGTTAATAATTATCTCTAAGAATATCAGAGATTGCAGTTTCATCGAAGAGAGGATTGGAGAGTCATTTTGCCCGGGATCGGCTCTGCGTCGTTAGAATCTACAGTCGAGCATTTTTACATTTCAGAGTTTTTAATTAATAATAATACATTTCAATTGACATTACAAACACGAGTTACCATTACTTGATACTTGGTACATCGGGTTCTTAGTCTAATCTCGGGACTAACAAGCTCACCTGGGATCCAGACATTCTGCCTCCTCTATTTGAAAATTTGGTCACACAATTTCTACATCTGTTCGCCAGGCATGTTTTTGCAAGAGTGCGCTGCTTATCATAATCTATACCGGCGTTGGCGCGAAAGCCGGGTCACGTGTCTGTCCCTCCAATGGTCTTCCGAGCTTCGTCTGATGAAATATTTCCAAGAATCCACGTCATCTGTCACTTGTTCAGTTCCAGTTTCGATGTTAAGTTTTAAGTCCTAGTCTCCGTTTGCGGTTGTGAAGTCAATTTCTTTTAATGTTGTTTCCTCTTTTTGCGGCAGGTGTTGGTAAATGAATAATGGTGGTTAGCGTTATGCTACAGATGTATAATGGTATCACATGTAGACATATACGTTATGTAACGGTATCACATGTAGACATACACGTTATATAACGGTATCACATGTAGACATATACGATGTATAATGTTATCAAATGAAGACATATACAATATATACTGGTATCAAATGAAGACATATTCGCTGTCTAATGGTATCACATGTAGACATACACGCTGTATAATGGTATCACATGTAGACATATACGCTGTATAATGGTATCACATGTAGACATACATATTGTATTATGGTATCACATGTAGACATACATATTGTATTATGGTATCACATGTAGACATACATATTGTATTATGGTATCACATGTAGACATACATATTGTATTATGGTATCACATGTAGACATACACGCTGTATAATGGTATCACATGTAGACATACATATTGTATTATGGTATCACATGTAGACATACATATTGTATTATGGTATAACATGTAGACATACATATTGTATTATGGTATCACATGTAGACATAGATATTGTATTATGGTATCACATGTAGACATACATATTGTATTATGGTATCACATGTAGACATACATATTGTATTATGGTATCACATGTAGACATACACGCTGTATAATGGTATCACATGTAGACATACACGCTGTATAATGGTATCACATGTAGACATACATATTGTATTATGGTATCACATGTAGACATACATATTGTATTATGGTATCACATGTAGACATACATATTGTATTATGGTATCACATGTAGACATAGATATTGTATTATGGTATCACATGTAGACATACATATTGTATTATGGTATCACATGTAGACATACATATTGTATTATGGTATCACATGTAGACATACATATTGTATTATGGTATCACATGTAGACATACATATTGTATTATGGTATCACATGTAGACATACACGCTGTATAATGGTATCACATGTAGACATACACGCTGTGTAATGGTATCACATGTAGACATACATATTGTATTATGGTATCACATGTAGATGTATACGCTGTGTAATGGTATCACATGTAAACATACACGCTGTGTAATGGTATCACATGTAGACATACATATTGTATTATGGTATCACATGTAGACATACATATTGTATTATGGTATCACATGTAGACATACACGCTGTGTAATGGTATCACATGTAGACATACATATTGTATTATGGTATCACATGTAGACATACATATTGTATTATGGTATCACATGTAGACATACACGCTGTATAATGGTATCACATGTAGACATACATATTGTATTATGGTATCACATGTAGACATACATATTGTATTATGGTATCACATGTAGACATACATATTGTATTATGGTATCACATGTAGACATACATATTGTATTATGGTATCACATGTAGACATACATATTGTATTATGGTATCACATGTAGACATACATATTGTATTATGGTATCACATGTAGACATACACGCTGTATAATGGTATCACATGTAGACATACATATTGTATTATGGTATCACATGTAGACATACATATTGTATTATGGTATCACATGTAGACATACATATTGTATTATGGTATCACATGTAGACATACATATTGTATTATGGTATCACATGTAGACATACATATTGTATTATGGTATCACATGTAGACATACATATTGTATTATGGTATCACATTTAGACATACATATTGTATTATGGTATCACATGTAGACATACATATTGTATTATGGTATCACATGTAGACATACACGCTGTATAATGGTATCACATGTAGACATACATATTGTATTATGGTATCACATGTAGACATACATATTGTATTATGGTATCACATGTAGACATACATATTGTATTATGGTATCACATGTAGACATAGATATTGTATTATGGTATCACATGTAGACATAGATATTGTATTATGGTATCACATGTAGACATACATATTGTATTATGGTATCACATGTAGACATACATATTGTATTATGGTATCACATGTAGACATACATATTGTATTATGGTATCACATGTAGACATACACGCTGTATAATGGTATCACATGTAGACATACATATTGTATTATGGTATCACATGTAGACATACATATTGTATTATGGTATCACATGTAGACATACATATTGTATTATGGTATCACATGTAGACATACATATTGTATTATGGTATCACATGTAGACATACATATTGTATTATGGTATCACATGTAGACATACACGCTGTATAATGGTATCACATGTAGACATACATATTGTATTATGGTATCACATGTAGACATACATATTGTATTATGGTATCACATGTAGACATACATATTGTATTATGGTATCACATGTAGACATAGATATTGTATTATGGTATCACATGTAGACATACATATTGTATTATGGTATCACATGTAGACATACACGCTGTGTAATGGTATCACATGTAGACATACATATTGTATTATGGTATCACATGTAGATGTATACGCTGTGTAATGGTATCACATGTAAACATACACGCTGTGTAATGGTATCACATGTAGACATACATATTGTATTATGGTATCACATGTAGACATACATATTGTATTATGGTATCACATGTAGACATACACGCTGTGTAATGGTATCACATGTAGACATACATATTGTATTATGGTATCACATGTAGACATACACGCTGTGTAATGGTATCACATGTGGACATACATATTGTATTATGGTATCACATGTAGACATACACGCTGTGTAATGGTATCACATGTAGACATACATATTGTATTATGGTATCACATGTAGACATACACGCTGTGTAATGGTATCACATGTGGACATATCCGCTGTATAATGTGGTCAAATGTGAACATACATGTATGTTAAAGACACGGACGCACAGATTTAAATCATTGCTTATCTACAATAAGAAGATCGACTGCGGTCTACATGCAGCAATTAATACATCTATACATCACAGCGATTTAGATGGTTCGTCTAGCGATGTCAATATGTTGTCTTTATACTAGAAACTGTAACTGCAAATGTCCTCCACGTATGTTCTAGGTTGTTTTCCAGTGATGCGTTTGTTTTATGGAACACATTCTGAGCAGTAAACAAGATGGCAATAGCAACAGCGTGCTACAGAGAACTTGCACTGTTATATGAATGTGAAACGTGAACAATAAGAAGATAAGCTGAGAATCATCTAATGGTAGTTTGTTTATTTATGAACTGCCTTAGTGACCTCAAAGTGTTCCCCAATTGATATCTCGGTATACTTCATTGGGGACTTGGCTTGAGAACGTATATACACTTACCAAGAAATACGGAGGGTTAAACAGGAAGAAAACGAACATAAACACTACGAAAATTAAGAGAGTTATCTGGACCACCAGCAAAGAATAGAACCAGAAAAATGACGACAATCATTATTATGATCGGCATGTACAGGTAATCGTTCGGACAATTCATAACACACTAAACCACTGTGATCACGAGGGAAGTGTGATCAAACTACAGTGCACGTGTTCCTGGAATTCTCCCTGTATAGTCAACTAAAAAGGTACTAATAGCCCAGTGAGACGGCACTACTTGCAAAACTGTATATAATAACAGAGAAGCTTCGAAACACTGGTGATTTCATTACAAGAACACGTAAATATAATAGTAAGAATGCGACATGTAGAAGCAATAAACATAAAATATTAATTCTAACGTTAATCGGTACTATTGTATATATCAGAAACATAGAGAAGGGCAAAAACGATGACAGATAAATAAGAAACATGCAATAATGTGCGCCTGTGCAGAATACAGGGACGAGAGTTGTATGACAGAATCAAAAATCTCGAGCTCATGGAGAGAACTAAACAAATGTCAAGGGACCAAGAGTAAAGACTCCGGCCGGGATAGGGCATGCATACAAACCTCATAAAAGTATTACTGGTGAATCAGTTGTCTGTGATCCACACGGCACAAGATAGTAAATCAGTTGTCTATGATCCACACGGCACAAGATAGTAAATCAGTTGTCTATGATCCACACGGCACAAGATAGTATATCAGTTGTCTGTGATCCACACGGCACACGATAGTAAATCAGTTGTCTGTGATCCACACGGCACAAGATAGTAAATCAGTTGTCTATGATCCACACGGCACCACATAGTAAATCAGTTGTCTATGATCCACACGGCACCACATAGTAAATCAGTTGACTATGATCCACACGGCACAAGATAGTAAATCAGTTGTCTATGATCCACACGGCACCACATAGTAAATCAGTTGTCTATGATCCATACGGCACAAGATAGTAAATCAGTTGTCTGTGATCCACACGGCACAAGATAGTTAATCAGTTGTCTATGATCCACACGGCACCACATAGTAAATCAGTTGTCTATGATCCACACGGCACAAGATAGTAAATCAGTTGTCTATGATCCACACGGCACAAGATAGTAAATCAGTTGTCTATGATCCACACGGTACCACATAGAAAATCAGTTGTCTATGATCCACACGGCACAAGATAGTAAATCAGTTGTCTATGGTCCACACGGCATAAGATAGTAAATCAGTTGTCTATGATCCATACGGCACCACATAGTAAATCAGTTGTCTATGATCCACACGGCACAAGATAGTCAATCAGTTGTCTATGATCCACACGGCACCACATAGTAAATCAGTTGTCTATGATCCACACGGCACAAGATAGTAAGTCAGTTGTCTGTGATCCACACGGCACAAGATAGTAAATCAGTTGTCTATGATCCACACGGCACCACATAGTAAATCAGTTGTCTATGATCCACACGGCACAAGATAGTAAATCAGTTGTCTATGGTCCACACGGCACCACATAGTAAATCAGTTGTCTGTGATCCACACGGCACAAGATAGTAAATCAGTTGTCTATGGTCCACACGGCACCACATAGTAAATCAGTTGTCTGTGATCCACACGGCACAAGATAGTAAATCAGTTGTCTGTGATCCACATGGCACAAGATAGTAAATCAGTTGTCTATGATCCACACGGCACCACATAGTAAATCAGTTGTCTATGATCCACACGGCACAAGATAGTAAATCAGTTGTCTATGATCCACACGGCACCACATAGTAAATCAGTTGTCTATGATCCACACGGCACCAAATAGTAAATCAGTTGTCTATGATCCACACGGCACTAGATAGTAAATCAGTTGTCTATGATCCACACGGCACAAGATAGTGGATCAGTTGTCTGTGATCCACACGGCACAAGAAAGTAAATCAGTTGTCTGTGATCCTCACGGCACAAGATAGTAAATCAATTGTCCGTGATCCATATGGCACTAGATAGTAAATCATTTGTCTGTGATCCACACGGCACAAGATAGTAAATCAGTTATCTGTGATCCACACGGCACCACATAGTAAATCAGTTGCCTGTGATCCACACAGCACAAGATAGTAAATCATTTGTCTGTGATCCACACGGCACAAGATAGTAAATCATTTGTCTGTGATCCACACAGCACCACATAGTAAATCAGTTGTCTGTGATCCACACAGCACCACATAGTAAATCAGTTGTCTGTAATCCACACAGCACCACATAGTAAATCAGTTGTCTATGATCCACACGGCACAAGATAGTAAATCAGTTGTCTGTGATCCACACAGCACCACATAGTAAATCAGTTGTCTGTGATCCACACAGCACAAGATAGTAAATCATTTGTCTGTGATCCACACAGCAAAAGATATTAAATCAGTTGTCTGTGATCCACACGGCACAAGATATTAAATCATTTGTCTGTGATCCACACGGCACAAGATAGTAAATCAGTTGTCTGTGATCCACACAGCACCACATAGTAAATCAGTTGTCTGTGATCCACGCAGCACAAGATAGTAAATCAGTTGTCTGTGATCCACACGGCACAAGATAGTAAATCATTTGTCTGTGATCCACACAGCACCACATAGTAAATCAGTTGTCTATGATCCACACGGCACTAGATAGTAAATCAGTTGTCTATGATCCACACGGCACAAGATAGTAAATCAGTTGTCTATGATCCACACGGCACAAGATAGTAAATCAGTTGTCTGTGATCCACACAGCACCACATAGTAAATCAGTTGTCTGTGATCCACACAGCACAAGATAGTAAATCAGTTGTCTGTGATCCACACAGCACAAGATAGTAAATCAGTTGTCTATGATCCACACGGCACAAGATAGTAAATCATTTGTCTGTGATCCACACGGCACCACATAGTAAATCTGCCTGTGATCCACACAGCACAAGATAGTAAATCAGTTGTCTGCGAATACAACAAATGTATTTATCTACACATATGCTGATATTACATGTATGGCAAGGTACAATTTCCTACACATTACATTATCAGTAATTATCTGCTCTCATGCACACTAAACAACTTTCAATATAAATTCTTTCATACCCCAAGTATAGTCATGCTCACTAAGTTTAAACTTATCAATGAATGGATCATACATTAAACATCGCAATAAGCGTCCCATTGTACAAAGTAAATAGACAACAGATATACGTGGCCTTTCCCAGTGCGTGCGCGCGCGCGTGTGTGTGTGTGTGAGAGAGAGAGAGAGAGAGAGAGAGAGAGAGAGAGAGAGAGAGAGAGAGAGAGAAAGAAAGAGAGAGAGAGAGAGTCAGCCCAAAAACGAAGACAGGTTGTGAATGTAGTTTCATTGACCAAAAAAAAAAAAAAAAAAACTAAAACAAAACATGTGTATACTCTCAATCGAACAGACTGCACTAAGTACAGCAGAATCAATCACCCATCATGTGTATGTGTTAAATTTTGACGTTTACATTTGTGGATCATTCAGTGTTTATGTCATTGTTCATTGTTTTTGTGAGTTGTAGTTGTTTGGGTCGGTGAATTGTTAGCATATATGTGTGTTTGGGTGAGCAGTTTGGGGACTTAGTGACCACATATTTGTCGACCTTGCTGGAACTCGATTTTCACAAAAGTTGTGTATGATACGCTATATTTGTCGCCATCTTGCCTTATAGTTGCCGTATTGTTGTTTGGTCATAATGGTCATACTGCTGCTGCTGCTGCTGCTGCTGCTGCTACTACTACTACTACTACTTTGTTACTATTACTACTTCTACTGATACTACTAGGCTACTCTATATTACTACTAGTCCATCTCCACCTCTGCTTTTTCTCCCTTTTCTACTACTACTACTACTACTACTACTACTACTACTACTACTACTACTACTACTACTACTACTACTACTACTACTACTACTACTACTACTACTACTACTACTACTACTACTACTACTACTACTACTACTATTACTATTGCTACTACTACTGCTAAAACTACTATTATTGCTAATATTATTACTACTTGTATTACTAATCCATGATGTTGGAGATTTTAACTTATGGACTGTCATTCTCACCCAAGCCTGGCGATAAATCTCTTGCTGATGCTGACGACTAGTACTACTGGTCCTATTGGTACTACGACTACCAGCATTGCATGAAGATAATGCACGTAATGGGGGTTCTTATAGCCTGAGTCACCCCGTGAGTTGTTCAATGCTGTCGGAGATAGCAATATGTGGTTCGGTATGATCACTTATGCCAGCTGGTAAGACACGTTATGATGATGATGACTTGTATTATTGCTATGAATGCTACTACTACTTGTATTACTGAACCATACCTTCGGAGATCGCAATATATTGTGAGGTATGATCGCCCATCCCGTGCAGCATGTCTCTTGATGATGATGACTAATATTACTACGAACAACGCTACTACTATTACTGTACAACCACCCCAACTCTAGACAATAGCGATAAATATATTAGAACCTACCCGCCTTGATCAGGGACATACTATCTACAGCAGACAGTTCTACACCTCACGACTGGTATACCATAACTTCTAGTCCTAACTACTTAACTACTACTTGACCACATCCTGGCCACCTCGTGATCGCCATATCACTACACGTACTCTTCTCTACAATTTAAGTGCTCACTTGACCAATTCACCACTGCTTGACAACTACTTGACCACGCCATCGAGCACTTTAACCACTACCGTTTCATAACACCAACTCTCCTCTAATATTTAAGTGGTCACTCGACCACTTGACCTTTACTTGACCATAATTGACCTCTACTTGACCACGACATCTGCCACTTTAACCACCGCCATATCGCTACATTACTTTCCTCGACAATTTAAGGGGTCAGTCAACCACTTGACCACTACTTGACCACCTCATCGCTCACTTTATCCACCACCATGTCACTACAGTACTTTCCTATACATTTAAGTGGTAACTTGACCACTTGACCACTACTTGACCACCTCATCGCTCACTTTATCCACTACCATATCACTACACGTACCCTCCTCTACAATGTAAGTGATAAATGGTCCACTTGACCACTACTTAACCACTACTTGACCAAGTCATCGCTCACTCTAACCACCACCACATCACTACACGTACGTTCCCCTATAATTTAATTGGTTACTCGACAACTTGACAGCCTTACCACCTCTTGACCACCCCTTGACCACCGCTTGACTACATCATTGCACACCCTCACATATAATTTAAGAAGTCACTTGACTATGTTTTTTTTTAAATTTATTTATTTATTTGTTATCTTTTTTCTATAAATGTTTTATTAAAATTATTACATATTTTCTTTGCTTGTTTTCTTTATTGATGTTGTTATTGTTTTATATTGTATACTAGACCTACCTATAATTGAAGGGGTCGCTTTACCACTTGACTACTATGGAGTTATCGCCCTTTGTGGAGGTATCTATAAGTCTCCTTCTCCACCTCCACAAAAGGACTGGATAGTGTACTTATACACTACTAACTTGGCCAGAATATGCCACTAACCTGTCTTGTATTTCTTTCTTCAACTCTCTATTCATTTGCAGTTTTTTCCAGAATCTTTGTATTTGATTGTTTGAGAGAGAGAGAGAGAGAGAGAGAGAGAGAGAGAGAGAGAGAGAGAGAGAGAGAGAGAGAGAGAGAGAGAGAGAGAGAGAGAGAGAGAGTTTCAAAAGAGAGTTGTGTGATAAAATACATGCTAATCTCGCTTCTTGCTTTATCTGTTCTGTGATGTCCATTCTTATTTCACATAGTATTTGCAACTACTTGTTTACAGTAAATATATGTTGTTATTCCTAAATATACTGTTTTTAAAAAAAACGCAACGTTTTTGTTGTTACTTTCCTAACATATAATGGCTGATTGGACATCATTCAACCTATCGACTGTGTCCACGTGGTCATAAACTTCTCGTGGTTACCTGAATTGTTTTTACCTTATGATTAGCGAGTTCATCAAAGAGGTCCGTCATCAAAGAGGTCAATGTAAAAACAACATTTTTGACAATAACTCGTGACAGGTTCATCATATCCCCGCGAAACTGCCTGAACCCAAAACTCTCTGACCATATTATTGAATGCTCATAAATTATCCCGCTTTGTCACTGGACTGCATTTACCTATTCCACAGTATGATCCCGCTTTGTTTGCTTCACCCGGACACTGAAAGTGGAATTGTTTTGTTGTAAAATGACATTTCTGCGGGTTCTCTGTTTTGGTATATTTACGAGATGTCTCCGGTGTGTGGCGTTCTTCACTTCCCCGGAAACTGCTACACAATGTGGGTGGTAATTCAAGTGATGTGTTTATATTAGTTTTATTAGCTTCTGTTGTGTTCACATGCATCCACTGTGAACGGACATTTACAGCGCAAATTGGACTTATCAGTCACACTCGCTACCGCCATAGTTAAAAGTTATTATGCCTTTTTAAAGCACAAACTATCGTCTGTCAAGACGGCAAGGTGCCAATGTGTATGTAACTTCTGTTGGGTGATATCTAGATCAGGAGCTTTCCCAATCTTCAGTAGTTTAATATATGTTCTAGTCTAATATTTACATATTATCGTACATATGATATCCACTTACACATCTGTATGCTTGATGTCTTTATGTCCTTACGAGTTTGGTCTATTAACAAGTGCCTATTCTGCCCGCTTGTTCCAACTGTCTTTAATGTTAATGACAATGTGTCCATTCAATTATTAAGAAGCATTCGACCAACAAAATGAAAAACAAACAAACAAAAGAACAATTCTCATTGAGTGGCATGCGGCATAGACATGTAATGTTAATAAGACATATGCAGAGAATATTGTATTAACTGCACAATTTGAACAAGATCTGCAACATTCAGTCCTAGCGGTTAGTGTGCACAACGAACAACTATGGTTACAATTAAATTGTTAGAAAACACAAAGTATGTTCGTTTCTAAGAAGAAAGAAATGACACTATATAACATACAGGCAAATAGTAATATTCCTATACAAGTGAATCGGTACAACTATCTCGGAACATTTATACTATCTGCTGTGAGATGCCCTGAAGAGATTAGAATAAAAATAGATACCACAATGGTACCGTTTGTAAGATGGACATCATACTGACCAATAGAAAGATGTCAAGCGCAACGAGAATAAAAGATTGTTGAAGTGCTACATAGAATATCTACTTTTGTGTGACTATGAAATGTGGATAATGAGCAGACATGGTGAAAAATATATAATGGTATCCGAAATCTGGTTTCTGATGAAATAGTCACAAATACAACGGGAAGATAGAACAACCAATGAACAAACCCTGCAAACATTAAATGAAAACAGTGAACTAATTTGAAAATGAGATACCGACAGTCAAGTTTTTTGGGCACGCTGACGAGAAGAAATAAACTATAGAACTCGGTTACAATTGGCAAGTTTGATGAGAAAAGAACAAGAGAAAGGCAGAAAAGCAAACATCTATATGGCTTGGAGACATGGCTCCGGTGATCGTATGAGCGTGAAATAAATCACAAAATCCTATTTCAAAATGCTCCAAGCTACCTTTGGCCATTGTTTAAATATAACGCAAGATGTTACGATATCTGTTTGGCTTTTTACATTATAAACAAGGGGAGCGACATGAATCAAACTTGTCACACTCCACATCGTATGGTGAAGGATTCCTCCGTGCTCTCCGTGTGTTTTTACTGAAGCAGAGTGGAACAAGAAAAGCATAATGATAATTGAGTAAACTACTGTTATATAATTTACCTATATGTAAGATATAGAGCGCCAAGAGAAAAAAAAAAATTAAAAAAAAAAAAAAAAATAGACGGAACCTCTCGAGAAGGGAAGGTAAATTGAATTCAGATGTCCAGGGTTCTAGAGACAGAGGCTGGAACTATTGCTATTCCTCACCCCAGACAATGAATAAATTTTTGTAGGTTTTAACAGAAACAGTGCATGCACAAACTAAACTTACACAGACAAAGCTACCAAGTTAGGGACACACAAAAAGCTCGTTATTTATCAAATTATACAATTTCAGGGATAATTAATGTTCACACAAACTTTGAAGCACAATAATCACAAACACCAAACACTACATGCAATTGCAGTCAAAGATTAAACACTAACTATGAGTGGTCTCAAGTAAACAACTAGACTTCTGCCCACAATCTGGGCCAGGTCTGTCAGATACACCAAATGAATGGTTAAACGCCTCAACTTAGTGGAATGTAACACTCAAACACACCAGATGCATGGAAGAAATAAAAAAAAAACACTAGATGGTATGGAAGAAAAAATAAAAAGATGAAACAAACACTTATACCATGACTAAGAATGTAAGACTCAACAAAAATGTACGGACTAGCTACACAATATAAGAAGGAGAAATAATTGGTAAGGACCAGGAACAGCCCAAAATCCTAACACTCAAATTCTAGTTTCTTATACAGAAAAACATAACATTTACTAATAGCAGCTTTGCCTGAGACATGATACAAAAATACAAGCACAACTCATCTCTTGAACAGTACTATGCACCCAGTAAAACGTCTTAGTATATGATTTAACATGACAACGTCAACATTAATTGAGTTTGTCTACATATGGCGAAGAGCTTCAGATCGCAATTTGTAATCCCGCATACTGCGTTCGAAACACAGCTATGGGCGATTTGCCAGCAGGCCGACTGGTATTGGTTTCCTTACACTAGTATGCGTTCGCTCAGAAAGTAATGGAAATCTATTGACTTTAAACTTGCCATGACATCACAAACAGCCAACAAATTATGGTGTTGACTGTGACGTCCTTTAAAGTATATGCAACTAAAAGCATAAGACATAAACAACATTTTGTACTTGTAACAATCAGACAAATCATCCCAACACTTGATTGGATCACCTACATCAGACGTAAACAACATATTTGTAATGGTTACAGTCAGATCCACACTCTACAACATCTCAACACTGATCGGATTCACCTACACAAGACATAAAGAACACCGTGTAAAGGGTAAAGTCAGACACAAGATCTCAATACTGATTGGATTCACCCGCATACAATAAACACGGCATCGATAATGGTAATCAGACTACTACTCCCACGTAATTTACGAAACCGCAACATTTATCAAGGAAACCGTAATACGCCCACAGCCTAGACATTACCACATATGTTATGCATTAATTTATCTCACGTTACTGCTATCACACCGGAACAGCACTGCCTCTCCTACAGACTTCTCGCTTTAAAAAATGCCACCTTATAACTACATTAAGTCGATGGGCTGGTTGTTTATAGCTGGATGAAGTGCAACAATAAGAAAGGGCAGGACATTGTGTAGG
Source organism: Cepaea hortensis (assembly GCA_963921405.1). Classification (NCBI taxonomy): domain Eukaryota; kingdom Metazoa; phylum Mollusca; class Gastropoda; order Stylommatophora; family Helicidae; genus Cepaea; species Cepaea hortensis. The sequence goes on along the minus strand of CAWUFQ010000009.1, from coordinate 536,299 downwards.
AATAGTCACTGAACCACAGACTGCAAGAACAATACAATATATATCAGAAAAAAAAAGTATAACCGTGAGAATAAAAGAACAGACAATCACTACATTCGTACCAATATACGCACCATGTATCAGAAACAACAATTGGCAAGAATGTGAGGAGTTCTTCGAAGACATCCATGATAAACACTTTGGAAAACACTTGGCAGATTTACATTTAATTGTCATGTCTGTATGTTTTTATTTACTATATGTGGCAGTCTATTTGTGATAGGCTGCAAAGCAAACTTTGGCGCACAAGTGTGGTCTATTAGTGCCGCCGGAGCAAACAAAAGACGATATGTGTCGTTTAGTTCGAGTGCTGCAAAAAACACAGTCTCTATTGACACCGACAAATTCTATTAAATGCTTGGCTCATGTAACTCTTTCGACATAATTTCCTGCAACAGACTGAAATTCTTCGGCAGGCAGAGTGTCAAACTTTCAGGAATACTCTGAGCTGCTTCGCGATGAGCACTTTCCTTTACTTGAAATCCTTCAATGACAATTTTTTTCCTCCTTTCTCTGTTTGCCATATGGAATGTAGAATGTGAGCATTGATCTGTGCAATTTCAAAGATCCAGTAGTAGATCTTCTTCCACCACTTAATGGTTTTCCTATCATGGATATTATAATATCCAACCATTTGGTCCATTCTGTCGCAGCCATTCATCGCCATGTTATATTCATGGAGATCATCTTCGGCTTGCTTTGCGGTTTTCGCAATCCGCTCTCAACAGTTCTAACTACAGACTTGGTAGAGACAACAATGCATGGTTTTTTAGCTTTTTTTAGCCCTTCCATCCAATAATCATTTCATCAATGGACACATTTTCAAATGGGTAAAATGCTTCCTGGAATTTCTTCAGAATCATGTCAACAAGAGGATCAATTTTTTTTTTTTTTTTTTTTTTTTTTTTTTTGCCACTGGTTCACATACGTGAAACATGGTGTGATAAATATATTCTAATCGATTACTGGGATACGTAGTGGCAGTGGCATACCAAGGAGTATATAAATGTGCACTTTTACACCAGTAGTCTGTGATACATGGTCTTGGATCAAGTCCCATAGCAATAATGACAGACGTAAACTTCAGCCATTCGTGCTTCGTTGTCAGACACTCAGCAGTTGACGAACATTCACTGGTGTTTCTTTATCACCACGTGCTAAAACTTTAGACACAACTAAAACTTCTTTCTAAATATTTACTGATATCGGAATCACTATTGTTTAAAACAGTTATAAACAATAATCTAGCTTGATCTCAAGTCATTCTACGTGGACGCAAACTGGTGGGCGTTTCCATTGTGAAAAACCAAAATAAACAACTTTAAAACTGAAAATACACAAAAATCCAATGTTAACGAATCTCAACGACTCAATCATGACGTAGCTATATTTCTGCTGTGCTACTCAGTTTACTGTAACTTAATATTCCGAAATGGAGCAGAAATGAATCAAATAAACCACTGCTAATTTTGTGGCAATAAAAGTACCAATTGCCATCACAGCCGATCCATTTTGGCAGCAGATGGGCTCGCTGTAGCGAAAGAGTTAATGACATCATATTAGGGGTGTTCATTTGAAACCCGTTTCAATGGCTTTGTTACGAAAGAATGAAAGAAACATTAACGTGTGTGGTAGAATTAGACAAAGCATTCATTTTGAATCAATTATGCACCATGGGTTGGTCAGAAGAAGTCGCCGTAGGCATTCAGGCATGTATCCCATTGCTTAGGTAGGCGTCGTGTGCATTCTGCAAAAAAAAAGGATTGTGGTTGCTCACTGAACCAAGTGTTTACCGCGTGCATTAAGTCTAAATTTGTGTGAAATCGTTGCCCATTGAGAGCTTTTTTTAGAGGTCCGAACAAATGAAAATCGCATGGAGACAAATCAGGACTACAGGTTGGGTGTTGCAGAATTTCCCACTTCTTCCTTGCTAATGCTTCCTGCATAATCTTTGCGACATGCGGACATGCATTATCGTGCAACAAAATCACACCTTGAGAAAGCATGCCAGGTCGTTTATTCTTGATGGCTTTTTGCAGATTGTATATTGTTTGCAAGAAGTGGGTAGGGTTGATGTTGAAACAGGTTCTTTAATGTCTTCATGGTCAAAAAATGCGCTCAGTTTAACCTTACCAGCGGAAACCTGTAACTTGATTATTTTGGCTTTTGGTGATCCAGCATGCTTTTGTTGCATGCTCTCTCTTTTGTTGCTCGGCTCAAAGTGGTGACGTCATGATTCATCGCCTGCCACTATGCGGAAGAGAAATGCATTTCCCTCCACTCTGTAACGCAGCAAGTGGTTCAAGCACCACCCCATTTCTCTCCTCTTTTTGGTGGTCGGTCAAAATTCGCGGTATCCACTGTGAACACACCTTCCGATATTGCAGTTTCTTACGAACGACCTTTTGAATTGTCCCAATTGACACATCAAATTATTTCGCTAGCAAACGTATGCTTCGACAACGGTTCATCTGTACTACTGCATCAATTTAGGCGATGGCTTTTTCTGTTGCAACGATATGCGCTTAACCCGGCCGTCGAGGATTTATCAGCCTTTCTGAAACATTCGTGCCCAGTACGTCACGGTTTTCTTCGCACACATTTGTTACCGTACGCTGCCTGCATTCTTTGACATCCATCAAATGAAAGAAACTGAATCACCGCTCTTTGAGCTTCTTTGGACGGATTTTGGATTAACATTTTCTCAATGGTCAGAAACAGAACATATGCATCATGGGACGATAAGTACTTGCTCTTTTATTCATTGGTAACTATCACAAGACTATGCCATGATCATGTTCAACATATGCAGTTACGCGCGGTGCTGACGAACGGATTTCAAATAAACGCCCCTTATAGTTATGGGAAACTTAACAAAAGACTAGGAAAAACAGAACGGATATAGAGAAACATCTTAGTGCATTTAGAGACCAACACAATGAAATAAATTACAATGGAAGTATAATGATATAACCATGCACTCAACACGTCGTCTTTATACCATACACATTTATTAAACACATAGACACCTGGTACAAACGGAACGATTTAGACACCATACATCAAATTGTTGTTATATAAACAAACAAAAAAACAACAGTTATGGACATATATCAGATGCAATGGTGGTGCCCAAATTAAGTATAAACACAGACCACAAAGAAGTGTTCCAATGTTATGACAAGGTAGTGTCACAACGCCGGTCTCACTGGCCTAGGGGTTAGCGACTTTGTCCGTAATCCCATATACCCTCGTGAGTTACGTGACGAACGTGAGAATCGGCGGTGGTTCTCGTCGCGTCGGTAACATAGGGGTATGTGAGCCGGTCGCTCAGAAAGCAATGGTAAATTACTGAGCGTAATCGTGCCAAGAAATCAACAATCAGCTGAAAGATGCTGATGTTGAAAGCGATGTCCTGCAATGGATATGTGAACTAAAAGAAAAAGAAACAAAAATGTCACAACTGTAGGTATTTATTGCCATGACTTTGCCGTCAGATATGTTTGGTCCATTACATGTTCATGAAATCAGAATTAAAATAAACAAAACAAATGTAATCATCATGGTTAATCACTAATCTAAACTAGTTAACACATACGGAAGAACACCGGGTTTTGCAGATGTTGTTTCTCATTGTTCTAAAAACTGCTTTGTGTTCTGCATTTATACTTTAGTGTAACAGTGCCCCTGCTTCTAGTGTACCTCTCTTTCTGTTATATCGTGCTAATATACAATTGTTTTGGCTTAAGGTGTGTAGATCGATCTATTTGTACCAGATGCATTTTTTTTTTTTTGGGGGGGGGGGGGGTGAAACTTTGTGTTTATAGCACGTGTTTATCATAAAGAGGTTGTGCTGGCTGCATAGCTGTATCAAACTGCTTTCATTACCATTTATTGCACTGCGTTAGCCTCCAAATATCACACGATGTTTCTCTGTTTCTGTTCTGTTATGTCCTTGTCTTGCATTGAAGTCTCCCATAAATATGATCTTGTATTGCTTCTCTATCTTATGTAGTATATCATGGATGACTTCGAGGAACTTCTTGCATTCTTCCTCATCGTTGTTTGTAGTGCTTAGTGCGTGTATTTGTACATATGCAATTACCTGTTATTTTATTCTTACTGTTATGAATTTTCTGATAAATAGTGTACTTTATTCGTGTCATTAACTGCACATAATGTAGTCTTTGCTTGTCTACCCAATGCTGTCGACAGACAATGATATATTCATTGTGCTTTGGCATCATCACACACAGTTTCGTCTTTTGAGTATTTAGCTTCTATTGTCCTTCATACGAGGATTCACATCTTGAACATTCACGATGACAGGTTTAGTTAAAACAAATATATTAGATAGTTACATCGATATGTCAAGGCAATCCTGCATTCCGCTGAACAAACGCATGATCACGATGTAATCACGCATAAAGGATATATTTTCGTTAATTGAGGCAAAACAAATACATCTCGCACAATCGTGGGTGCTCCAAGCATATCTTTACAGTGTTTGATTAACGTATCCGATATACGTCAACAGTGTCGATATATAATGCCTGTATTATCAGATTCCCATGGGAAAGGTCCCATGGGATGGGACAGCACACATTTGTATTTCCCATGGGAAAGTAGCCATGTCGTAGCAACTTAATCTACGCCATAGCTACCTTTTTAAAAACCTTTTTAAAGCTTTTTATCATTTTTTTTTCTTGATATATATTGTATCTTTTCATTATCTTGTGGTGGAACACAGGATAAATAAATAAATACGAATAGCCTTTTATTATATAAGATTGTATTTTGGTGTGTCACCAGCAATTAAAATTATAAAAGTGTGACATGACTGGAAAAAAGGTTGCAGAGCACAGATCTACGTAGCAAAAATACGCAATACGCACTTCTAAGCAGTGTTGCCGGATGGGCAGATTTCACGCCAAATCGGGCTACGTTTCGGGACTATTTTCTGGAAATTTAAAGTGTTGGCGGGATGAGGTTTTTGAGCTAGTTTTGGTAGCGTGTGTGGACTTTGGGCGGGTTGTAATATCGCAAAACATTAATGTAACATTTCATTTAAAAAATATCAAATTTCGACTATCTGTGTGGCCGTGTTGGGTAGTTTTAATGACACGCTGCTTGATACAATGCTGGTAACACTGTCGGAGTGACGGACGTTACTGTTGCACCGATCTAGTTGTACTGAGCACAGGTTATCAACATGCATCTCTGATATCTTCAGCTGGAGGCGTGATTTCTGAATTGGATTAGTTCATGGATCAATTTTCATTTATTGAAACGTATTACAATACACGCCAGGCAAAGGCATCACAGCTGCCATTTTCCATACCAACAAAATATGCAACAAGTGTATGGCGATCATATTACCAACGTTACAATGCCCATTTAAAACATTGCTCGCTTTACTTTAATGAAGATGATGAAGAATTCCCATACCACATTCAGAATATTGCTCAGATTAAAGGAATGCTGTACATACATGAGAAATTCAAGTAGAAATTGATGGTGCTACGTCTCATTTAATTTTGCTGTTATACTTCCTCCTAGACTGTCAGTTGTACAAAGTTATTGTTGATATTGACGAAGAAACTTCCAGCAGCATGGTGAAGAAATAATGCCAGAACTTTTAGAAGACTTGCAGAATATCTTTGGCCATATTGCGGCAGTTCTCTGGCAGTTACTGCAGCATTCCTTACTGGAGTTGACATTGAAGCCAAAATAGAAGACATCGTCAAGTCAGTTGTTACAAAGAAGAAAGGGAATGTGGATACTAATAAATGGGTCAATGATTGAATCGAGTTTTCTAAGTCTGTTGTTCCACTGTTATTTCATTCATCAAGGATTTGAATATCTCTTCTGAAACATCTGCTTTATGTGAAGTAGCATGCATTGTAGAACAAATGCCGTGAAGTGATTTTAACTTATGTTTAGATCCTCCACCAAATAAAGAACTGTTTGATTATCCCAGAAACAAATGTCTTGAGGATGAAGTCATCATGTTTAAAAAATGACGGCAACCAACTTCACATCCATTAAATTATTGGGAAAATGAACATAGGTTTCCACTGCTAAAAGCAAGTGCAAAAATTGTTGTTGCCATACCAGTATAATCATCAGCAGCAGAGCGGTTATTTAGTGCGGCTGGATTGTTGTTGAGTAAGTTACGAAAACGGATGTTACCAGCTCTCGTTATAATATCTGTGTATATCAGATTTGCGTGTAAGATGACAGTTATGGAAATGGTTCAGGGATTATCTGAATTAACTAAATTATTAGAAACAGCCCATCAGCAGGAAATTGATAATGTGCTGAATGAGCAGAGTGACTCGGAAAAAGAATGACAGTGTCAGAATGACACTGTATTGTCATATTTAAATTAACCTATTTTTGAAAAAAATGTTATTATTATTTTTTGTTTTATTTTTAAAAATTATAATACACTTGAATATTAAAATTAATAAATTATGTCGTTTTAAGTGTCTTTTTGCACATGTAGTCCTATATAGTAGACATTATCCCTAAACTTTCATAAATGTCATAATTTTATTTGAACTGTATTCCATATAAATATTATAATGGGAATCCAATGGAAAGAGATGGGATCGGACAGGCATACATTACCCTGGGATAGGATGGGATGCGACAGAAAAATGTATCCCATGGACAAGCCTCTGTATCCTTCAACGATGCATCAAACACAAATCGTGACTATACAAACTGTCGTTGTGAAATGTGTACCAGCCCGAGTCTATCGGCATGTTGTCCAGGCCGAACAGTTATGGTCGCCACGCTGTGCACAAACTAGAATTGTTATTTCAGCTCAGAATTATCGACGAATATCATTCATATCCTCTGATAGGTCGAGACAGAACAGACACACGCTTGTGTCACAAATCTATTCAACATCTGGAACACTGATGGTTAATGTAATTGTATCCTTAAAATGTGATTTATGTTGTTGGTTTTTATCTGGCTAATTTGGACAAATTTAATTCAATAGTTATCTCTATGATTTTCTTTGTTGGCCTTTAACTTCCTACTTTGGACTAAATTAATTCAATTGTTATCTCTGTAAATTTCTTGTTCTCTTTTTCACTGTCTTTCTTTTAGTATGTCTCTCAATGTGAAGTTGCATACCGCTCTCTGACAGTGTAATTTAGTCTTTAATGATATTTAATCCTCTCTGTTTGGGTCTCTGTCGCACCATCTCTCACTATACATGTATTTGTAACTCTCTGTCTCTGCCAGTCTCTTGTCATTTTCTGTCACTGTCTACTTTCTTCTTCTACATGTCTTTGCGTCACGTTTGCTGTTTCCCTCTGTTACTGTATTTCTCTCTATTACTTTTCTTGTTGTCGCTCTATGCCACTATGTTGGTGTTCTTAATCCATCCATCATGTGCCATGCCGGTGGTGTTCTTAATGCCATGTAATTATTGTCTGAGGCTTAAAAACAAAATACTTATCATAGACCCAACAAAGAAGTTTATCGAGGATATAATGCAGGTAATGGCTGAAGGAATGTGCGTGTTGAGGCATCTCGTGAAGCATGTTTGCGATCAGCGTAGATTGACTGAGGGATCGTGTATTTTAACTGGCTGTCATGATCACAGACGAGGACAGTTCCCATGTGTAACTAATCAGCTTGTAACACCAACACTCCGCATTGTAATAAATGGGGACATCTAGAATGTAAAATGAGTATGTAACGAAAGGATACAATACACCGATTAAGCTGCAAGGGAGACAAAAACATGTAATATTAATGTGCAAAACTTTTCAACATCGTAATTGAGTGATATAATTTGAAACACACGCTTATTAAATTTATACAAAGAAACGACTTCAGTTAATAATGTTAAATTTCACATTTATTCACATTTATTTTTGATTCAGCAGTGAGAAATTTCGGGTATTGATTAATATGTAAAACCCATATTTTTATATTCTGAATGCAATATATAAATTATTGCATTTGTTCTATTAATGTAGTCTTGTCATCATTTTGAAATTATATTTGGCTGGCACATGCGTATGTGCCTTGAAATAATTATGGTAATAGAAACATTATTCATACTGCCTACTAGAAGTGGATCCTAAATTCACACGAAATGTGTTAAACTCAACACGGAAATATTGAGATACCACCACGCTCACAGTCAGTAAAGGGCGTGGCACATATTGTATTTCGCTAATGGCAATCAGTCAGCCGACATGTGGTAGCAGTTTAAGAGAGACATTTGGGATTCCAAAGTTGTCTAGCGACTACAATCAATCGTAACACGAATTTTTCTACGAAAACTGAACGCGGGCGTTTACATTAAATTAAACACTGGGAACACTTATCTATATGTGTCCCAATTTTATGAGATGGTAGTTTCACAACAGCGGATATGTCTTGTCATGGCTGTGCCGTCAGATATGTGCAGGCCATTACATGTTCTTGAAATTAGTTGGAATGAAAAAACAAATGTAAGCATCATGGTTATACACTAATCTAGATTAGAAGAGCACCGGGTGATGGAGATGTATAGATGTACTTATATGTACACAGTATTTGATACTAAAGATATGCTGCCTGAATTATGTAAATCAATATTTATTACAATACCGAAGAAATTAAGAGCCTTGGAATGTGATCAATATCGAGCAATGAAAATGATATAATAAGCCATATCGAGAAGATTTTGCAAATAATCATCATGGATAGAGTTAGGAAGAAAATACAACCTGATATAGGGGAATAAAATCTGAGTTTGTAGAATGCAACGGTACAGTAAATGTTGTGTATTTGATGAGAACATTAATGAAGTGTAGTAGAGTTGTAGAAGCGTAGTAGAGAAAAGTAGTTGAGTTGAGTTGAGTTGAGTTGAGTTAAGAACAGAAATCACTGCACTCAGGACATTCCCATACGTGCTCCGTCTCCTCGTTTAAAAGCCAGAGAAGAGTCATACTACTAATCGTTCCTACCGCTATCTGATTAAAAGTTCCCCTGGTCTTCCCTCTCAGATTTGAGATTCTTCCAGGACCCCTGCCGATCCCCCGCAATCTCATTCTTTCCACATATGGGTGCTCAATCTGTTCCTCGGCCTTCTTCAGCTGGTCCCACAAGCGCACGACCTCCTTTGTCCACAGGCAATCTACCACCAAGAGGTGCATTCCCTGCTAGCCTATCAGCCTGTTCATTCCCTCGCACCCCCGCATGGCTAGCTCAAAACATCCATACAATTATCACAATCTGTGACCTCTAAAGCGACGATAGCCATTCCACACGAAACATTCCTTTCTCCACCTTACTAAGCATACTCTTTGAATCCTTAATGAATACAACGTGTGTTGCAGTAGTCTCCCCCAGCCAACGGAATGCCACTGTTACTGCCTCCACATACATTTTAACTGGCTATGATGATCACAGACGAGGACAGTTCTCATGTGTAACTAATCAGCTCGTAACACAAACACTAGCATTGTAATAAATAGGGACATATAGAATGTAAAATGTGTATGTAACTAAGGAATACAATATACTGATTAAGCCGCAAGGGAGACAAAAACGTATATTATTAATGTGCAAAGCTGTTCAACATCTTAAATGAGTGATATAATTTGAAACACATAGTTATTACATTTTTGCAAACGCATGCCTTCCTTTAGAATGTGCTTAATAATTTTAATATGTATTATTATTTGTTTTAGATTCGACAGTAAGATATTTCAGGTAATGATTAATATATATATAAACGGACTGAACTAGAACCAGACATACTAAAAGAAGAAATTATAGAAGCCATCAGATTAGCCCCATTGAACAAATCACCAGGACAGGATGAAATACCAAATGAACTAATTAAAGCAGCAAGGGAAGTAGGAACAGCTTGGCTACATAGACTATTCAACCATGTTTGGGTAGAACAACAGACACCACGAGACTGGGGAAACGCCATAATTATCCCAATTTGGAAAAACAAAGGCAGCAAAAGAGATTGCACACAATACAGAGGCATTTCACTGTTGAGTCATACTGGGAAAATATTTTGCAAAATTCTTGAAAAAAGATTACGAACTACTTTAGAACCCCAGCTAAGCGAAACGCAGCTTGGATTTAGGAAAAACAAAGGATGCACAGACGCCATTTTTGCTCTTAGACAACTTATAGAAAAATCAATTGAATTCAATGAAACACTCTACTTAGCCTTTGTTGACCAAGAAAAGGCATTTGATAGGGTAGATAGAAACAAGCTGTGGGAAATCCTTAAACAATATGGAGTGAGCACACATCTAACAAACCTATGTAGAAGTTTATACGACAACAGTGAATGCATAGTGAGAGCAACTGGAGGACACTCAGAACCCTTCACCATAAGATCTGGAGTACGACAAGGTTGTGTCCTGTCCCCTCTCTTGTTCATAACATATATAGACAACATATGTAAAGAAACCAGCCAAGCAGAGACAGCAAGAATACCGCATGACGAGAACACAGAAGAAGAACCATCTGCAAATCTAACCATTAGAGAACTCCTGTTTGCGGACGACCAAGCACTAATAGCAAAATCAGAAGCTGAATTACAAGACCACATGAATAGTCTAAACGAAATGTGTAGGGAACATAACATGAAAATTAGCACAAGCAAAACAGAGGTAATGACTATAACTAAAGAAGAACAAACAGCAACAATTCACCTAAACGAACATCCCTTGAAACAAGTAAAGAGCTTCAAGTACCTAGGAAGTATAATATCATCAAATGGCAGATCAGAAGACGAGATCGAAAATAGGTGCAATAAGGCAAATCAACTCATTGGACAAATGGCACCAATACTAAAGAACAAACATGTATCAATAACTACTAAGAAAGCACTTTACAACACAATCTTCCTACCAACTCTGTGCTACCAATGCCAAACCTGGACAATGACAGAAAAAGAGAAAAGAAAAATCACAACAACAGAAATGAGGTTCCTGAGAAGAATACTCAACGTATCAAGAAGAGATAAGATCAGAAATGAAGAAATCAGGACTAAAGTGGGGGTTAAAGCTGCTCTAGATTTTATTAGAAAGCAGCAAGTCAAATGGTTTGGCCATGCAAGTAGGCTACCAGTCAACAGCATGCCACAACAGGCAATGACGTACAGACCAGATGGAAACAGAGGAAGAGGCCGACCACGTAAACGCTGGACGGAGGGAATAACAGAATCCATGGGAATGTCGATATACGAAGCCCATAACCGGGCACTCTCACGAAGTTTATACTTCACCTCGACACCGCAAGGTACAAGAGGAACATGATGAGATGAGATGATGAGATTAATATGTCACAACTATATTATTTTACACTGAATGTGCTATATCTATATCTGCATCTGTTCAATTATTGTCGCTAGGGAGTTATCTTAAAATTATATTTGGCTGGCACATACGTATGTGCCTTGAAATAATTATGGTAATAGAATCATTATTCATACTGCGTACAAGAAGTGGATCCTAAATTCACACGAAATGAGTTAAGCTCCACACGAAGAGATTGAGATACCACCACCTTCACAATCAGTAAATGACATGGCACATATTATAGGTCGCTAATGGCAATCAGTCAGCCGGCATGTGGTAGCAGTTTAAGAGAGACATTTGTGATTCCAAAGTCGTCTAGCGACTACAAACAATCGTGACACGAATTTTACTGCGAAACATGAACGCGGGCGTTTATATTAAGTTAAACAATGGGAACACTGATCTATATGTGTTCCAATTTTACGAGATGGTAGTTTCACAACAGTGGATATGTCTTGTCATGGCTGTGCCGTCAGATATGTGTAGGCCATTACATGTTCTTGAAATTAGTTGGAATGGAAAAAAAAACACAAATGTAAGCATCATTGTTATACACTAATCTAGACTGGAAGAGCACTGGGTGTTGGAGGTGTCCAGCTGTCCTGATAAGTACACAGTATTTAATACTGGAGATATGCTGCCTGAATTATGTAAATCAATTGTTATTACAATACCGAAGAAGTTAAGAGCCTTGGAATGTGATCAATATCGAACAATTAGTATAATAAGCCATATAGCGAAGATTTTCCAACTAATCATCATGCAAAGAATTAGGAAGAAAATACAACCCGATATAATGGAATAACTAGTTTAGTTTAGTTTAGTCGTTTAGTCGTTGGATCAACATCACGGCACACTGTTTAACCCATAAGTGCTCCGTTTTCCTCCTAACTCAAACCTGAGTCTGGAGAAACTCAGCTCAATGCACGAACTCCGTTGCATCGGCGAGGGTCCAGAAATACTTTGGGTAGATTTCTAACTCGAAGTTTTTCCCGGGCAGAGCCGTTAGGCTACTCTTTTTCGATTTCCATCTGCCAAGGGATTTTTTACGTGCGCAACAATACACACGGGCGTAAGATCTCAGTACCCAGAGACCAGGGGAAATTATATTACTGGAAGTCCAGGTGGATTTTTAAAAATAAATCCCGGTCCTCACCGGGGCCTGAACCCGGGACCTCCAGCACTCGAGGCGGACACCATACCTCGAGACCACTCAGCCCCCTAAGGGGGGAATAACAATCTGAGTTTGTAGAAGGCAATGGTACAGTAAATGTTGTGTATTTGCTGAGAGCATTAATGAAGCGTTCAAAAGTAGTTGAGTTGAGTTGAGTTATGAACCGACATCACTGCACTCAGGCCATTCCCATATGTGCTCCGTCTCCTCGTTCAACATCCAGCGAAGAGTCATACTACTAATCGTTCCCACTGCTATCTGATTAAAAGTTCCCATAGTCTTCCCTCTCAGGTTTGAGATTCTTCCAGAACCCCTGACGATCCCCCGCAATCTCATTCTTTCCACATATGGGTGCTCAGTCTGTTCCTCGACCTTCTCCAGCTGGTCCCACAAGCGCATGACAACCCCCTCCTCCTTGTCCATAGGCAATCTACCACCAAGAGGTGCATTCCCTGCTAGCCTATCATCCTGTTCATTCTCTCGCACCCCCGCATGGCCAGGGCAAAACATCCATACAATTATCACAATCTGTGACCTCTAAAGCGACGACAGACATTCCACACGAAACATTCCTTTCTCCACCTTACTAAACATACTCGTTGAATCCGTAATGAATACAATGTGTGTTGCAGTAGTCTCCCCCAGCCAACGGAATGCCGCTGTTACTGCCTCCACATACATTCTCATGCTGGTGGTCGTAGTCGCATACGCCAGACTCTCATTTTTCATGACTCATCCATTAACCTTTGCAATAAAACCCCAACCACGACGTCTGTTTCTCACTTCTGACCCATCAGTGTAGATAACTATGTCGCTTTGATGTGTGTTGCTCTGGATTAGCTGTTGCACTTCAAACTCAGTGCGGCCCGCTGCCCATTCCTTGCACTCACGACCCAGTGGTATTATTACCTTGTTCTAGTCCGTCATGTCTTCCGAAACTTCAACCCACTCCTTTTCACGATTGATGGTCTCTAGATCGCACAACTGACGTATAGAAAGTTCCGCCTGTGCCATCAAAGACCTGCCTCGTCTTAGTCTATGACCCTTGACTATATCGATGGCTGCATGCAGCGGGTGATCCCTATCTGCAGCAACTCTCAGGAACCAAACACTTACATCTTTGCTTGTCAAAGACAACACACCGGTTTTTTTCATAAAGGAAAGCATGTCAACGTGATGAAGATGCTTGGAGATTGATTGACGGAAAGGACCTTAGACCTATACAACACATGTATTGGAAACAATAAGCTGTTACAAAGCTTGATAATGAGGTAGGTCGATAGCAGCCTATTAAGAGTGATGTACAATAGGGATGTATAACGTCGCCAACTCTTTATTTTTCCTTTTACAATGAATACATTTTTGGACATTTAGAATATATGAGATGAATTATCAATGGGATAATAAAATAATTAAAGTTAGATATGCCGATGGTACAGTATTGATTGCAGACGGTTAACATGATTTGCAGCATTAAGTTGATGCGGTCATTGTACACAGTGGATAACTGGGTTTGAATTAAATTGTAAGAAGAAAGACTAAACCTGGCGATAAACTAGAAACGGCTGGTAACTGTCGAACGTGGATGTCACAATCTGAGAACAAGTGTGAATTCCGGCAGAGTTTGTTTTCATGGTGGATATAGAAGTAATTGATCTGATAGGTGGACAATAGTAGATCCGGAAAGATGGATGAGGCAGTGCACATAGTATGTTATATAAAATGGATGAAAATGGACAGATATGGAAGTAGCTGTATCGATGTATGTGTGGGCCATGTATTGTGAAGGTGACATAGATGTGATTTCGCTCACCCTTTCAACTGTAACGTAAGCACAGAGTGGTTGGTTGGTATACGGCGTGTCATCGAATCAATAGCCCACAGAAGTATGCCAAGTAATAGCGCCATACAGATGGTACGTCTAGTATGGCACACTGGGTAAATGCACATATAGGACAATTCTTGTAGCGTTAGAGCTTTGACTAACACCTAATTTGACAGCAAACGTAACGGCAAAATCCCCAGCCATCACTGTCGAGGTGAACGTGTGTTGCCCGCAAGGTCATGCATACAGTGGGGTCGCTCATGTTGGTGGAACAGGAGACCAACATTGGTGGCAGAGGATTAACCTCCCGAGGGCGTCATAATTTGCCAGTCAGATAAATATGTATGTTTTTGCGTATCCTTTTACAGGACTTAGCTGTCAACAGCAGCATCTTTCAGCTGTCTGTTGATCTCTTGGCAAGATTACGCTCAGTAGTTTGCCATTGCTTTCTGAGCGGCCGGCTCAGTATCTGCAAGTCACGAGCGGGGGTCGAACCACCTCAGTTCTCGCTCCGCTGCGAGACTCTGCGTGATAAACGGGATTACAGAGAGAAAGTGTTGTAACCCCACAGCCAGAGAGACCGGCAGTCAGATAAATAGCACAGGGAATAAAGCCCATGAATAAACTGCCTGTTTTGCTGTTCTCAGACTACTGCTGATACATCAAACGACATAAACTTTAGTGTCTCATTAAAACATCATCGCACGTTGTTATTGAATCTAATAATTGTCTCAGCTCATTTCTGGTGTCCTTTATGCTGTCTCATGGCAAAAGTCTGAGGATGGAGGTTGAGGTGGTTACTGTAGATTGGTGCTGGTTGGAGAACATAACTGTATACGCATGTTGTGAGTGATTCACAACGCATACTGGGAAAGGTGAATACAGGCATGCTTCGTGCCGAATGACACGCATCGATTCAGTGTTCGCGGGTTGTGAGCATTCGCTGGATCTTTCTCCAGGATACTGATGTTATGGTGCAGGAGATTGATACCGGCTAAATGGTGCGGCTGGTTGTTGTTTTGAATGCAGCGGCTATTGTTGACTGAAGACCGCTATTTAACATTTGCTGCTTATGAGAATGCCGACTCTGCATCCTGCGCCATGCTCTCGAATAGTTAAAATCTGTTGGATATGATGGTACTGACGGTCTATCTCTTTCTGGTGGCTTGAAGTATCTAACCTTTCCTCTGACCAGAGAACTAGTGGTTTAAACAGCTGGTAGTTCCTTTAAATGACAACTACTGGCCAAAAACTAACATGAAAGCATTGGGTTCACATTCGCTCCAGAAGGATCACTTGTCAAATGACAGTTAGTCTGAAATAACTCAACAGAACCAGCTTTTCACTGAGGTTAGAGACGAAGAGTCATCACCATCATCAAGTGCCATGTTGGCTGGTGTAGGCGTTCATGGCTCTCCACAGATCTCTGTCTTTGGTTTTCTGGATCAACTCTGCTGCTGGTATTCATCCATGCCACCGTCTGAATCCATCCAGCATCATTTCTCTTGGCCTGCATCTTTCTCTCTTCCCCTCGATCTTTCCGGTTGTCACGATGTTCTCCAATGCCTCTCTTCTCATCACATCACCGAAGAAAGATGTTTGTCTCTGTCTTTTTGTTGTATATAATGTTCTAGTTTCATTAACCCGTTTCAGGCAGTCGTTGTTAGTTACTCTGGCAGTCCAATGAATTCACAACATTCGTCTCAGCAACCACATCTCTGTTGCTTCTAATTTCTTCTTAATTTGTTAATTGACATTCCAAGATTCACTGCCAGACAGCAAAACGCGTTCTACATAGCATTTTAGCACTCTCTTTCTTACTTTCATTGATAGCGACTTATTGCATAAGACACTCCTCATTTTCTGAAATTCGGCTTTTGCTTGCCCTATTCTGCTCTCAAACTCTATTGTACATCTTCCATCTGATGTTATATATGCCCCTAGGTATCTAAAACTGTCAACTTGGTTAAAACTTTTTCCTTCTATTTCTATGTCACATTTTGGTGTCACCATTTTCTTTGATATCAACAATGTTACTGTTTTCTTGATGTTCAAGGAGAGACTTTTCCTTGCTGCCCTCTCTGTTACTACAATGTCCAACAATTGTTGTAGGTCTATTGAATTATCCGCCACCAATACTGTGTCATCTGCATAGAATATATTATTTATATTATAACCTCCAACTAGTATTCCTGGCATCTCTTTGATCTCTCTCATTATTATTTCGATATATAGGGTGAAGAGATCTGGTAACAAGACAGATCCCTGTCGTACTCCTAACTTTATCTGTTCGTAACTACCCTCTTTATGTCCCATTTTAATTGCTGCTACTTGGTTCCCGTAATTATTCTCTATTATTCTTAAATCTGTCCCATCGATGTTGATATCTTCCAACATTTTAATCACTTCTTCATGTTTTACTTTTTCTAATGTCTTAGTATAATATATGAAGCACAAATGCATGTCTTTCTGTTTCTATTTGTGTCCGTAATGTATCAATTGCATTGTTTGTGCCCTTTCCTTCCACAAATCCATGTTCTTCACTCATTTCCATATTTTCTTTTTCTTTTTGGTTCTTCTCTTTACGATTCTGATTCCCAGGATTACCCGCATCCCAGTATCCCGTAGGCCCTCTAACCTTTCAAGCTGGTTCTATGATACTGTCAGCAGCCCAAACCATACTCAGTGACATAAATTATTAACTGCTGAAAGAGCCCGTAAAGGATCCTCTGATCTACCCCGGTTGCTGCCATCACCATCAATAAATTCAGTCCTCTGTCAGCTTTCACCACCAGTCTCCATATGATCCTTTAAAGACAAACACATGTCAAAGGTGATGCCCTAGTACTTCAATTGACTTTCTCTAATAAGACGACACCCATTCAATATATTACCTGGGACATCAGCCCAACCAATGAAAAAACTACTGAACATAAACTTGCCAAAATATCACAAATAGCAAAAAAAAACACACACAAAAAAAAAAAACAACAAATAATAATAATAATAATAATAATAATAATAATAATAATAATAATAATTTGAATAACGAAGACACAAACCATATATAGTACGATTTATTGCCTGGCACATTTCGCTGCATCTCGTCAGGTACTTACTGCAGATGTCACACGCTTTCGCGTGTTGTTTCATACACAAAATAGTCGTTTGTTAAAGTTTGCAGAAGCGATAATGAGCATAAGCCAATTTTGTGCAAACAGAAAGACATGATAGTCAGTTTAAAATTACTATGGTAAACAACTGATATTACTGTGTGAATATGTGTATATTTAAGCTTGAACAATGATTCTAATTATTTTACTCTATGTTGTGTGACATCTGCAGTAAGTACCTGACGAGATGCAGCGAAATGTGCCAGTCAATAAATCGTACTATATATGGTTTGTGTCTTCGTTATTCAAATTCACTACGGGAAAATAATAATTCAGTTGACTGCGAAGACATGTGAAGGCTATGCAACTACGTTTTTCAAATTAATGTGTGATTGTGCAATATACAGGGATAGAGTTGTATGAAAGAATCAACTAGTAGAACTCTGTCTGACACAGCCCAATATCCTTGAACAGATGTTGATGTTTGCCGGTCCAAAATAATTGCTACCCCCATTGTCGATTTTCTCCTCCAGAATATATAATCTTATAATCTTCATCTATCTTGATGCCCAACTCGTTTCGCATATCCTGTCCATCTCGTTTCGCATATCCCTAAAATATTAATTTTCTCTCTGTCCATTTCTTGTTTGATGTTATCCAATTTTTCTTCGTCGTTTAACGTCCTAACATTCCATGTTGCTAATTTTAATGTATCTGTCTTTGTTGTCACAGGGCTGATCGCTAGCGGCCGCTAGGTCACTGTAGCGCGGCCATCAGATCAGCTCAACTGCGCTCTTGCTCGTTGTATGATCTAGGAGTCAGCTGTACACTGAGTGTGTGTTCGTGCCCACATCAGACGACAACAACACGACAACCATCACAGTGAAAAGGACTCAAGTAAACTCTGGTGCAGTGACAATCAACAGTATATTGACCGTTGGCAAGACATAAATGAAGTACTCACATGTCTACGATGCTGATGCCTTCAGGCACTCACACCCGTCAAACATTGCCTCATCAGTCTCACAATGCACACTGTCGACCCGGCTACAGTCCTAACTGTCTAGGTTACCTTCGTGCTATCCTACCCGATGCCAGAAGCATTCACACTATCCCACTCGGGTGTCAGAAGCTAAACTCGATCCATGACACCTCGTCAGCCTGCATCCGTTATTCCAACCTCTGGGCGACCTGCCGATGCCCGACGTGCTAGATATCTTCCAGGGCTACACCCATCCTCGTCCGATGCCTGCTCGTGTAAGTAGTTGCGATGTATTGTGCAGTGTCCTAATGTGAGTGGAGTGCGTGCGTGCTTTGAAGGTACAATGTTCCAATCTGCCTGCTAGATGTGAGTCGTGTCAATGCTGGCCAACAACTGACTCACGACAACCGTTTGATTGTTAATCTACGCACTTGTGACGTCGCCCTTGTTCCGTCAAAGTGCTATATGGTGCTCTTCTTCCACTTTCATCTTCTAGTGCACTTGCCTACTCTTTTAACTCTGTCTGGCTGTCATTCAGGCCATGACACTTGTCTTGATCTATCTTTAAGCGAATCATAATGAACTAGGCACTTTTAAAGAAGGTAGTTTGCCGTTGGTTTCCTTCTTGGAATTGACCATACTGGCCGGGTGACCGAAGCCATTGTCTCGTGATAAAGATCTGCCTACGCTCGCGAAACTTGAGACCATAACCAACAACTATCTATCGGCTGCCCTCTTAATTTCATCTTCCACCTGCCTTCCGTGGCTTCTGTTGAACAGGCATTAACAATGGGTATTGGGAGCAAGTCGCCGCTGAACATGCTGCACGAAGGGCAACTATCATAAGTGAATAAAGACAAAGGGAGAATATGATTGCAGATAAGTCACACACAGAGCGTGACGGACGTAAGATGGTGCATGATGGTAGAAATGATCATGTTTTCACATGCATCCACTGTGGACACACATTTACAGCACCATTTGGCCTATCAGCCACACTCGAAACCGCCAAGGGTCGTAATTATTTAGCCTTTTTGAAGCGCAATGTACCAACGTCAAGACGGAAAGGTGCCAATTGACAACTCAGAAATAACAGTCATCATATTGTGTTTTCTGCTCTCTCCAAGCCATTGGAGTTCTAAATTCTGTAAGGGACTAGAAATCCATGCTTTTCGGCATGGCACACGATTGATTGATTGATTAAACTTTTCTTATGGTGTGAGTAAGTTGTCCAGGTTTCACTGCCATAAAGAAGATTACTAAGGACACAGGCTTGGTAGACGAGGACTTTCGTTTTGACAGTAAGCTTCCTTTTCTCCCAGACTCTTTTTGCCAACATGTTCATTGTTGTTGCTGCCTTACCAATCCTGATGTTGATTTCCTGATCTAGGGATAATTTGTTATTTACCTCTGATCCTAGATATGAAAAATGGTCTACTACCTCTAGTTCGGCGTCGTCAATAAAGATTGATGATTTCCCATGTGCACCTTGTGACATAATATGTGTCTTCTTTTTGTTAATTGCTAAATCAAATTTAGAACAAGCATTGGAGAATGCAGATAGTAGATGTTGTAATTCTTCCTCAGAGTGGGCCATAACAAGTAATGAGTTGTCAATATTAAGGGAATTACTGGGGGAGGGGGGAATTAAAATATCCAGATTTAGATTCTGCTAGACGATCTGTTCCACACGGAGATGGCATACAAATTCATTCCAACTTTCAGTCAGGTTTCAGATCCCATGCTAGAAGATGAGATGGCAGTGGCATGTGGCATGACAAGTAACAGTGATATTGATTTCGAAGATGATTTACCAGCTGCTATAACTTCGACCAGCGTGAACTGAATGACATAATCCGAGAGCTATACATATCTCCGAGGATTCTTCAGAACGTTTGGCTTCAAGATTGAAAGAAAAATATACTGACTGTTGAAACAAAGGTTACATTTTATCGTTGCAGAGAGCAATGTTTTTCTTTCTGTCCATCATTTGTAAAATAAACAAACAAACAAAAAACGCTGTGGTTTGTACTAATTTGGAATGTCTTGTAAACGAAATGGTTGCACGTTATACAATAGATGAGTGGCGACATTTCAAAGACAGCTATAAAAGAAGCGTGAAAGGCGTTCTCGTACACAATGGTAACACATATGACTCAATTACAATTGCATATTCTATTACAATGAAGGAGGAGTATGCTACAATAAGCACAGTTCTGGTAAAAATTGAAGTATTTAGAACATAACAGGATAGTTTTTATAGATCTTAAAACGATGAACTTCTTTTTTACTAGCAAAAGGAATCAAATTCAATAAATAACAATGTTTTATATGTGTATGTGATAACAGGGCAAAAGACACTTACTGGACACAGACATACTTGCCGTTGAAGGATGAATTTATAGTTGGAGACGAAAATATTGTCAACAGGCCTCTCATTGATCAAAAAAGATTTCAACTGCTTCTATTACATATAAAGCTTGGCTTGATAAAGCATTTTGTTAAGGCACTCAACACAGATGGTACCTGTTTAAAATACTTATGCAGAAAGTTTTCAGAATCGAACATAGAAAAACTTAAACCTGGAATTTGTGATTGACTCAAATAAGAAAGTCAATAAACGATCCAAATGTTATTGATTCCATGAACATAACAGAGTCCACATCCTGGTCATTATTTGTTTCAGATGTGCACAACTTTCTTGGTATATATAAAGCAGACAATTATTTTGAATTAGTTGAAAACATGCTGCCGAAACTTTGTAAACGTGGATGCAATATGAGTAAACAATTTCACGACCTACGTAACCATTTTCATTTCTTTTCCGAGAATCTTGACGACTTTAGTGAGAAGCAAGGTGGGAGATTTCACCAAGCTATAAAACAATGGGAGAGAGATACCAGGGGCTTCGGGATGACAACATAATGACATATTACTATGGGACCCTTAGGCATGGCTGTCTGGGAATATCACATCCCTGGAAGTTTTCGAAAAGAAGCTTTTTGGTCTGTTGACTACGGATGAAAAAAAAAATGCTAGTGATGAGGTTTTAATGCATTTTATGTGTTTTATATGAAGGCAATAAATGCAGTCAGTACTCGAATCGTCAGGATTCGTTTTGAGAACCTACTTGGTTGACTGTGAGTCAGTGTTTCCGACTCTGGTGTCTTTCTCCTCTCTCTGCATCTCAGTAGGCTTGTCTCTTGTTTGTAGTGGGTTGTCGTCTTCCTTCCTCGTGGTAGCTTCGTTAAAGGATGCTTGAGGTTCTTTTTGTTTACTGCAGGTCGCCGGTAAGTTCACTCCGCTCGTCATCTTGTCGGATACCACGCTGCACATCTTGGATACCGCCCGTTTCTTGGTGTTCTTGCAACGTGACATTTTCCTCCCCCCGTATCAAGCTTCTTGACTTGTTCAGGCGACTTGTCTTGTTAGCGCAGTTGCGAATAACGACGCTCGTTCCTCACATTCAGGCTCTCAGTTAACCACGTTCGTAGAGGTTAAGTCAGGATGTGTGAAATGTAAACACAGTTATTTTTTTTAATGTTTAGATCTTTGATAACCTGAATAAAACAGCGCTGGGATACTTCAACAGTTTCGGTACACGAATACCTACCTGCACGAGTCAACGATTCACAAACTTTTACCGTAACATACGTACTATTACTAGTGTCTGCCAGGTGGTCTTATCAGCTGACCGATAATAGCAGCTTGTCCTAGCAGTCGCCACGCAATGTACCGTGTAGAATGATTATTTCCCCGCAGCTGTTTCCTGTATTGGTCAATACGTTACGACCAACACATTTGGTAGACATGCATTCACGAAGAGATAGATAGTCAATCTTTCTCTCACTTTTGCAGGTGACGAGCCCATGCATCGAACACAAGTGCGACCATGTTCATGACATGATCAGTTCTGCTTCCCATCAACTTCGTTAACGCGCTCGCTTTAATGAAATGAGTTGAGTTGTGTTGCGTTAAGAACCGACATCACTGCACTCAGGGCATTCCCATAGGTGCTTCATCGCCTCGTTCAACAGCCAGCGAAGAGTCATACTACTAATCGTTACCACCGCTATCCGATTAAAAGTTCTCCTGGTCATCCCTCTCAGTTTTGAGATTCTTGCAGAACCCCTGCCGATCCCCCGCAATCTCATTCTTTCCATATATGGGTTCTAAGTCTGTTCCACCGCCTTCTCCACCTGGTCCCACAAGCGCACGACCACCTCCCCCTTGTCCATACGCAAAATACCACCAAGAGGTGAATTCCTTGCTAGCCTATCAACCTGTTCATTCCCCCGTACACCCACATGGCCATGTCAAAATATCCATACAATTCTCACAATCTGTGACCTCTGAAGCGACGAGAGCCACTCCACGCGAAACATTCCTTTCTCCACCTTGCTAAGCATACTCTTTGAATCCGTAATGAATACAACGTGTGTTGCAGTAGTCTCCTCTAGCCACCGGAATGCCGCTGTTACTGCATCCACCACCATTCTAATGCTGAAGATCGTAGTCTGATATACCAGACTCTCCCTTTTCAGGACATGAACGTTTCAACAATGGTTATTATAAAAGAACGTGAAGACAGTGGTTACAACACATAACTTAAAGATAGTTGTTAAAGCACAGAGCGTGAAGACAGTGGTTAAAACACCAAACTTCATGATAGTGGTTATCACCAATAATGTGAATTTGGTGGCCAAAACCAAGAACTTGTAGATAGTGATTAAATACCAGAACTTTAAGTTGGTGGATTAACCCAGAACTTGAAGATAGCGGTAAAAACGCAGGAACTAACAATTGTAGATAAATGAACATAACTTAAATATACTTGTTAGATTACAGAACATGAAAATAGTTTTTAAAGCATATAAATTGAAGACACTGGTTAAAGCATCGAACATGTAGACTGCCTAGCCGAATATTTTGATAATAGTTATACCACCATATCTGAAGATAGCCGAATATAAATGTAATGTTTATAACACAGGATGTCGCCGGACCATGAAACTCGACACGTGTGCAAGCTTGGTGTCAGACATACATTGGTCGTATGAAACACAGGTGCACTTGTAAACAGTTCCACGTTTAACAGTAGAGACAGTCCAGAAACAGTTATTAATACAACTGTTCATTTGCATTCATGACTGTGACCTTCAGTCTTAATCTGCATTATCACTGTTGTATATTATGTAAACACATTATCTTTAAGTACTGTTGATTAATTTCGCTGGTTGATTATTTTATGAAAGCTGAAAATTCTGTGTTGCCATAATAGTGACGTGGCGACTGGAAGCCGTGTCAGCAAAGTGATTGGTCAGCTTGCCCGTCAGACCGGTGGTGACGTGTTTGAATGCCTTTCTAGACGGGGATACATAGACCCAGCAACCCATGTTCTTACATCGACCCAGCAACCCCCAGGCTTCCACAGCTACCCAGCAACCTAGGCTCCCACAGCGATCCAGAACAATCGTGAGGAACAGCTGAAACATGTTGAATCATGCTTTCTCTAATGAGCCACTTTTCTGCCCCTAAGTTTGCTTTACCTATCACAAATACGTTGAGGTGTATTTAAATAATCATAATTAAGTAGAAACTGGTGTATAAATTGGTTCTCATTCTAATTAGTACCAATCTGCCTCATGTGTTCCTGACATTTTCAATTATGTGTGAAAATGATGTGATTCAAAATATGCTGTTATAATTGTGTTTTGACGGTGTTAATGAGCAGTTATTGTTATATTTGTGAAGAAAAGTGGTATTTTAGATGTGGTTATTATGCACTGTAAACAACTAAGGTTAGGATTGCATTGTAAGAAGACAGAGATTATGTTCCTTCCTAAGTAGACAGAAATGCAACAATGTAATATACTGGCAAACAGTAAAATTCGTAAACAAGTGAATCGGTACAGCTATATCGGAACATGTATCTTATGGGATGTGCTGTGAAGAGATCACAACAAGAATGCAATGACAAAGGTA
The DNA here is from genome assembly GCA_963921405.1 of Cepaea hortensis. NCBI lineage: Eukaryota > Metazoa > Mollusca > Gastropoda > Stylommatophora > Helicidae > Cepaea > Cepaea hortensis. The sequence continues at coordinate 511,839 of CAWUFQ010000009.1, read as the reverse complement.
GCATTTTGCAGGAGGGAAGCTATACTGACCAATAAAAATATAGCAACTGCAACAAGAAAAAGATTGTTGAAGTGCTATATAGAAAATGTGCTTTGGTATGGCTGTGAAAAGTGAACAATGCGTAGAGAAACTGAAGAACCTCTAATGGTAGAGGTAGTCTGGACTCTGAGTAACAGGCAAATAATGCCATATGAAGACAGAAAACCAATGAACAAGTCCTATTAGAAACAAATATAAACCGTTAACTAATTAGAAAATTTAGACTTTGGCAGTCCAGAAGTTTTGACACTCCACGAGAAGAAATAATCTACAGAACGTGGTTACAACTGATAAGTTTGAAGGGCAAAGATCAAGTGGAAGGCATAGAATAAAATATCTGGATGGCACTGCCACGTGGCATGGCCGAGAAAAAACCACAAAGCAGACCTAAAAATGGGCTGAATGACACATAGTGGGACTAAGAGGCCTTGGAAAAAAATATCACATTGTAATATCTGCAATTGATCTTGTCAGGGCCACCAGCAAAGACTGTCATCCAAATGACACATGGACGTGGAACCTGAGAATCCGCGAGCGGTTGAAAAAATATCAAAGTGTAGATGTATCTACATTTGATCTGGACAGGGCTCAGAGGCGGTCATCCAAACTAACAAACACGAATCACTGACCACTAACACTGGTAGACACGCCTTGGTGGACTAGTACTTCAGTTGTCTGGCATACACAGGAGAAATGAAATAGAGACCTAGAAACTCAAGACACAAGGAGAAGAGAATTATAAACAGACATGAATCATATGGGGAGGGTGTGGACGGAGCTGCAGGGGATATCTGTGACAAGACCGCCGGGGCTTGGACTGGTGTGCCACGATAGATACTATCCCCTGCCTTTGCTCCAACCACCTCAATAGCACTCTACATCTACCAGGCCCCACACAAGCCGGGACAGCTTAACCTTCCCTCCCTCACCTAGGGTTCCAAACCCCAAGGGGGCTCGGACCAGACACCAGTCATATCACTGCACAAAGTCATAGCTAAGAGAACAAAATTTAATTCTGAACTACGTCAACCACAACACAGAGAAGGATGGCTGGAAGCCAGACTAGAAGAACTATGTACAAGATCAAAGACGCAGATGAGTATTCATCATGGAGGCGGACGATAGCTCGTGCGGTTGTCCAGTCGTGGTAGCGACTCACCCAGGCTCCTCCAGTGGACTGGAACTCCAAGGTCTGCTGCCTCTCCAAAGTTCCCTCTTCACACAGAGAACCAAGCAAGGGTTGATCAAGGGCAGTACCACTGCCTGCTTGACACTGCACCGATGCACCAGGATCCTTCCTTGCTGTCGTACTATTTCCCTCGTCACACTCCTGATGAAGTCTGGGCCGACCCTATAACATTAGCGGTCTCCCACTTGCAGAAAAAAAAATACATGTAGCGCCGTCTCAAAATACACAAGAGCCAGGTCACTCTTCTATCTCATCAGTGACCCACACACTGATATGTCACTTACACAATAAGCGGTTGCTCCACACGAACACACAATGTCACTGGTAAAGTCTATCAGGTGACTAAACACTTCACCTTAGTTCCATGTCCTTGGACAATAGATCTTCACACAGTCTCATGTACCTACCCTGATCCATGGGTAGTAATCACAACCTAGCATACACTGTCAACAGTTCATCACGTTGGCATGAGGTAGCTCCCTACCGTCACAAACATTGTCAACAGTTCATAACGTTGGCATGAGGTAACTCCCTACCTTCACAACCATGTCACTCAGGTGTTTCCACCAATGTTGTAATCAATGTCCTAGTTCACTAGACCACATGTTGGCTTCATAAAGGTAACCAATGTAAAAACACTATGTAAGCATCAACTGATACATGGTGTCCCATAACCCAGCCGGGCCAGAAGCATATAACAGGTCATGGCGACCAGTAACAATGATCACTCTACACAACTTGAAAGGTCACTACCTTGCAATTACCAAGGTTTACCCAGAGGTTGAATGTCACCAGTGCTTCACTGGCCAGAATCACCAGACGTTTCAGTGTTGGATCCTCTCAGGATCGGATGACACTCGTCGGACTCTTGACGGAGGTCCTAACCTAGACCTACCGCCTTATTCAGCACTCAGCTCCTTCCAACATTGATCTAGCAGAATCAGACAACCACTCCCAGTATGGCCTCAATCAACTTCCGGATAGGCACTGGAATGAGTGTGCCCATAGAGCTCATGGTGCAGCTCTTGAATCTTCTTCTGTATAGTAATAACAGATCCTGAAACACGGAGAGGTTGGTGTGAGTACTCAACTACAACAAAGACTACCAGCATCTCCACCCTGTCACCTGCCTCTCAGACATTCCTCATGTCTACCAACATGAGTATGAAATCATCACATCATAGATCTACCTAGTCACTATAATATATAGGCATAATGATGGTAGAAAAAGCAATAGCACACCTGTTCAGTCAAGTAACACTTCTGGGCTACATATAACCCCTAGCACCAGAGTCGACTGTATGACTCGGTCAAGCATCCTTCGCCTGGTGCCAGTCCAATCCGGTTTCCTCTCCCATCCTCAATCAACATATACACTTACTTTCCTTTCAGTGTAGGGATTACTGTATCGAGAAGGTGTCCAGCCGGACATCTCCTTCTTGACAGACTCATCAATTCATCACTCCCTTCACCCATGGACTGATGAATTACACACATTAATAACTATATGTCCATAATGAATTATACTCCTGATAATTCATTACTATAGCATTAACTAAGGAGAAATCAGGACTTGTTACACTTAAATAACAAAATCATATCACAGCCATAGTGTCAGGTCTGGGATCCCTGCCCCAGATCCTGAGTTGCCCTTGTATTCACTGACTATCTTTCAGGTCAGTCATACCTGTGCCGGTCGAGCACAGCTGTGGTGGCCATCCACCACTACACTTTCCCACAGCTACTGTGGGTCTCGTGTACCTTGTCCCGTGACGACTTAAGTCACGTCATCCAATGTAGCAAACCTCCAGACTCCACTATGCCCCTCCCAACTACTACCTCACGGCAGTACTCCAAGTACTCCATGAACCGAGTCAGGGTTCCAGAAGAGTAGAATATTAGAGACAGAAATGGTTAGGTTCAAACCTCGATCTATCTAGACACCTCGGCCTCGAATTACGGAGCGCCGCATCACCCTCGATCGGGTATGTTCATCCATCGGATATGCACGATTGCATTGGGTCGGACCTATTACCCATCGGGTTGGGGGTACCGGCCTACCTCCCGCTGCCTAGACAAACGTACAATGGAACACGCACGGTCATCCTAGCGGACGGACATGACAACAAGCAGTAACAATAGTTTCATGAATATTTCCTATCAACTGTTATCCCACCGATGCAACACCATTCTGCTTACGCGGAATAACACTGCTATCTGCACACAGCAAATACACCACAGCTGATCTCACCTTGATTCCTCGAAAACTCACCATCACTGATCGAACAATTCCGTTACAATTCTAATGTCACGAAGCACATTACACATCTCTAATAATAAGCTCTACCTTATCATTATTTACAGCGTCTAGCAGGTTGATGGGCTGACTGACAAACTGTTGCCTTTCATGCGTAGTTAATAAACCAAACCAGTAACTGCTACACACGGTAAAGCACTTCGTTCGGCCTATGTTAGTTACACACCACTCGCTGTGGAATACGGCTTGTTCCATCAGATAACACATTACATCGCTAATCGATAAAACCTACTTAACATGCGGATAGCCAGCTGTAACTTGTAACGCTACGCCACGACTCAGTTCGACGGCGATTAATTCTTTCGGGGAGATCGGCGGGGTATCACGACAACAGTTAAATAATAGAATAAGTATTCAACTAACCTGTGATTGAAACATCACAAACTTTGACTGCAGATGTCCGCTCTGGCCGCGACTATTGACATCCAAATTACTGCAGCCTGCTGGCCATGATCTCTCCACGCTGAGGTCTGGTGGGCGACTGACTCCGACAACGTCAGTCCGCCTTCCACTCGCCTACACGGGCTGCGTGACTTTCATGATTCATGAAGAAAACCAGAGTCACGATGGGTTCCTCCAACCCGTGCTGCACAACGCACTCGTGAACTTAGAGATCAAAACCACGTACGCACTTGGGGGAACATTCTAGATAACTAGAATAGCTCCGCCCCCGCACTACTTTTCTAGGGAACTCCCCTATTAATTGACATTAAATTAAAGGGAGACCAACGCATGGCACTCCCTTCAAAGGACTATTATGCAGAGATCTTACGATATTTATCCGTTTCGTCACATAGGCCCCCACTTAAGATGGTCGACCCGGTCGAACTCACTAGACAAAGATCGGTCTGAACTCTGAACCTCTACTCTATCAAGATTGGATTTCCAGGAAAAGACGTTCCATAACGTTCACTTTCCCTGCGGAGATCCACCAGAATGGTATGGATGCTGAATCACCAACCACCGCCTCAAACCTACGTTATCTCCAGCGATTAGGCCCGAAACGTAACGGCCTGGTGATTGGCTTACAGGATCTGTCTACACTGGACCGTTCCGCATCCACCTGTTGCAGGCCATCGGTTACTTTACTGAAGGTTCGTTCGTCCCTTCCGACAATAGGATTTTTCCTATCCCGACTAGGCATCTCCTTCGTGGACTGTTCGCGGATGTCGACCGAAATGAATGGTCGCTTACTCCAGGTTCGTCTGGAGTACCCTTGCTCCTGTCTTCTCTCCCGCGAGTAAGGACAGTGAGCCTGTCGGCGTATCGAGTCACCCGACGATCCCGTCGTGCCAGATGTGACTTCGCCTGTCCGACCTCGATTCCCAGTGTGCTTAACACCATGGGCCTCTTCCCGACGGAGCCTGTTCGCCCTATCTACGGTTGAACGCTCAGGAGACCGCAGACCCTCCCCACAGGATGTACTGCGTAGGACTGAGTCTTCCTCGCCCTCGTCTGGACCCAGAACCGATTCTAGCGCGATGGTAGTCGCACTATCTGGTGGAGAAACTACCTCGGACCTCTCCAAATTCTGAAGGAGAGTACAATGGAACTTTCGCAATTCCCCGCGGACCTTCACCTCATACGTGGATCGGGACATTATCCGCTCCACAGGAAAAGGGCCCTGCCATCCGAGTTCGAATTCCGCCCCCTCGATTGGGAGAAGCGCGAGAACCCTATCTCCAATCTGCAGCGATAAACCGTTTTTGGTCTTGTGCTTTGGTGCTGCCAGACAACACGTTGGGCACGACCGGATATATCTCCGCACGTCGCCTGTCATTCCAGGCCAGTGGTAGTGGCTGGAAAGACACTGGACTGTTGTCCCCACATCCTTATGTCCGGTTAAGGATAAGGTATGCACTCTATGTATCAAGCGGGATCTGTAGTCAGTAGGGACTACCATCTGACCGTACTGGCTATCCCCTTGCCCGGCTCGACGATAAAGCAACCGGTTTTCTACATAGAACTGACCCGGAGTTGGCGGGACAGAACTTTGGGACACCTCCAGTAAGTAAGGACGCAAAGTCGGGTCCCTACTTTGAGCACTGCTCACTAACCTCGCAAGAGAATGGTCTATTTCCTTACCACACTGCCTTTCTCCATCCTTAGCCCTGGCCTGCCTAGCGCTCACTAGACAATGTTCCCTGGGGTCCCCCAGGAATACATGCGGACGACCGAGGATCAAAGGGTAAATAGGATCAGGCAGCACAGCCGCCTGGATGCTACCCGTAACGTACCTGCACCGAATGTCAATCCGAGCAATCGGCAAGTCCATAGCTACGGAGCTCCTCATGGCCAGCTGAAATTCTCTTGTCTCGCCGGTGAGCTGCCCTGGGCTCACAAGGTGGGATGAGATTACAGCTTCAAACTGCAATCCTGTATCGTATAGACATTCCACCTGCTTCCCATTCACCTCTATCGTTTCGATCACAGGTGATTTCTCCGACTTTGGTTTCTCCCGACCCTTAGGTGTGGTCTCGCTAGGTCTACCTCTAGTAGAGGCGAGACACGCAAAGTGTAAGTCTTTTGGCTTCCTCAGACAATCTACAGTATTATGGGAAGGAGACTTACAGTGCTTACACCACCTCTTACTCCACTTCCGTTTTGGGGAGGCGGGAGGGCTTTGCTTATCGGGTTTCTTACCAGAGTCTTTTACCACAGGATCTGCTACATTGGATGATTCTTTGGGACCTTTGGTCTTGGGCTTCTGATCAAGCCCCTTCTGCCTTTTCTGTGAATCAGTCTGACTGGAATCCCCAGTCTCACCATAGACTTCCACATACCTTTCAGCTAACTTATTTACTATGTCTAGCCTTTCCGCCCCATTTTCCCCTAAGAAATTCCTTAAAGGCTTGGACATCTGCATTTTCATTTGATCCACCACCATCAACTCTCTCAGATTCTCATAATCCTCTTTGAAATTGGCCAATGCCATCCACTTCAACAGGTATGAGTTCAACCTCACACTATAGGCCGAGAACATCTCACCTGGTTCTCTCTTGGAAGTTCTAAACCTCCGCCTGTAAGCATGGGCTGTCATTTCGAATCTTTTCAAAAGAGCCGATTTCAGGGTTGGATAATCATTTTCCATCCCTGGGGGAAGACGCGCATACACTTCGTACGCGGTGCCACGGAGTCCCTGTGAAAGCTTAAGATTCCAACGCTCAGGCTCTAAACCCATAGCTTTACACATTGCCTCGAACTTCTCTAAGAATTGATCTATCTTCTCTTGGTCCGGTTCAAATGGTGGAAACGGCCATTTCATAGCATGGTAAGCTGGTCTGCTGGCTACTGATGAGCTAGGTAAAGCTACTCCACCTACTGCTCCCTCAGACTCACCAACCGATTTAGCCTCTACCTCAAGTTGCTTCATACGGAACTCATGTTCCATTTCCAACTTCCTAGCATCTAATTTCTTAGACTCTAGGTCAGCTGCCAGTTTTTGTGCCTGTTGGTCTGCCACCAACTTTTGCTCTTCAAGTGCTACCTTTCGAGCTTCCAGCTCAATTTCTGACTTTCTTCTCTCCCTCTCTTCTGCTCTGAAGTCTCTCTCTACTTCCAGTACATAGGCTTTAAACTCCTCACCTTCCAATCCCATCTCAGTTGCAGATGCCCGCACCTTAGCTAAATCTAAAGTACGAGTAGCCATGCTTAGTGTAACTTAGTATCAGTATAGATATGCAATACCCAATCACAATGCTAACTGAACTCCAAACAACACTGTAACTATGTATCTATACTAACTTAACTAAATGTCTGTCAACGTCGAAGAGAAAGGTTTCAGTAGCCCTACTCGTCAAGTAGATAATAGGTATAGGACAGATGACACTATAACCTATTCCTCCGAGATGTCAGAACAAAGAGAAGATCCCGGACGAGCCCCCACTCTATCTTGTGACAAGACCGCCGGGGCTTGGACTGGTGTGCCACGATAGATACTATCCCCTGCCTTTGCTCCAACCACCTCAATAGCACTCTACATCTACCAGGCCCCACACAAGCCAGGACAGCTTAACCTTCCCTCCCTCACCTAGGGTTCCAAACCCCAAGGGGGCTCGGACCAGACACCAGTCATATCACTGCACAAAGTCATAGCTAAGAGAACAAAATTTAATTCTGAACTACGTCAACCACAACACAGAGAAGGATGGCTGGAAGCCAGACTAGAAGAACTATGTACAAGATCAAAGACGCAGATGAGTATTCATCATGGAGGCGGACGATAGCTCGTGCGGTTGTCCAGTCGTGGTAGCGACTCACCCAGGCTCCTCCAGTGGACTGGAACTCCAAGGTCTGCTGCCTCTCCAAAGTTCCCTCTTCACACAGAGAACCAAGCAAGGGTTGATCAAGGGCAGTACCACTGCCTGCTTGACACTGCACCGATGCACCAGGATCCTTCCTTGCTGTCGTACTATTTCCCTCGTCACACTCCTGATGAAGTCTGGGCCGACCCTATAACATTAGCGGTCTCCCACTTGCAGAAAAAAAAATACATGTAGCGCCGTCTCAAAATACACAAGAGCCAGGTCACTCTTCTATCTCATCAGTGACCCACACACTGATATGTCACTTACACAATAAGCGGTTGCTCCACACGAACACACAATGTCACTGGTAAAGTCTATCAGGTGACTAAACACTTCACCTTAGTTCCATGTCCTTGGACAATAGATCTTCACACAGTCTCATGTACCTACCCTGATCCATGGGTAGTAATCACAACCTAGCATACATTGTCAACAGTTCATCACGTTGGCATGAGGTAGCTCCCTACCGTCACAAACATTGTCAACAGTTCATAACGTTGGCATGAGGTAACTCCCTACCTTCACAACCATGTCACTCAGGTGTTTCCACCAATGTTGTAATCAATGTCCTAGTTCACTAGACCACATGTTGGCTTCATAAAGGTAACCAATGTAAAAACACTATGTAAGCATCAACTGATACATGGTGTCCCATAACCCAGCCGGGCCAGAAGCATATAACAGGTCATGGCGACCAGTAACAATGATCACTCTACACAACTTGAAAGGTCACTACCTTGCAATTACCAAGGTTTACCCAGAGGTTGAATGTCGCCAGTGCTTCACTGGCCAGAATCACCAGACGTTTCAGTGTTGGATCCTCTCAGGATCGGATGACACTCGTCGGACTCTTGACGGAGGTCCTAACCTAGACCTACCGCCTTATTCAGCACTCAGCTCCTTCCAACATTGATCTAGCAGAATCAGACAACCACTCCCAGTATGGCCTCAATCAACTTCCGGATAGGCACTGGAATGAGTGTGCCCATAGAGCTCATGGTGCAGCTCTTGAATCTTCTTCTGTATAGTAATAACAGATCCTGAAACACGGAGAGGTTGGTGTGAGTACTCAACTACAACAAAGACTACCAGCATCTCCACCCTGTCACCTGCCTCTCAGACATTCCTCATGTCTACCAACATGAGTATGAAATCATCACATCATAGATCTACCTAGTCACTATAATATATAGGCATAATGATGGTAGAAAATGCAATAGCACACCTGTTCAGTCAAGTAACACTTCTGGGCTACATATAACCCCTAGCACCAGAGTCGACTGTATGACTCGGTCAAGCATCCTTCGCCTGGTGCCAGTCCAATCCGGTTTCCTCTCCCATCCTCAATCAACATATACACTTACTTTCCTTTCAGTGTAGGGATTACTGTATCGAGAAGGTGTCCAGCCGGACATCTCCTTCCTGACAGACTCATCAATTCATCACTCCCTTCACCCATGGACTGATGAATTACACACATTAATAACTATATGTCCATAATGAATTATACTCCTGATAATTCATTACTATAGCATTAACTAAGGAGAACTCAGGACTTGTTACACTTAAATAACAAAATCATATCACAGCCATAGTGTCAGGTCTGGGATCCCTGCCCCAGATCCTGAGTTGCCCTTGTATTCACTGACTATCTTTCAGGTCAGTCATACCTGTGCCGGTCGAGCACAGCTGTGGTGGCCATCCACCACTACACTTTCCCACAGCTACTGTGGGTCTCGTGTACCTTGTCCCGTGACGACTTAAGTCACGTCATCCAATGTAGCAAACCTCCAGACTCCACTATGCCCCTCCCAACTACTACCTCACGGCAGTACTCCAAGTACTCCATGAACCGTGTCAGGGTTCCAGAAGAGTAGAATATTAGAGACAGAAATGGTTAGGTTCAAACCTCGATCTATCTAGACACCTCGGCCTCGAATTACGGAGCGCCGCATCACCCTCGATCGGGTATGTTCATCCATCGGATATGCACGATTGCATTGGGTCGGACCTATTACCCATCGGGTTGGGGGTACCGGCCTACCTCCCGCTGCCTAGACAAACGTACAATGGAACACGCACGGTCATCCTAGCGGACGGACATGACAACAAGCAGTAACAATAGTTTCATGAATATTTCCTATCAACTGTTATCCCACCGATGCAACACCATTCTGCTTACGCGGAATAACACTGCTATCTGCACACAGCAAATACACCACAGCTGATCTCACCTTGATTCCTCGAAAACTCACCATCACTGATCGAACAATTCCGTTACAATTCTAATGTCACGAAGCACATTACACATCTCTAATAATAAGCTCTACCTTATCATTATTTACAGCGTCTAGCAGGTTGATGGGCTGACTGACAAACTGTTGCCTTTCATGCGTAGTTAATAAACCAAACCAGTAACTGCTACACACGGTAAAGCACTTCGTTCGGCCTATGTTAGTTACACACCACTCGCTGTGGAATACGGCTTGTTCCATCAGATAACACATTACATCGCTAATCGATAAAACCTACTTAACATGCGGATAGCCAGCTGTAACTTGTAACGCTACGCCACGACTCAGTTCGACGGCGATTAATTCTTTCGGGGAGATCGGCGGGGTATCACGACAACAGTTAAATAATAGAATAAGTATTCAACTAACCTGTGATTGAAACATCACAAACTTTGACTGCAGATGTCCGCTCTGGCCGCGACTATTGACATCCAAATTACTGCAGCCTGCTGGCCATGATCTCTCCACGCTGAGGTCTGGTGGGCGACTGACTCCGACAACGTCAGTCCGCCTTCCACTCGCCTACACGGGCTGCGTGACTTTCATGATTCATGAAGAAAACCAGAGTCAAGATGGGTTCCTCCAACCCGTGCTGCACAACGCACTCGTGAACTTAGAGATCAAAACCACATACGCACTTGGGGGAACATTCTAGATAACTAGAATAGCTCCGCCCCCGCACTACTTTTCTAGGGAACTCCCCTATTAATTGACATTAAATTAAAGGGAGACCAACGCATGGCACTCCCTTCAAATTACTATTATGCAGAGATCTTACGATATTTATCCGTTTCGTCACAATATCTACGGCTAGAACGGCTTGTGGTTAGTTGAAGACCTATACCCCCATGGCAGGTAAACGGCCAACAATAAAGACGTAAACGTCTGTGGCCATCTACGCTATTCATTTTATTTGTAAGGGACTCATAGTCTCACTCTGTGCCTTTCTGCCCATTGTGATCTATCAACGACCGTCTGTCAGTGTTAGTGGAATGTGGTTTGGTGATCCCAGTGTAAACAGTGACTCAAGACTTACTCTTTGACGTGGAAGGTTTGACCATACAGAGTAGCCGTCGGTCTGGTGAAACTGATCTAGAATAATGTAAGTTTATTATTCGTTATTATTGCAAGGAACAATCATTTGTGCCAGCCAAAAACTAACATTTTTGTCTTAATAAATTCCATTAAAGTAAACGTACAATACGCAACATGAAAAATTGCTTGCTACTTGAATAAATCATGTTGTCATATTTCGTTTATAAAGTGAAATCACCTATTTACAGATCTAAGTATGAATCATAATCTACATTTACGTTAGTGTCATCGCCCAGAAAAGTAAAGTATGTCGTAAAAAATGTTATCCATTTGTAATATTAAAATAGTTCTCTCAATCAAAACGCCAGCATATTTTATAAATCTATGATACGTTTTCTTATCTCCCTTACTGCTTAATCGCCAATTATATTTGTATCCCTTGATAACATGTCATGAACTATTTTTGACGACGTTCATGCTAGACACAATGTTTCTTCAGACATGATGTTCTGAGCCATCTGAAAATAAGGTAGATTGCCATTGTTTTCTTTCTTTATAGTCACAATACTGTTGATGATCAAAGCCTGTAACGGGATACTGTGAGTTTAGTGATTCCCTGATAAACTTAAATATAAAATTAAGTGCAATGTATGAGGATGGAAAACAATCGAGTACTTCAGTCTGAGGTGAGGACAAATTGACGGTCATTGACCGAATGGTATAGAAGTAAGATACAGTGTGAGGGGTCATTGACTGTCGATTTCACCGGACAAAACAACGCGGAGACGTCGGGTTGGGGAACACACGAAGACGTTGATCAAACAGTTAGAACTCTTTGATGTACGATGAGTGAGGAACGCGGGACTCAACGGAGGAACGAGACGGAGCGGCCAGGAACGAATAGGTGATTTCACAGACTTTTGATGTGAAGGAAACGGCAAATTCGATTGTTGACGTATGAACATCAAACAAGAACGGATAATTGGAGCCCAGGTATAAATAATAGAAAACTGGTTTTTCTGTTGAATGTGAGACCAGCGAATCCATCTGGAAGGAACGGTTCTATGCGTCCTTAAGTAGGAAAGAAATATCAGTCCCTTATTGTTTAAAGGTGAGGGGACATTGGTACTGATGTGCTTGTGTATTTTGATTCATGGACGTACATAGATAATATAATAAGGTAATCTAGCTTTAGCTTAGGAATACAGCATCGTGAACTGGGTGTCTGTGCTTGGTTGTTACCATTTCCTTCTTTTAGCTAATCGTGTAGATTTTAGTGAACTCATCTATCTTATGATGTCTTGTGTGTGGGTTTGAGATATGTGTGCAGTGTGTTGGTGGGGGATGTGTGAATGATGTGTGGGTGGAGGGTATGTTTGTGGTGATATGGGTGGAGGATAGTGTGTGGTGTGGGGGATGTGTGTGATGGGTGCGGGGAATGTGCGTATGGGTGGGGTATATGTGTGGGTGAGTAGGGGATTGTGGTGGTTGGGGGAAGTATGTGAGGGTGTGTGGGTGGGAGATGTGTGTGTGTGGATGGGGAATGTGTGAGTGGCTTAGGGATGTGAAGGTGGGTGAGGGAGTTGTATGTGTCGGGGTGGGATGTGTGAGTGGGTGGAGGATGTGTGTGGGTAGGGGTATTGTAATCGAGAGATGTTTGGTTGGGGTGGGTGGGTGGGGGTGTGTGGGTGCGTAGTGGAGGATGTATGCGTGGGTGAGTTTGTTGGTGGACGGGTAGGGAATGCGTGTGTGGGTGGGGAGAGGTGTGTGGTGTGTTGGTTGGGGATATTGTGTGGGTGAGGTATGTGTGCGTGGGTGGGGGATTTTTGTGGTGTGTGAGTGGGGGTATGTGGGGTGGATGGATAATGGTATCTGTGTGGGTTTGGGTGGGAATATTGTGTGGTATCTGGGTGGGGGATATGTGTGTGGTGTGTAAGTGGGGATGTGTTGGTGATTGATATATGTGTGTGTGGTGCATGGGTTGGGAATAGTGCGTGGTAGGGGGTGTATGCGATGTGCGGGTGGGGGATTGTGTGGTGGGGATTAGGTTAAGGCATGTGTGGGTGGGTGGAAGTTGTATGTGTCGGTGGTGGGGTGTGTGTGAGTGGATTGGTGATGTATGGGTGGTTAGGGAGATGTGTGTGTGTGGGGGGGGGGGGGCAGGGACATGTCAGTTGGTGGGGATGTGTGTGTATGGTTTGGGGATGTGTAAGTGGATGTGCGATGTGTGGGTTGGTGGGGGATTGTGTGCATGGGTGGGGAATATGTTGTCGATGGAGATGTGGCTGGGGGATGGGTGGTTTGAGGTGTGGGTGGGGAGAGGATGTGTGGGTTAGGATGTGTATGTGGATGGGCGTGGGATGTGTGGGTTGGTGGGGGAATGTTTGTGGGTGGCGAGTATGTTTTGGTTGGGGGATCAGATGAGGGCAGTGTGTGTGGGTGGGGGTTGTGCGAGAGGGGGATGGGTCGGTTGGTGGGGTATGTATGTGTCCCTTGGTGTGCATGTGTGTGGGTAGGTGGGGGTGTGTATGTGTCCCTTGGTGCGCGTGTGTGTGGGTAGGTTGGGGTGTTGTGTGAGTGGGGTGATGTATGGATAGGTGGGAAATGGGCTTCATAACATGGTAATTAGCCTTGTTTATGTTTACAACATTCATTTCACAATGTTTATTTTTCTACCTATGTAAATGTATAATGCTCTTGATGAACGAAAGACGAGTGATTGGAAGGGCCGAATGTAAGACGGGCCTGCGCGCCCAATTTGTAACCCTAATAAAGTTGATTTGATTTGATTTGATTTTGATTTTATGTCAGAGTATCTGAGTACGGCTGGAAACATGCTCTCACATAAGAATTAGTCTTAAGCAGACTAATATCACATGGTTATATGTCACCCACAGGTTCCACGAAAACTCCTGACAGGTTCAGAGAAGATTAAAGAAATTAACTTCACTTGTGCGGAGATAAAGTACCTCACTAGAACCACTAAGAACATAGACATGTTTTAATCGTGAGAAGAGATACCCAATCGCCCATAAAGGAACTCTGTATAAATAAAAGAATATCCAAGTAAAGAAAGTAAATGGAAAAGAAGTTAAACTGCTGAAGGCAGAGCGACATAAAACTGCACACATTTGCACTGTGGACTAATATAAAACTTTACTAACGGGAGACAGTGTATAGAACATTTATAGTAGATCTAGACAGTGATAGACAGTGGTGATGTGTTTTCAGTGATGGATTTTATTAACGTTAAAAAAGGGAAATCTGTCTACTTCAGAAACTTATCGTAATCGCATTGAACATTTTCTAAATATTGGATTACGTCCAGACTCAGGCGGAACGGAGCATCCAGGGTGAGAGCTATCCATATATGTGTGATGTCTTGTTGCATGGGCGTATGCAGATGAGAGATGTGATACGGAGCATAGACACTCAGAGTCATATCTCGCACTCACAATAGAAGACACTACCAACTACATATACACATTCAATACATACAACTGACATAGTTTTCAGCAATAAATATTTTATTAATTGTTGGAGGAAACTGTTGTCAGGGTATGTTATGAAGGAATAAGAGAGAGAGAGAGAGAGAGAGAGAGAGAGAGAGAGAGAGAGAGAGAGAGAGAGAGAGAGAGAATAGAAGACAGAACGGAGGAGTGTAGACAAAAGTCTATCAATAATTCCCAAGTATAAGGATCTTAAAGGTGTGCTTGTTTATTCCATGTTCCTCCAAGGACGACAAGCGACAAAGCCATTGTCTCTATAATGAGGTGTTCTACCCTATTCCATCCAACAAATTTTCACTTGGTTTCAGATACACTAATTTGGAGACGAAGTCTAAACAACCCAAACAAGTACACACAGTAATATTACTTAGAAAGGGACGCATGTAACATCAAATGTAACATCAAAGTGAATGGAACCAATCTGAAACAAGTCAATGTATACACATATTGTGGTGGTTAAATACAGCTGATGGAGGATGCATTAAGGCAGCTAGGTGTACAATAACCACACTACAGCAGCATTTCACAAGATGAAGAGAATTCTCTCTAATGTATCTTTGCCAGTCGATGTGAAGAAAACTGTTATTACAAGAAATGTAGTACCAGTCATGACATACTAAAGTACATCATAAACTAACTAGCCCACACTTGAGGAATTGTGTTAAAGCTGCATTGGACTGTTATAAAGAGTGAGGAAAGTATCCTGAAAGAGATCTCCTCACAAAATGAACTGTTTACTCGTATCAGAAGCAGACAACCCACATTTTTGGGGCAGGTAATCAGTAGGGGACCGGTCTCCCTGACCCAGGTGTTAACGTCTTTCTCCGTCATCCCGTATATTCTCGTAAGTAACGTAACCTGCGCGAAAATTGGTAGTGGTTCTCGCCGCGTTGGTAAGTTACGGGATATGTGAGCCGGTTGCTCAGTTAGCAGTGGGCAATTACTGAGCGTAACCTTGCCAAGAAATCAACAATCAGCTGAAAGATGCTGATGTTGACAGCGATGTCCTGTAAAGGATATTCATTCATTCAGTAGCATGTCCTTTGCAGAACCTTGCTGCCATAGCAACCTTCCGGAAAACCTCTCGATCATAATCAAGATGTCCCGCGTCTGATACACCCATCTAGAGATCATCCGCCACATCCTGCACCCATCTTCTCTTTGGCATTCCTCTTCCTCTCTTCCCAGGCATATATCATTCCATTATTTTTCTCTCCAAACTTTCGTGACGTTTCAAGTGACCAAAATATTTAAATTTTCTTTGTTTTATCGTCTTTAATAGCCAACCTTCTTCAATATTCAATTCTTGAAGTATGGAAACATTTGTTTTTTTCTTTACCCAAGATATTCTTAGAACTCTTAGAACATTTTTGTTCAAAAGTATTTATGCGCTGTTCAGCTTGTTTAGTAAGTGTCCATGTCTCACAGGCGTATGTTGCAATTGGAAAGATGCATGCTCTTAAAAATCTAATTTTTGTAGTTCTGTCTGTCCCACTCCATAATTTATTCAGTTGTTTTAGTCTTCGAAGAGCAATTGATAGTCGCCGTTTAATTTCTGTCAATGTGTCACCACTGTTGGTAATCAGTGACCCAAGATATTCAAAATTTTCCACCACCTCCAATTTTTCCTCATTAAAGTATATTTCTTTCTCCGTAGTAGTTTTGTCTGTATGCATTATCTTTGTTTTTGCTGTGTTAAGATATATGTTGTGATTTTCACTAGTCAATTGGGTTGAGGCTATGAGGTTTTCTATGCCATTCTGTGTTGTGGATAGTAATACTGTATCATCAGCATATCGAATCGCTGGTATGTCATGACCGTCGAAATGTAGGGCTTCATATAGCTCCCTGTTTATATCATCTCTTACATTTAACATTACATTTTCGGCGTACAGGTTAAACAAATAGGGTGACAGCACGCAGCCCTGACGGACTCCTTGTCTGATGTCAAACCAATCTGATGTCTCGCCATCTATTCTAACTGCTGCTTGTTGGTCTAAATAGAGCATTTTTATGAGTTGTACTACATGTGATGGAAAGCCCATATTCCTCATGATTTCCCAAAGTTTCTGATGTTGTACACAGTCAAATTGATTGATTGATTGATTGATTGACTTAGGAATCGACATCACAGCATTCGGGGTATTCCCATATGCGCTCCGTCCCCATCCTCAGCAGCCAGCGAATAGTTCCAACACTAATAGTACCAGTAGCAATCTGATTATATGTCCGTCTCGCCTTTCCTCTGAGCGTTGAGCGTCGGCCAGATCCCCTCGCCACTGCTCGCTGTCTCATTCTTGCCAGACCATAGTAATCCTTTTGATCCTCCGAGGTGTGCACGTGCTCCCACAAGGCCGCAACCACGTCTGCCTTGTCATTTATCAATACTCCACCAAGTTCTGCAGAGCCAGCCAATCTGTACGCCTGCTCATTTCCCAGCACACCGGCATGCCCCGGAGAAAAATTCCGGGCAATGCTTGTCACTCGTGACTTACGAAGCGAAGCAAGCCACTCCGCACGAGGCCTGCCCGTCCTCACCATCGTCAGCATGCTTTCTGAGTCAGTTACAATCACGATGTGTGTGTGTGTCGTATTCTCCATCCAGCGGAGAGCCGCAGTGACCGCCTCCACCTCCATTCTTAAGCTGGATGTTGTGGTATCATATACCAGGCTCTCCTGCCCCAAACGTCGACCATTAGCTTTGGCTATGACCCCCCAGCCACTTATTTCACCCCTTGACACCGAACCATCTGTGTAGATAATCACATCACCCGAGTGAGCATTATCCTGAATTAGTTGCTGGATTTCCACTTCCGTGGCCCCTGCTGGCCACTCCCTGAACTCCCGGCTTAATGTGATTATAATTCTGCACAAGTCTGACTGCTCCGCTGGCACTCTGACCCACTCCTCTCCACGCCTAATGTTCTCCAAGGGGCACACCTGTCACATCGTATCCTCCGCCGGAGCCATCCATGATTTCCCTCTTATCAGTCGTTGACCCTTAACTACGTCCAGCGCCTCATGCAACGGGTGATCTGTGTCTGCAGCTACTCTGAGGTATGCCTTCGCCTGCATCACCTTGAGCCTACCAGCAACAGTCGCAGACCAAGGATGTAACGCATACACACTACTGGGGTGTCTCTAGTGCATCCCAGAATGACCCGCATGGCTTCATTCTGTATGCGCTCTAACTTCACCAGCTGACTCACTAAGACAGTGAGCAGACCTAATCCATAATCAATTACTGAGAGGATCAAGTGCTGGTATAGTGTGAAAAGCATGTATACAGTCAAATGCCTTTGAATAATCCACAAAATATGAGAATAGGTTTACATTAAATTCTCTACACTTCTCTATTATTAATCGCATGTTGAATATTTGATCTCTTGTTCCTCTTTCTTGTCTAAATCCAGCTTGAACCACGTTAATATCTTCTTCCATTTTCTTACGAAGTCTTCCCATTATGAATTTTAGTAGAATTTTACTTGCATGAATGATCAGGGCAACAGTTCTATAGTTGGTGCATAATTTCAGGTTGCCCTTTTTTGGTATTGGAATGAAGATAGTTCTCTTCCAATCGTTTGGCCATATACCATATTTCCAAATCTTTTTACATAATGCATGATACATGTGTATGTGCGAGGAATTGGTTTTATATACGAATGATGAAAACATCGTGGACGGACAGAATGAGTAATAAAGATACCTTCAAAGAAGTTAAGTCGTTATGGCATTTGGTAATTTTTACTTTGTTTTAAACAGTGCCTCTT
Source organism: Cepaea hortensis (assembly GCA_963921405.1). Classification (NCBI taxonomy): domain Eukaryota; kingdom Metazoa; phylum Mollusca; class Gastropoda; order Stylommatophora; family Helicidae; genus Cepaea; species Cepaea hortensis. The sequence goes on along the minus strand of CAWUFQ010000009.1, from coordinate 493,379 downwards.
GTCATTGTACACATACACACACACACGCACACACACACACACACACACACACACACACACACACACACGTATACAACTCCCCTCCCCACACACTCACTTTCCTGTTCACTCTACACCGATCAATGTGTATGACTGCATCGGCCGGCTGTGGGTTGCTTTCTTTACACTGACACTACTGACAAGCTACCCATTCGTGACACCCTCGGCTCAATGTAACTATCTCTATGAAATACTTCATTCAAACCGCATTAACCATTGCTCTCCACGAGGTATCCTGACTTCTCCATATACCTGGCGGTGTGTGCCTTCAGTGTGTGCCATTCAAGACCTGCTTCTCTTCAATTAGTGGTCTTTGGTACCATTTAAATGAACTGCGACAGTGGTGGCGTGAAGGAATATCATCAGCAGAGTTGATACAGAACACCACGGACCCTTATCTGTGGAGAGACAGGAACGGCTGCGGCAGGTGGCAGGACACCTGATGATGCTGATGATGGTCAACTATTCTTTCGTGCACTCAGACCTACATCATGTGATGATCCTGTTTATTCACATACCCACAACAGCTTCCTGATTTATTTTTTTTTTTTTTTGGGGGGGGGGGGGCTTTAAAAACAATACATTACAAGCATACATTACATACACAGTTGTCATCGTAGGCGACTGTTTCTCTAAGCCTCCATACACAACTCACACTGGACAGTCATGAAGTAAGGGGTAAAACAAGAATTCGTGTTGTCACCAAATTCCCGTATTAGAAAGACAATTAAAGTAAAACATGTTACATGTTTTGCGACTGAGAGTCATTGCAGCTGAACACCTCAAACGTCGGCTATCTTTTCTAGGATGACATAACTGCAGCGTTAAGGCAAACATCAGCGACTGCGCTAATTCATTCGTGTGTCAAAGATGGTCATCGATATCATACGAGCTTCTCCCCATTACATATCTCTACAACCAAGTTTGATATGATTATGAGACACATGCACATGTGCCAGCCAAACAATATTAATTACAAATTTTATACATGGATGTAAAGAATCGGATATTGTATAACATATATTGTATCGTCGGTAGACAGCATTTCCTTTGAGATATTATCTGCCACATGTGGTCACATATTGGAAAAATACAATATTGCAATTGCTTGAATTAATTTTTTTAGTTATTGATCATAGGAATTTGCGCTTTTATTATTTGTTATGCCGTACTATATTCTTGTTAATTATTTGAATTACACATGTTGTTATTTATATTTTAGCACAATATTTTTCTTGTCTCCCCTGCTGCTTGAAACATCATTTTTATTTTGTCCCTTGACACCATGATTCCCATTATACATATTTCTACATGTTTTGCCTATGAAGCACTACAATGATCGAAGCGAGTTGCAATATTCATAACGCAATGAGGAAATCAGGTAGTACACACAATACCAGAGGTGACTAGTGAAATTTACTGTACATTATTTCAAGTCTATACTTTGCACTTGTAATTCCTGCATCTGCCTTCCCTCACCACTACTATGATGCTGGGGTGGTGATCAGTGTCATGGTGTCTCAGGATAATAAACATTCCATGAAAATCAACGTGGGCTTCCTGTTTCACAATCTCATACAATCACCAGAGTCATAGACCAGCTTTGTCTTTGTTTCTCGATCATTCAACGTGGCCAGATATTTACTTCTCTGCTTTCCTCTTGTATTTTCGCCTTCAAACGTGAATTTAGGATCCACTTCTAGGACGCAAAATGAATAATGTTCCCATTACCAACAGGCACATATCTATGTGCTAGTCAAATATGTTTAGATTAGGATACAATTAAAAGGCTAATAGACTTGATATATTACATTTTATATGCATAACCAATAATCTGCTTGTTTTATATTAACCGTTACGTGAGAAATCTTACTGTCGAATTTAAAAGAAATGGAAACTTATATTTTAAATACTTTTTGCAACTTGAAAAATAATATGTGCTGGCTTGCAAGAAAATAATACGGATTTGTTTCAAATTATATCACTCGTTTAACAGGCTGAAAAAGTATACACAACCATAATAATGTCTCTTGTTTTCCCTTGTGGTGTAATGTATCACTTGGTGAAATACAGTCCCGTTAAACATCAGTGTTCCAGATGTTGCATAGATTCGTGACATAGGGTACGTCTGTGCTGCTCCTATCCATGCCTGCTACATCAGAGGAGACGGGTGCTATTCACCGGAACGCAAAGAGTATATTACTATAAGAGATTAAATACACATTCTTGCCTTTGCATTGCGTAGCAACCTTAATCCTTTTACCTGGACAACCTCCCAGGAATCAACTGTGTATGTGTGTCGCGAAAAAAAACTGGATAGTTTCTATCGATGACAAAAAGACCCGACATTCCTCTACACAAACACTGGCAACCTTTTGATGAGTAGGGGACTGAGGAACAAAATACGTCGCGAAAACTGTATGCACACGGTCGGCATTTCTGTATGATGTGGGTTGTTCGAGAAACGAACAATGGCGCCACCCGTCTGCAAGGCGGTAGACAGCCTTTGATGTCGTAGACGGAATGTCTGGACAGACGTCGGAGAGGTCTTGTGATGTAGGGGACATGATTCCCCAGATCCCAGATTAGCGGGACTATCGGAATTGCCGGGACAAGTCCCATATGAAAGCAAACTAGACGGCGGATTGATTCCAGTCAGTCTAAAAACAGGCGGAGAAAACCAGACTCTGGACTGATTAACGTCTAGACTTTTTGGTGACGTCACTCAAGCCCCGAATTAAAACCAGTTGAGGTAAACAAGTTGACCAACATTTCTGAAGTGTTAAAGATCGGCGCAGTATTCCGAGTTGTGTTAATTGAAAGAGACTATAGTGTCAAAGTTTTGATATTTATCGGCGGACATAGATCCAGTCTATGATTGCATAGTCTCAATCATCAACCTGAATAGGCATATGGTATTCTATTAATCATGTCTAACTTAGAGTATGATTAGGAATAGAGTACAGTACTGTGCAGTGATAGAATGTAATATAGGTGCGGTGATAGAATGTTCTATAAGTGCGGTGATAGAAAGTATTATAGGAGCGTCGGCACTAGTAGCCTATTGTGTAGCTTTAACTGGCTTGTATGATATATCATTTAACTCAGGGAGTTAAGGACAATGTAGTGGGATAATAATTAGAGAGTTTGAGGATGGTTGGGAGGATTGAAGGGAATGTGAAATGATAGGATTTACTAGTAGGGCATCTGCTTGGTTTCTACCCGTTTCCTTTAATCTTTCCTTGTGTTTCCATGTCTCAGAACAATGTGATGAGCTATTTGGCCGTATAACAGAGTTCGGTTCTCTGTTATAGATCTGAGTGCTGCTATCGGCCTACACTCCCCCAATTAAGGTCAGAATTGAGTTGCTCTCATCAGGGTTCCACTTGATGATGCTACGATATATTACCAGGAAGTTAGTATCAAAGTTATCGAAAGTGATGGCTTGAAGACAGAGGTTACTGAGAGGCTTGTACACTGGGCTCATGGCCTAGTTGGTCTGCAGAAACCTTACTGATGAACATATGTGTGATTTTTTCTTGAATTATATGCTACATCACCGTAGATTCAGAACACTATACGTAACACATATACCAATATATATATATATATATATATATATATATATATATATATATATATATATATATATATATATATATATATATAACTACCTGGCACATTAATAGGTTGTTTTTTTTTTTATATGGGAAAAATCGTATAACCAGTGACGTATGAACAGTTATATATTCCCATGTGACATTTAAGTTATTGTAAAGATTCTCTAATCAACAAACATTATTGAACAGTGTAAATTCACAGTGTTTGCTAGAGTGAAGACCAATATCGAACAGTGTCTATCATTGATGACCAGCATCCTGATCGTTCGAGAGTGATCGGAGAAAGTCGTCACGTGGCAGGAGAAACATCTTCTTGGTGAGGTTTTCTGTCCGGAATACTTGGTGCTGTTGTGTGCTCAGCCCAGTGATGTAACTAACGTTGCTCCTGATTCACTGGTATGATTCTACATACACCTTAGAATATTCGACACACATTCTACACATTACACACACACATTTCTCACACACATACTCTTTGCTTTAATAAATTATTTGTTGTATTTATTTGTTAAAGCTAGATTTGTTGAGTATATTGTGTTGGGGAAGGATGAGAGGGTGTTGATCCAGGGGTGAGTGAGAGTAAGAAAGAGGTGTCTACAGACTGAAGGAGTTTTGTGGACGGATTCTGGTGGTTTCTCTAGGACAATAATATTGGGTTAATTAACATGTGGGTGTTGATTCTCCCATGTGACATTTAAGTTATTGTAAAGATTCTCTAATCAACAGACATTATTGAACAGTGTAAATTCACAGTGTTTGCTAGAGTGAAGACCAATATCGAACAGTGTCTATCATTGATGACCAGCATCCTGATTGTTCGAGAGTGATCGGAGAAAGTCGTCACGTGGCCGGAGAAACATTGATTCCCCTCACTCCAGGGACGACACTAAAGAAATAAAGGATTATTACGACAATGTGGCAAAAAGAAAGTACCATTTTGTGGCTTGTGTCTCATTAACCCAGAATAATATTATACGTAGGTGATAACATTGTGCGTATTTACATCACCTATACCTATGATACCTGATATATCACATGGCTGAGGTCAAGTCTTCATTACAGCAGACTAGTTGAGTTGAGTTGAGTCAAGAACCGACATCATTGCATTCGGGGCATTCCAATAAGCGCTCAGACCAAATCTTAAACAGCCAACAACAAATTCCGATTATCATGGTGCCCGTTGTAATCTGATAATACAGTGGTTCTACACCTTTTTTGGCCCATGCACCCCCTCACCACATTTTCACAACGTCATTCCCCCTACCCATCTCGTATGTCCCCCCCCCCCCCTATTCTCCCCGGTCCCTACATAGTATACGTACAAATGGAAGCTAAATTTAATAACACATACTAGAACAAGTCTAGACGGCTACATAAAACGTGATTTCTGGGTCTACTTGCGTTATAAAATGAATTTCAGAAGGGCGAGAAGTACAGAGCCGTAAAGTATAGATGGGAAAACTAGTGCTAGTCAAATATGTTTAGACAAACATAAGACACTTAGGATACAATTAAAAGGCTACTAGACTTGATATATTACATTTTATATGTATAACCAATAATCTACTTGTTTTGTATTAACCGTTAAGTATTCCGTTCTTACATTAACGCGATCTTGAAATAATATTTATTCCGTACCCCCCACCCCCCACCCCCACCCCCCTTTATTCCTCAGGAAACCCTATAATTTCCCCTTGAGGGGAAGGGAGAGGGAAATTCCCCCACATGTTTGGTACCACTGTGGTAAATGTCCATCTTGCTTTACCTCTGAGTGACAACTGCTGACCAGATCCCCTGACAACATCTAACTGCTGCATTCTCTCTAGACCATGATAGTCCATCTTGCTTTACCTCTGAGTGACGACTGCCAACCAGATCCCCTGACAACATCTTGCTTTACCTCTGAGTGCCGACTGCCGACCAGATCCCCGGACAACATCTTGTTTACCTCCTAGTGACGACTGCCGACCAGATCCCCTGACAACATCTTGCTTTACCTCTGAGTGACGACTGCCGACCAGATCCCCTGACAACCTCTTGCTGCTGCATTCTCTCTAGACCATGATAGTCCATCTGTGGCTCCGCACTATTCACACTCTCCCTAATGGACCTCACCAGATCTATCTTATCATGCATAAAATCAACCCTTAATGGTGCGGCAACAGCCAATCTGCTGCCTGTTCATTTCCAAGCACAACAGAGTGCCCTGGATAAAAAAATCCAGCGAATACTCAAAGCCGCGACCTCTGAATCGGTGCATGCCATTCTGCACGATGGATGCCAGTCTTCACCTGTGTCATCATGCTTGAGGATCAGTTAAAATCATAAGATGCGAAAACAGTTTGTTCTCCAACCAGCGGAAAGTTGCAGTAACCACCTTCACCTTCATTCTCAGACTTGAGGTTGTGCTGTTTGACAAGCTCTCTTGTACTAACCATTGGTCTTTTTTTCTTTTGCTATGAATCCCCAGGCACTCCTTGCCTCTTAAAACAGTGCCATCGGTATAGATAATCACATCGTCAGGACGAGAGTAGACATGAATTAATTGCTGAATCTCTACTTTTGTAGCTCCTGCTGGCCATTCCCTACACTCAAGGTCCAATGTGATTATAACCCCACAAAGTCTGAATTTCTATTTGGAACTCTGACCCACTTCTTGCCTCTGTCAATTTTCTCATGTGTGCACACTTCTCTGACAGTATCTTCTGCTTGAGCTAACCGCCATCTTCCTCTTTGCAGCATGTGACCCTAGCTGCATTCAGGGAATCATGTAGGTGTTCTTTGTCCCCAGCTATATTGAGGTATGACCTTGCCAGCAACGCCTTGAGTAGGTATGCAATGGTCGGCAACGCCAGGATGTGTCGCTTATACACTGTTGGGGTGCCCTTGCAAATCCCAGAATCACCCTCATGGCTTCATTCTGATGTGCTCTTTTTTTTTTTAAACTAGCTGACAATTTGAGCCAGGGGGCATTTCTAGTCCGTAATCTAATATTGAAATGATTAAGTTCTGAAAAAGTGTGAATAGCATGTTCTGCCGCATTCCCCTTGCTGTCATACCCATCAGTGCATTAAGCCCCTTCTGACATTGTGTAACCACCACTTCAACATGAACCATAACGGACAGGCTTCAATGAATAGTGATTCCCTGGTACTTTAGTCTGCTTTCTCTATTCACATGCCTACCGTTTATTGTTCAGTTTAAGAGGTCGGCTTTAACAATCATATTGTCCAGAAAACACCACAAGACAGATATATTTTCTACGTTAATGGCATCATTCACCTCCGTACACCAATCAATCGCTTTGTTCATTGTCACTTGCAGCTCCTGAATTGTTTGATTTCTGTCCATCCGATGCCCGAATGCGAGAACACCATCTGCAAATGTTAATATTCGTCCAGCCCTCGAGTAGTGAGTAATACAGTTTCGAGCAGCCTGTGTGGCTCCTAACCGCCAAGGGGTGCCTTATATGAGCTTAGTAAATTATTCGCTCTGCCGTCACAATACGGAACCTTCAAAAAAAGGGAGATAAATCTTGCAGGAAACATCGACTAATTGAAATCAAATGTTAATGAAAACCAATTATTGGGGATAGGGTTACATGTTAGGGTTAGGGTTACATACAGGGGGCTTCTCATAAGTCTTTAGCATGACCATGAAGGAGTAGGGGGAGAAAATTGACACTTGGCACAGTGGTTATTCCTTCTCAGTGTAGCCACCACTTGAATTTATGCATTTCTGCCATCTCTGGGTGACCTTGAAAAGACCTTCAGAATAAAATACCTATTAATAAAATAATCACATACCCCGTAAGTTACCGACGCGATTCGAACCACTGCTGATTCTCACCGTCGTCACGTTACCTACGAGAGTATACGAGATTACGGAGAACAGTCGCTAACCTCTAGGTCAGGAAGCCGGCAGTATACTAGCAAATGGAAATATTCTTACACAAGTGAATCTGTACAACTATCTGGCAACAGTCTGCAAGAGATTATAACACAATCGCCATGGCAAAGGCAGCCGTTTGCAAGATGGAAAACATACTGACCAATACAAAGATGCCAATTGCATAGAGAAAAATAGTGTTGAGGTGCTGCATAGAACCTGTACTTGTGTATGTGTGTGAAGTGTAGACAATGGCAGACAAGCCGAAAAACATCAGGTGGCTGTGGACATGTGATATATAAGGGAACATGCAAAGAATATCAAAGGTAGACACACACACACAAAACATCCTGCAAGAAACAAATGAATATCGAAAACTGATTAGATACATCAGACGTATACAGTCACACTTTTTCGGTCACTTTATGAGAAGAAATAAATTGGAGAATCGACAATGCACACGATTCATGAGTGAAACACGATCATTAACACATCGCTTGTAATTGTGTGCTTTGAGCGAGATTAATTTTCAACGAGAGGCTACCAAAATGTCGTAACTGTGCTGTGCATGTCAACAAACTCAAAGGATTCCCGACTGTGGGAATCCAAAATTAGTTTGCATTCAGAATTATGTATTTTCAAATTTCCACGTCGAATATTCATCCTGTATTAAATCCACTGGGATGATGTTTATTTGTTTTTAAACATTACTAACTCATCGATGTCTACTAGTCTCTCAATAGTAACACTGTGTGTGTGTGTGTGTGTGTGTGTCTTCTCTATTGTCATACTTATTCTACAGACATTATCTTGCTTTCTCAAGATATAAATTAAATGTACGTTGTTATACATTTAACTAGAATCTTATTAACTCATTGAGTGAGTGCAGGTATTAGTCTCATGGGTGGTCTTTTGTCAGTTATGTCAGTCTCGTGTATTTGTGTATGTGGAACAACTATAATATTCCACACTTCTCTTGACAATGTATAATGTTATTCTATGTATTTACGTTGAGAAGACGTATGTCGGTGTGTTGTATTGACTTGCGATAGCAAGGATACAGTGACTGATGTGCATTTCCCGATAACGTTAATGTGACCTTTCGATAGAAGTAAACAACTACCACCATCTTTACTTCATTGACTAGACACAGGCTTTCTATAAAGTAAGGCATATCAACTTGATAAAGATACTTACAGATATACACATTGATGGGACAGACCTTAGACTTGTAAAACACAAACATTTATCTAAAACAATAAGCTGCCATACAGATTGATGATAATGGTGTTCTATATCAGCCTATTTATAGAGATGTGCTGCAGCGAAGTGGAATGTCTCCTGACCCCCCTGACAGTAAAAATATTATTAGACATTTAGAACATGCGAGCGGAATTGCGGGTGGGTGGCTTAAATTAGATAATATTAGAGATGCAGCTGATACTGTATTGATAGCAGACAACAAGCAAGATCTGCAACATTCAGTAAATGTGTTTATTGTGCACAATGAACAATTAGGGGTTTCTGTGGCGAAGTGGTCAAGCCATCTGTCTCGGGCTCCGAAGGTTGTGTGTTCGAATCCGAGCCGCGTCCTTCAGTTCAGGGGTGTCTGTTTTCGAGACTCATGGGGATGGTCGCTGGAGCTACGGAGTTTGATTCTTTGTGCAACACTTTCGGCGGCTCGCACTGCTGAAGGAGGCTGAACCACATGGGATACAATCTAGTGCAATGAAGTCGACCTGTCGACTGTTAAGCCACCTTTTCTTAGTGAACAGCTAGGGTTATAATTGCTTTGTAAGAAGACAGAGATTATGTTCGTTTCTAGGAAGAAAGAAACGCCACAATGTAACATACGGGCAAATTAATATTCTTGAACATGTGAATCGGTACAACTATGTCGAAACTGTTATAATGTCTATGGGGGATGCCTTGAGGAGATTGGAGCAAGCATCGCTATGACAAGGGTAGCCTTGTTCAAGATGGAAAACATTCTGACCAATAGAAAGATATAAAGTGCATTGAGAACAAAAGAACACAATTGTTGAAGTGTAACATAAAATCTCTACTTGTGTATGGATGTGAAACGTGGACAATGAGTAGACAAGCTAATAAACATATAATGGTAGTGGCAATATGACTTCAGCGGAACATTCAAAGAATACCATGGGAAGACAGGAATATCAATGAGTAGAGCCTGCAAGAGACACATGAAATCCATAGTTAGTTAGTTAGTTAGTTAGTTAGTTAGTTAGTCGCAGTTCCAACTTCACAGCAACGGGTCGTCCTCATTATGCTCGGTTCATGTGCCAGTGAATATAACACAAAACGCTCCTCACTGCCCTATGTGAAAAGGGGAAAAGACAGGAGTCTCGACAAACAACAGCCCGCACAGATACACTGTGCATAATGCCACCGCCAGAATGTCAACACAATAGTCACCCGCAAAACACCCAGTTCATTTCTGATGGAATCGGCAGTAATTTTCCCATCTGGATGTTTCCTAGATGTTCGCCCACACAGTCCACGAAATACAGTTCATCGTCGATGGTAGTGGCAGTCAACTAGAAGCCCAGCAGCCACGCATTTCTCCATAAGGCAAAAACCGGTCAACTCTGGGACATAGCCATCTGCCATCGCTTCGAACATGCAGTTACGTTCCAAAAAAACCTCAGGCAGATTCAAAAGCATTTTACATGAAATTCACAGCTCACAGTGTCGCGCCACGCACTCACTCAGTAGCAGGGCGACGGAACCATCAAGCCTCCTTAGTCGCCTCTTACGACATGCATGGTAGGCTGCAGTGTTGCTATTCTTTGCTTCCCATATGGACCCCTGCAACACACGGGGGACATGAAATCCATGAACTGATTAAATAAATTAGACTTCGACAATAAATAGGTTTGTGCACGTTATGAAAAGAAGTGAACTAGAAAAACTTGGTGACAACTGGCAAATTTAAAGGAAACGAACAAATTGAAAGCAGAGAGGTAAATAACTATATGTCTTATGCCACATGGCATAATCGAGACTAAAACACACATCTGATTCATGGTTCTGGTTATCTTATGTAATGGTGAAACATGACCGCCCACGTTATCGGCATGGCATTTGATCATAATGATGATTCTGAGACACCATGGCACTGACCACCATCCCTGCAGCATATTGGTGGAGAAAGGGAAACACAAGCACAAAGTATAGACTTGAAATAATGTGCAGTAATTTTCACTTCGCACAGCTGATATTCTGTGTGCTAGACGCTTTCCCATTGCGTTATACACATTGCAGCTTGTTTCTATCATTGTAATATTTCATAGGTAAATGATTAAAAAAAATTTTTGCATATCCTTTACAGGACATCGCTGTCAACATCAGCACCTTTCAGCTGATTGTTGATTTCTTGGCAAGATTATGTTCAGTAGTTTGCCATTGCTTTCTGAGCGACCGGCTCAATACCCAGTAAGTTACCAACGCGGAGATAACCGCTACCAATTCTCACGCAACGTCACTTTACTTACGAGAGTATAAGAGATTACGGAGAAAGTAGTGTAACCTCTAAACCAGAGAGACCGGCCAGGTAAACGATTAGAAATCTGTATTACATTAAATTATTTATCAAGGGACATAAATAGAAATGATGTTATGAAGTAAAGGAGACAATATGCAAACTTCTCTTGTATTTTAAATTTAGTTTGTATAACTCAAAATACTTAGCTAGAAGTGCCTCGCATCATAATTTATAATGAAAGATATGGCACATATGATAACATCCACTAACATACATTTATGTAATTGCGATATCTTGTATTTCCAGTATGGTACCTCAAGTAGTAGATAATAGCTCACGTGTAATGCAGTCTACACACTGGATAATACATATAGTGCAACATACTTTTAATACCATTAGCGGGTCAATAGTCTTCTATAATATTTATATTTCTGGCTGGCACATGTGCATGTGCCTAATAATGATATCACAGCTGAGCGAGATTCGGCAGCTGTTTGCTTTTCGTTGGTTTCTTATGGAAAGGTATGCCAGCCGCAGTCAATCGTTCAGAAAGCAATGGCAAACTACTGAACGTAAAACTTGCCAAGACATGAGGAGCGGCTTAAAAATACCGGTGTTGAAATCAATGTGCTGTAAATAGGATATGCAATATATATCATCATCATCATCATCATCATCATCATCAAGTGCCGTGCGGGCTGGCGTAGGCGTTCATGGCTCTCCACAGATCTCGAACTTTGGTGTTTTGGATCAACTATGCTGATGATATTGATCCATGCCACCGTCTCAATCCGTCCAGCATCATTTCTCTTGGCCTGCCTCTACCTCGCTTCCCATCGATTTTTCCAGTTGTCACGATGTTCTCCAGTGCCTCTCTTCTCATCACATGACCAAAGAAAGATGTTTGTCTCTTTCTTATTGTTGTATATAGTGTTCTAGTTTCATTAGCCTCTCTCAGGCATTCGTTGTTAGTTACTCTGGCAGTCCAAGGAATTCACAACATTCGTCTTAAAAACCACATCTCTGTTGCTTCTAAGTTATTCCTAATTTGTTCATTTACATTCCAAGATTCGATGCCATACAGCAATATACATATATATATATATATATATATATATATATATATATATATATATATATATATATATACATATAATTATACATATAATTATATATATATATATATATATATATATATATATATATAATAATAATAATAATAATAATAATAATAATAATAATAATAAGGTCGTAGATATTGTTTAACAGCATGAAGAAACAAATGATATCGATGTTCGCCTATTATACACAGTTGATTACTGCAGTCTCTGATGTTTGCTTTAACGCTGCAGATTTGTGTGATCTTAGCAAAGACAACCCGCCATGTCAGGTTCTCAGCTGCAATGCTTCTCAGTCGCCAAACATTTAAATTGTTTTACCTTAATTTTCTTTCTAATACAGGAATTTGGTGACAAAATAAATTTTTGTCTTACCGATTACTTGGTCTGTTCATCATCGTACACTGTATGGCTTAAATGAAGGCTTGGAGGAATAGCCGCCTATCATGGCAACTTTGTATATAGAGTGAGAATACAATATAGGTAACTACGATATTTTGATGCATACATTTTTGGGTATGGATTAGTTATGCAGCTAGATCGTGAATTATATTGGAACTGTTCTATATAAACGAAAGGTTGTTCTTCGTGTTCTTGGAACATTGAAACACACAATATTGCAGCAGGGGCTACCATGCTAATGTACAATTGCACAACTGGATCAACCTCGTTGTTGCTGTTCCAACATGCTACCACTGTCACAGTTCACTTAAATGATACGAAGGGACTAACGTTGAAGAGAAGCAGGCCTTGAATGGCACACGCTAAAGGTCCACACCGCCTGGTATGTGGAATTGGCAGTATACCTCGTGGAGAACATTGGCTAATGGTATTTTAAATGATGCGTTTCATAGAGTTACAGTGTCATTCAAAGTGTCGAGAATAGACATGTGGATTGGCACGGCGGACACCATATCACACACTCCAAGACTGACCAATATTTGACATATCAAGGAAAACCTGCAAGCTGTGGTCAATGACATATGAGGACAGCTGGACATCTCCCACACACACTGCTCTTCCGTCTGTATTAACTACGCGTAGTGTACATTATTATATATCTATATTTGTGTACATTAGAGTATATGCGGAGATTACTGTTTACATACCAACCTGATTTATGGACCATGCACATGACCTAACATACCTGACGCCACGCCGAGACAAGAAACATCCACTGTTATTTAACTAACTTCTCATACATTTTGAGAAATTATAGATCAGTACTCCCATTCTTTTAATGTTAGCGCTCAAGCTAGCATCTAACATTATCAGTGGGCATCTGTCTGTCGAGTGGATTCAACAACACAAAAGACATTGCGATGATATACTCATAGCCGGATTACATAGAACTATCTCAGTAACATTTGACTCGTTTACAAAAATGGCTAGCTTTCGCAAGATTAGCCAACACCGTATAAACTGTACAGAGTGTAACCGTTAACGCTAGCACAAGTGGTAACCTTACCGTTAATCTTATATATAAAAAAGGATCTCCGTCTGTCCGTCTGTCCGTATGTCTGTCCTTTATGCGCTCGCGAACGGCCCATCAGATTGAGATGAAATTTTCTACACTCCTTCCTTTCATTCCAGTGCAGCCCACTGTCATAGTTTTTTTTTCTTCTTCCTCCTCCTCCCTCCTCCCCCTCCCAAAATACGTACGTCCAGGAAATGGTCTTCTACATAGACAGTTCTCTCTGAGGTCCGCGATAACATATTAACCTGTTGGGATGGCAATCAATCATCCTACTACCTCCTCCCTCCTCATCATTCCTCCTCCTCCTCCTCCCCCTCCTTCTCCTCCCTCCTCCTTCTACCCCTTCCTCCCTCCTCCTTCTCCCTCCACCTCCTCCCTCCTCCTCTCTCCTCCTCCCTCTCCCTCCTCCCTTCTCATCCTCCCCCACCTACGTTCTCCTCCTCCCTCCTCCTCCCCCTCCCTCCTCCCCCTCCTCCTCCTCCTTCACCCTCCTCCCTCCTCCTCCTCCTCCTTCATCATCCTCCCTCCTCCTCCTCCCTCCTCCTCCTCCTCCCTCCTCCTTCCTCCTCCCTCCTCATCCCTTTTCCTCCTCCCTCCTCCTTCTCCCCTTTCCCCCCTCTTTCTCTTAATCCCTCCTCCTCCCTTCTCCTCCCTCCTATTCATCCCTACTCCTCCTCCTCCCTCCTCCTCCCTCCTCTCTCTTCCTCCTCCCTCCTCTCTCTTCCTCCTCCCTCCTCTCTCTTCCTCCTCCCTCCTCCTCCTCCTTCCCCCTGCTCCCTCCTCCTCCTCCCTTCTCCTCCTCCCCCTCCTACCCCTCCCTCCTCCCCCTCATCCGTCTTCCTCCCTCCTCCTTCTTCCTCCCTCCTCCTCCCCCTCCTCCTCCCTCTCTTCCTCATCCCTCCTCCTCCATTCTCCTCCTCCCTCCGCCTCCTCTCTCTACCTCCTCCCTCCTCCTCCCTTCACATTCCTCCTCCTCCCTCTTCCTCCTCATCCCTCCTCCTCTATCCTCCTCCCTCCTCCTCCTCCTCCCTCTACCTCCTCCCTCCTCATTCCTCCTCCTCCCTCTTCCTCCTCCTCCCTCTCATCCTCTTCCCTCCTTCTCCTCCCTCCTCCTTCTCCCTCTTCCTCCTCCCTCTTCCTCCCTCCGCCTCCTCCCTCCTCCCACTCTCTACTCCTCCCTCCTCCTTCTCCTCCCTCCTCCTCCTCCCTCTTCCTGCTCCCTCCGCCTCCTCCCTCCGCCTACTCTCTCCTCCTCCTCCCTCCTCCTCCCTCTCCCTCCTCCTCCTCCCCCTCCTGCGATCTCCTCCTCCCTCCTTCTCCCTCTTCCTCCTCCCTCCTCCTCCCCCTCCTCCTCCACCCTACTCCTCCCTCCTCTTCCTAATCCCTCCTCCTCCCTCCTCCTCCCTCCTCCTCCCTCCTCTTCCCTCCTCCACCTCCCTCTTCCTCCTCCCTCCTCCATTTACCCAAGACAGACAGACATACAGATAGTCGGGAACGGGATCTTATATGACTACTTATATGATTTAAATGAGATGCTCTCCACCATGGGCTGGGCCGGGTCAGACAGACAGACAGACAGACAGATAGATAGACAGACAGACAGACAGACAGTCGGGAACGGGAGCTTATATGACTACTTATATGAATTAAATGAGATGCTCCCCACCAGAGTCTGGGCGAAGCCGGGCCGTGTCAGCTAGTATTAGATAAATAAGAATGCTATTTATAATGACAACTTTAGAAAGAATGTTAGTAGATTAAGTAATGTGTAAGGTTGTCTTGGCATTAAATTGTTACATGCTTTTAAATATAGCAGCTAATTAATAAGAAGCTGTAGCATTGTTTTCGTATTCACAGTAAGTGACCATAGCTGTCCACAGTCGTCTGCCTCTTTATACCGTGAATCATGTCTGATACCTATGTTCCTCCATGCCATGATGTCACACTGTCCAGCAGCTTCTTTCTTGTCCTCCTCATTTCTCTCTTCCCCTCCAAACTCCCGCTGTGACGACAAACTCCAAATTCCGTCCTCTCATGACATGCCGTTTGTGTGCGGACTGTTTTTTTTTTTTTCAGCGTGTGTGAGAGTAACCATTTCTCATTGTGAGTTAACATAGTTCAAGATTTTTTCATTGTCATTTCCATGGATATATAGCTAGACAGACAGACAGACAGACAGACAGACAGACAGACAGACAGACAGACAGACAGACAGACAGACAGACAGACAGACAGACAGACAGACAGACAGACAGACAGACAGACAGACAGACAGACAGACAGACAGACAGACAGACAGACAGACAGACAGACAGACAGACAGACAGACAGACAGACAGACAGACAGACAGACAGACAGACAGACAGACAGACAGACAGACAGACAGACAGACAGACAGACAGACAGACAGACAGACAGACAGACAGACAGACAGACAGACAGACAGACAGACAGACAGACAGACAGACAGACAGACAGACAGACAGACAGACAGACAGACAGACAGACAGACAGACAGACAGACAGACAGACAGACAGACAGACAGACAGACAGACAGACAGACAGACAGACAGCCAGCCAGCCAGACAGACAGACAGACAGACAGACAGACAGACAGACAGACAGACAGACGGACAGACGGACGATCAGACGGACAGACGGACAGACGGACAGACGGACAGACGGACAGACGGACAGACGGACAGACGGACAGACGGACAGACGGACAGACGGACAGACGGACAGACAGACAGACCCACCAACCGACCCAGAGACCCACCGACCGACCCACCGACCCACTGACCGACCCACCGACTGATCCAACGATCCACCGACCGACTCACCGACCGACCGACCGACCGACCGAACGATCGACCGACCGACCGACCGACCGGCCGAAAGACAGTCAGACAGATAGACAGGCAGACAGTCAGGCAGGCAGGCAGGCAGGCAGGCAGGCAGGCAGTCTGGCAGATAAATAGATAGATATACAGCGTATTAGAAGGATATTGTTTCTTACGCCACCTAACTGATGATCCAAGTTATTCCACAATTTTGTTCCTTCCTAAAAAAAAGCATATATTTTTGCATCTTCCATATAATCAGCGAGCGGAGACGGACATCAGACGGCGTAGAGATCAGACGTGTATCCGCTAGGGAAACTTTGTAGTTATTACAGGACAGTGTTATAGTTATAATAGTCTAGCTTAGCTTCAATAGTTATAATGTGTACATCATCTTCTCATTCCATCTTATCGTCATCACATTCTATGTTCAATACCGTTATGGTATGCCGCTCATGGAGCTATTGTTGATCAGCTCCGAATAAACATGTATCCTTTTACAAACGATACGAGTTGTCACTTCGTGTAGTGTAAAAGAAGGGAATCCTTGTACGCATGTGGAAAATGAGTTTCTGACAAAGAGATAGAGAGAAATAATTAGATAGAGTAATATATATATATATATATATATATATAATGTAGAGAGAGAGAGAGAGAGAGAGAGAGAGAGAGAGAGAGAGAGAGAGAGAGAGAGAGAGAGAGAGAGAGAGAGAGAGAAATACATTAAATTAACAGAGAAACACAGCTAGTGATAGGAAGATAGAGAGAGAACGAGCGGGAGAGATACATTGAGAAAGAGCTATCCATTGCTTCATAAATTACACACATGCTTTCGATAATGTAAGACATGTCGACTTGATAATAATTCTTGGAGATCTGCACATTGATGGGAAAGACCTTAGACTTGTAAATAAAATCATATATCGAAAACAACAGTCTGCCATAAAGATTGATAATGACGTATTTCAGCAGACTATTTAGAGAGGTATCCTGCAGACAACGAACAGAACCGGCAACATGTAGTTTAGTTTAGTCGGTAATGTAGTTTAGTTTGCACGGTAAACAACTAGGGTTATAATTAAAGTGTAAGAAGACAGAGATTATGTTCGTTTCCAAGAAGAAAGAAATTCCTTAATGTAGTAGACGGGCAATAGTAATATTCGTAAACAAATGAATCGGTACAACTATCTCGAAACAGGTTATCTTATTGGATGTGCTTTGAAGAGGTAAAAACCATAATTGCTATGACAAGGGTAACCTGTTGCAAGAAGGAAAACTTACTGACCAAAAGAAATATCAACTGCAACGTGAAAAAGATTGTTAAAGTACAAGGGTAAATTAATAAGTAACTGTAAGTCACATATTGCTGTAGAAATATAACTAAATATGATAACAACTTGAAACCAGTTTATTTTTATACATAAATTGTCCCTTTATTTCTCAACATATATTCCACCACCATTGATACACTTATTTCATCGTTTTATCAGTTCTTCCAAACCGGCTGCATAGAACTGTGTGCTCTGTTTTCATTTACCGGCCATCCCACAAAACTACATAGAACCCCTACTTTTGTATGGCAGTGAAACGTGGCCAATGAGCAGAGAACCTGAAAGACATCTAATGTTAAGGGAAATATCGTTTCTGAGAAAAAGGCAAAAACTACAATAGGAACACAGCAAAACCAATGAGAAACTACTATAAGAAACACAGGGAAATGGTGAACTAATCTGAGAAATTAGACGTCGGCAATCCAGGTGTTTGGACACTCTAGGAGAAGAAATAAACTAAACAATTTGGTTACAACTGGCAAGTCTGATGGGAAACTTACAAGGGGAAAGCAGAGACGTGTATATCTGTATGACATTGCCACGTCGCATGGTCGAGACAAAAACAAAAAGCCGATCCATGACTCTGTTGATCTTATGAGATGGTGAAACATGAATCCCACGTTTATCGTCATGGCATCTGATCATGATGATTATCATGAGACTCCATGGTACTGACCACCACCCCTGCAGCATATTGGTGGGGAAAGGCAGATGTAGGAAACACAAGTACAAAGTATAGACTTGACATATTGTGCAGTAGTGTTCACTAGTCACCTCTGGTATGATGTGTACTACTCGCTTTCCTCATTGTGTTATGGATATTCCAACTCGATTGGATCATTGTAATTTTTAACAGGTACACATGTAGAAATCGGTTAATAGGAAATCAGTCTCAACGGTTATAAATAGAAATTATGGTTTTTTTTTTAAGAAACGAGGGAGACAAGAACACTGATTTACTGGAGTATAAATCAAAGCTGTTTAATGCAAATAATTAGTTTAAAGAAAGCACTGCATGATTTATAATAGAATATATTGCCCTTTAGATCAATAGCTACCATATAAAATATAAGTTAATTGGGATACGTTAATTTTACAGTATGTTATCACTCATGGAAGATAATATCCTAATCAAAATGCAGTCTACCTACGGGATAATATATTTATCGCAATATCCGTTTAAGTGCAGATGGGTATTCATTTCACTAAATTTACTATTTTTGGCTGGCACATGTGCATGTGCCTCATAATCACATAAAATATGGTCGAGATATCCTTTAATGGCGGGAAGAAGCAGATAATATCGATGTCCGTCTTTGATACACAAGTGGATTACGGCAGTCGCTGATGTTTGCCATGCCGCTGCAGTTATGTTTCATCATAGCAAAGATAATCCGCTGTTTGAGGTGTTCAGCTGCAATGACTCTCAAGCATATACGATACCATGTTGAAGTCAAACGAGGCATGTTTGTACTGTGCCACAAGTAAACAAGTCAATGTTAACTTTTTGAGAACACGCATCTTTCCTGTGTCAACACATGGATCGTAGTCATACACCATGTCACAATCACTAAAACAAACAACAAAAATACGGTTGCCATTCAACTTAAACATTACAGAATAACTCTTAGAATAACGTGGACCTAGAAGATTACAATACTGACATCTAAATATCGAGACTCGTTAAGATCATTGTCTCTCGGAAACTTAAATAATTTGCCTGCATTACACGTCACAATGAGTTGGAAAGAATAGTGATAGAGGCTTCTAGAAAAGGCAGGTGTCGACCAGAGCCAATATGAACACAGGACATTGCGGACACTTTGGTAATGAGAATGCACGAGGCTGTAGACATGATAAGATATGGACCGATTATTCGGCGAGCTGACAGCTGCGATGTCATCTTCACAACATACTGAGTAACCCCAGAACCTGGATGCATAGACATCAAGCCGGAAGCATCAGGAATCAGAGGTGAGAGGTAACCTTCCAGCCCCCCCCCCCCCACCCTGCCTACACCAGTGGTACATCTATCAAGGAACAGCCATGGCATATGATGAAAATGCCATGAAGAGAAGAGAACAAGATTCGCCATTGCAAATGTAAACGTTTCCAGTATATAAAATATTATGGGCAGTAAAATGATGTCAATTGCAAAGGTATGCTACAGAGAATCTGTGATGTTATATTAATGTAAAACGTGGACAATAAGCAGATAAGCTGAGAAACATCGAATGGCAATGTGTTTATTTATGAACTGTCATGGTGACCTCAAAGTGATACCCAATTGAGATGTCTGTATAATTTATTGGTTGCCCGTACATGAGGACGTAGATACAATTGCCAAGAAATAAGGCGGATGTAAACGTGAAGAAAACGAACTTACACAGTATGAAACAAAGAGAGCTACCCGGGCTGCCAGAAAAGAATAAAACGAGAATAACGACGACTAACATTCTGATGATCAACATGGACAGGTAATTGTGTGGACTGAGCAAAGCAAACTGGAAAAGCACATGCACAGGCTTTGTTTGAGTGACTCACCACTATGTTCATGCTGTCAGTATGATCAAACTACAAAACACGTTCTCCATGATTTCCCTCAGTACAATAAGCTAAGACAGGACTACTGGCCTAGTGAGACGGCAATACATGCACACCTGTGTGGAATACAAGCGGAGCTCCCAAAAAATTGTTGACTGCATCACTCGCCTGTCGGTGTGCACATAATATAACGAATGCCTGAAGAAGCACTGAACATGACCTATTTTATTCTAACGTTAAATCGATACTACTGCATGTAAGAGAAACACTGAGACGGGATAACACGATGATAAATAAATAACAAACATTCATTAATGTGAACTTGTGCACAATAAAGGCACTAGATATGTATGAAAGAAATAACAAGGTTGAGCTCATGGAGAGAATTAAACACAAACAAGTGAACCAAGAGTGAAGAAGCCGGTCCTGTATAAGAAATGCATTTTAAAAAAACCTCAGAATATTATTACTAGTATGTCAGTTGTCTGGGAGCCACATGGGAAAAGAAATATAAGAAGACCTAAACCACAAGAAGAAGAGAAGCATAAACAGAAACGAATAATATGGGATGGGCGTGGACGGAGCTGCAAGGAATAATTATATTGCCACCTTGCCGTCTTGACAGACGATAGTTTGGTACATTGTGCTTCAAAAAGGCATAATTACTACAACCCGTGGCTGTGGCGAATGTGACTGGTAAGACTAATTCGCGCTGTAAATGTTCGTCCACAGTGGATGCATGTGAAAACATGGTAATTTCCACCATCATGCACCATCTTACGTTTCTCACTCGCGCTGTTTGTTTTATCTACAATCATTTTCTCCTTTGTTTTTTCTTTATTCCATTTCGAATATTTGCCCTCCATGCATCACGTTCAGCGGCGATTTGCTCCCAATGTGCATTATTAATGCATGTATCAATCATGTCCCGCTTACACACATCTTTGTATCTTCGTAGAGGCCGACCATGAGATCGCCTCCATCCATCCATCATGTGCCATGCCGGAATGCGTGGATGGTCATGACTCGCCATTTCACTCGATCACAAGAACCATGGATCCGTTCAGTATTACTGTCTCGACCGTGACATGTGGCCAAGCCATCCATGCATTTACTTTTCGGTCTTTCCCTTCGTCTGTTCCCTTCGATCTTGCCAGTTGTCACCAAGTTCTCCAATTTATTTCTTCTCATAACATGTCCACAAAATAGTGAGTGTCTACGAATAATTTCTCTAATCAGTTTACGATTTTCATTTGTTTCCTGTAGTACTTGATCATTTAATTTTCTGTCTGTCTATGGAATTCTTTGCATTCTCTCCAGAAACAATATTTCTACAGCAAACAGATGTTCGTTTTTTTTAGCTTGACTGCTCATTGTCCAAGTTTCACATCAATACAAATATACAGGCTCTATGTTGCACCTCAACACTCTTTTTCTCGTTTCACTTGACATCTTTTTTATTGTTCAGTATTTTTTTTCATCTTGCTAAAGGCTACTTTCGCCATGGCGATTCTTGTTCTAATCTCTTCAAGGCTTCTCCTATTAGATGTTATGACTGTTACGAGATAATTGTACCGATTAACATGTTGAAGAATATTCTCATTAACTTGTACATCACATTGTGGTACTTTTTTCTTCCTAATGACGACCATAATTTGTGTCTTTTTACAATTTAATTCTAACCGCAGTTGTTCACTGTGTGAAACAACCGCTTCTACTAATTGTTGCAGATCCTGCTCATTGTCTGCAATCAATACTATATCATCTGAATATCTAATGTTATTGATGTTTTGTCCTCCAATGATGATTCCATTTACATGTTCTATATTTTTGAAAATATTTTCACTGTATATGAAACAAAAAGATCTGGATACATTACACACACTTAATACCAAGTATTCTTCGCAGACATCGCACATGAAAGCTGTTTAAATGTTTCTCTTGGTGTGAGTTGACCACATTTTACTGCCATAAAAAAGAGTACTAAGGGCACAGGCTTGGTAGACAAGGACTTTTGTTTTGGCAGTAAGCTTTCTGGTCTCCCAGACTCATTTTGCTAACATGTTCATTGTTGTTGCTGCCTTACCAATCCTGATGTTGATTTCCTGATCTAGGGATAATTTGCTATTTACCTCTGATCCCAGATATGTAAAATGGTATAATATCTCCAGTTCGGTGTCTTCAATAAAGATTGATGATACCCCATGTGCACATTGTGACGTAATATGTGTCTTATTTTTGTTAATTGTTAAACCAAATTCAGAACAAGCATTAGAGAATGCAGATATTATATGTTGTAGTTCTTCCTCAGAGTGGGTCGTAATTGCATTATCATCTGCTAAAAGCAACTCTCTGATGCGATAACTAAGGTTAGGACTTTCTTTACATGTTTTTGACATTCAGACGAATTCCAGCTGAGTTGCGTTAAGTTTCTATTTATGTACGTTGACCAAGACCACTTCGATGTCCATCCATCCATCATCTGCCATGAGGATAAGCGTTGGCAGTCGTGTTCGGCCATCTCACTTGATCACCAGAGTCGTGAATCAGCACAGTGTTTTTGTCTTGACCATGCCACGTGGCCAAGCCATCCAGATAGTTACTTCTCGGTCGTCCCTTTGGTCTCTTCCGTTCGATCTTGCCAGTTGCCACCAATTTCTCAAATTCATTTCTTCTCATAACAAGCCCACAACATTTTGACTGTCTACGTCTAATGTCTCTAATCAGTTTACGATCTTCATTTGTTTATTGAAGGACTTGTTCATTGGTTTTTCTGTCTGCCCATGGTATTCTTTGCATATTCCTCATAATCCACATTTCCACAACCATCAGGTGTTTTTCAGCTTGTTCGTTCATTGCCCACGCTTCCCATTGATATAAAAGTATAGGTTCTATGTAGCAATACAACACTCTTTTTTGCTCGTTTTAATTGATATCTTTTTATTGGTCAGTATGTTTGTCATCTTGCAAAAGACTGCCTTTGTGTCAGGATCTTGCGGTAGCAAGACTCTGGCTCGTTGGCTCACAAGTGAGATACCAAATATTGTCACGTAACAACTCAATGTGACACAATGCAAACACTTTATTTGCGCATCTCGCGTTTCACAATTAATGCATATCTCGCGCAATCACAATTCATCATTACAATCAATGCATGCAATCAATCAATACATCAATACATCAATACAGCAATACACTTACACTCTTACAGGCTAGCTCTCGAATCACGCTCAACATATAATTCAAAACACACCGCATTCAAACGTCTGTCCTCTACGCTCTCCCAAGGCCTGTCTGACCAGCCGTTCAGTATTCGCGTCAGTCGGGGTGGAGTCCCCTTGCGTGCTACACACATTGCACGCTGTCTCCTGACTGACCAACCACGGCTTAACGTCGCTCAGACTTGAGCCTGGCTGGACTTCTCAGGCGTCGTCGAAGACGCCGCGTTGTAGCTAGCGTGCTTAGCACTTCTCCGAGTTGAGTATGGCTGCAATTATCTGGCGTTGGTACAGACGACGCGTTGCAACCTATGGGTGAGAATCTGACACTTTGCAATGGCAATTCTTGTTCTAATCTCTTCAATGCATCTCCCATCTGATGGTATGACTGCTCCGAGATAACTGTACCTATTCACGTGTTTAAGAATATTCCCATTTATTTGAATTACATTGTGGTATTTCCGCTCTTCCCATACTATCTGCCAGGAAGTTGAAATGACAGTTAACCTTTTGACATAAATGTCTTTTGAATGGATGAGAGGGAATGACGAATATCGAATGTTAGAATACCCATATATAAGTCGTGACGGATAAACTTTCTAACATGATTGAGTGGCAAACGTTCTAGGTATGTGATATACATTCAGTCCTCCCCTGGCAGCTGTTGTAACCTCTTCTTTCTGTCGCTCCTCAACTTCATAACTCTTCGAAAACACAACGCCCGTGCGAATCTCTTCGATTTATTCCTGAATCTAATACTCAGTGTAGACTCAGCATTTTTGCACAGAAATATACCACGCTAAATTACAATCTAAATAGATATACACAGATGATAACATGGTAAGCGCAATCTGTGGCCATCACCATCTTCTACATCGTGGTGCGTCCGATCACGCTAACAGCCAAGAGTCGAATGAGCCTGAATGCCCTTGTCATCTTCGCAATCACGTGTGTTCGCATCACTGGCAATCTCGCTCGCCACGTAGGTGACGATCAACGATCGTCATGTCCTTCTGGGTGACTTTTCTTCACTATGCCATAAGGTGGAATTCAGCCTATGGCATTACACTGGCGGCCGAGGAAAAAATTGGACACCAATTTTGTTTTCTCCAATTTTGCTGTTCCTGGTGTACAGCAAAATATATTTACTAAACCTTTACTATTGTCATATTACTTAATTATAATCTAAATATCTATTTAATTTATCTGCGTTTAGGGTACTTGTCTGTATTTCTTCTTGTAATTCTTAAATCACAAGAATTCGTTATCACCTTGTTCTAAATAACCAATAACTACCTCTAATTCTAACAAGGGCAGAATGTCAGACGGGCCTGCGTGCCCAATTCTTAACCCTTTGAAAATAAAGATTTTCGTTCGTTCGTTCGTTCGTTCTAACTACAGTTTGCTACAATGTGATAGCTTTTTATTCACTTTACTTTGAATATTATTTCGAACATGACCTCAAAATTCCTACAAATAAGTTCTATTATGTCTCTATATGAACTTTTAGTTTCTACTATGACTGTGAGAACCAATATTTCAGTTCTGCATGTACGTTGAACGGGTCCTTTACTAACTCAGCGTATTGTGGGTATTGTTCCTTAACCCTTTGAAAATAAAGATTTTCGTTCGTTAGTTAGTTCGTTCGTTCGTTTCATTTTCAGCTTCTCTGATATTCCTCCTCCCCACCCCACCCCTCCACCTCTCTCTACCCTTTACTTATCTTGCTCTCTCTCTCTCTCTCTCTCTCCTCTCGTCCCTCCTCTCTGTCTCTCGCTCATTCTCTTTGTCTCTCGCTCTAATCTCTCTGTGTCTCATATATCGCACATACCTATTTCAATGTAATTTGTTAAAAGAGACACCTGTTGCAAAGGTATTATGAATGATCATGATGCATTAAGTGGTACTCGAAACTCTGTTTACATTGGTACAACACACACACACTCACACACACACACACACACACACACACACACACGCAAACACACACACACTGTTCATAACATTATCACTCTTTAGATAATGTGATGTGGTAATCATGCTCGTGAAAAAATTATTCTTTCACTAGCACCTTATACTATACATGTTCAAACACAAACTTCCACATGTATTTACATAAGTAATGTGTAAATGGCACAAATACAAGAGAACCGACATGTGCGAATAGTTAATAAGAAAGTACTTTACAACGCAATTTTCCTACCGACTCTATGCTACAAATGCCAAACTTGGACAATAACCAGAAACAGAGGGGGGAAAAGAGAAAAGAAATAATAACAACAGAAATGCGATTCCAGAGAATAATACCCAATGTATCAAGAATTAGTTGATCACAAATGCAGAAATCAGGACTACAGTGGGAATTATAGCTGCGCTAGATTTTATTTTATGTTAGAAAAATAAATATAATATCATAGACAGTAATAGACGTACCTAATCTCCTTAATATTGTGCAACCCCCGTGTATTACATGGACCGGATATTATTATCTGGCGAATAATAAGCAATTAGACGACACAAAAGGAACTGGTGAGAAACTGCGAGGAATTGGTTTTATGATAGCAACATCGTGGGCGGATGCAATAGGTAATAAAGATATCTTCATAGAAGTTAACTCTCTGTGGCATATGGTAAGTATCCTGCCAGTTTCACACACTTGGCGGTTTGTGTCTTCAGCTTGTGCCATTCACGGCCTGCTTTTCTTCAACTTTTGTCCTGTGGTAACATTACATGAACCGTGACAGTTGTCGCATGAGGGAATATCATCAGGTTTCACAATCATGATATTTTGTTTCTTAAAGAAAATCACCGCGTGGGCCAATTGCTGTTGCCATACGAACTCTTCGAAGATTAACCTGCCGTTTGTATAGTGAATTTGCAATCTAGCTCTCTATCTAGATGCAGACCTACACCATATTCAAATCCGTTAGGATCACCACATCGTAATTACCTCTATTCCATGCATACTCTACACACAAGATTGCCATCATTGGCGGCTTTTTCTCTAAGCCTCTATTTACAGCATACAGTGGACAATGATGGACACGCCAAGTAAGGTGTAAGTCACCAAATTCCTGTACTAAAAAGGAAATTAAGGTAAGCCATATTAAATGTTTGGCGCCTGAGAGCCGTTGCAGATGAAAACATTAAATGGCGGCTTGTCTTTGCTAGGATAGAACATAACTGCAGCCTTAAGGCAAACATCAACGACCGCAGTAATCCACAAAGCATGCCATCGATATCATCTGTTTCTTTGCGCCAATAAATACCTCTACGACCATATATGATATGTTTATGAGGCACATACACATGTGCCAGCCAAAAATATGACAGTGCAATTGAACGAATATTGCAATAGATAGATATTCAGTAGGTAGACTACATATAGTTTGCGATATTATCTACCACGTGAGGTCACATATTGGCAAATTAAGTTATCCAATTACTTAAATTCATGTTGTTAGCTCTTAATCATGTGTTGTATATTTCTGTAATAATCATGCTATACTTTCTTTGCACTAACTATTTGCATTACAAAGCTTTTATTTTAATATATATTTAATTATGTGTCTTGCCTCCCATGTTGCTTTAAAAAAAATACCTTAATTGCTAATTATGTCTCTGGAGACTATGACTTTCTATTATACAGATGTCTACATGTTTACCTATGAAGCGTTACAATGATTGGAACGAGGTGCGAAATGAGGGAAGAGGGTTGTACACAAAATAACAGAGGTGACTAGTGACAAATTACTGCACATTCCATCCATTATGTGCCGAGATGATAACCGTGGGCGGTCATGATTCGCCATTTCACTCGATCACCAGAATCGTGGATCAGCTATGTGTTCTTGTCTCGACCATACCACGGGGCAAAGCCATCCAGGTATTTACTTGTTTGCCCTCAATCTTGCCAGTTGTCACCAAGTTCTCCAATTTATTTCTTCTCCTAACGTGTCTAAAATTGTGACTGTCTACGTCTAATTGCTCTAATCAGTTTACGATTATTATTTGTGTCTTGTAGGACTTTGTCATCAGTCTTCAGTTCCAAACAGCATATTCTGTGCTTGTCTACCCAGTGATGTAGATAACAACGCCAATAATGTCTTCATTCTTCATAAATGTCATACATCCTTCATTCTAATTTGACTGGCGACTGCGTGGTCTCGAGGTATGGTGTCCGACTCAATTGCTGGAGGTCCCGGGTTCAAGCTCTGGTGAGGACCGGGATTTATTTCAAGTGGACTTCTAGTAATAAAATTTCCCCTGATCTCTGAGTAGAGAAATCGGACGCCTGTGTGTATGTTGCGCACGTAAAAAAATCCCTTGGCAGTTGGAAATCGAAAAAGAGTAGCCCTATGGCGCTGCCCGGACATAATTTCGAGTTAAAAATCTACCCAAAGTAATTCAGGATCCTTGCCGGTGCTACGGAGTTAGTGCACTGAACTGAGTTTCTCCAGACTCGAGTTTGAGTTAGGGGGAGAACGGAGCACTTATGGGTTACACCCGTGTGCCGTGATGTTGATCCATCGACTAAACTAAACTAAACTAAACTATTCTAATTTGACTTCATTACATAAATTCTCTGCTTTTTTTTTTTTTTTTTTTTTGGGGGGGGGGGACTTATATCACCTGATCTCCCCACCAGGGATCACATCTTGAACGTATAAGTCAGGAGGTATAGATAATGTGTGGTAAATCTGACATACCCGATACATTTAATGCACCAGGAATATAACACCCCATCAGTTTCGATATACGATGCCATCATTCAACGATTCATAAGCCACATATCTTGACTATATTAACTGCCACATTGAAATCTGAACAAACAATTACCGTATCTGCCGGTAATCTCGTCCAGTCTGAACTTTTAAGGTTACATTTTCTAGCAAATCCCACGCACTGTACACGCTATCATGTTTATTTAATCTCCAGCAGAGATAATCATCACGCTGTTTTCTCACTGTCTACAATATTTTACTTTGTCTCTGTAACGTTTGATTACATGACCTGGTCACAGATAATTACAGATAACTGTTTTTGTCTCCTCGCGGATAATTAACGGACACAAATGTGACAAGCCATGTGTGCGTCAGGAGACTTCTTTATGTGTATGTCTAATAATGTGTTTGCCTCTCTGTGTGCGTGCGCGAGTGAATGTGTGTACGTGATTGTGTGTGTGAGGCATTATGTATGTCTATATGTATGTCTGTGTCTCTGTTTAACGACGGTGTGTGATAGTGTTGCGATGACTTTAAGTGAGTATGTATCAGCTTGTGACTGCGTCTATATGTAACTGCTTGTTATGAATATACACTAAGTGTGAATATAACACTACTGAAAGTATGTTTCCCGAGGCGACCTCAGCAGTATAACCATTGCGTTGTGGTGTTATGATACGACGCTTAGGGCTAGTGAACACACAACGTATAATCAACTAATAAGCCTTACAAAATCCTTTGTTTGGGTGCCCGGTTATCTAAGTCCCCCCCCCCCCCCAAAAAAAAAAAAAAAATTAGAGCGTGTGCAATTATGTCACTGGGTAGACAAGCAGATACTTTGATGAAAAAATAGAAAGTGACAGAGAGATAATAACAATGAGCGATATTATAAGCAACAGTGAAAGAGACAGAGACACACAGAGAGAGAGAGAGAGAGAGAGAGAGAGAGAGAGAGAGAGAGAGAGAGAGAGAGAGAAGGGAGAGATAGTGATATAGAGCTAGTCACAAAGTAACATTAAGAGAGCAAGAGAGAATGAGGGAGAGAGAGAGAGAGAGGGGGGGGGGAGAGAAACAAAGATATATAGAAGACGTTATATAAAGTACACTGCCATAAAGAGTGTCTGAAAACGTTACAGAAACATACAAAAATATTGTAGAGTGAGAAAACAGCGTGATGCTAATCACTGCCGGAGATTATTTAAACATTCTAGCGTGTAGAGTGCTTGGGGTTTGCTAGAAAAGGTAACCTTAACAGTTAATTGTTCAGATTTCACTGTGGTAGTTAATATAGTCAAGATGTGTGGCTTATGCATTGTTGAATGATGGCATCGTACATCGAAACTGATGGGATGTTATATTCCTGGTACATTGACTGTATCAAAAATGCCACATAGTGGTCACGCTCACGCGCACCACCTAATAGGAATTAGGAGATTCCCAGTCTAACAATAGAACGACTTGACCACTAGAAACTAAGGACGACGTAAGCATCGTCAGGACAGCAACGGAGGTCGCTTCGAGAAAGGACATCAAGTCAGCTGTGTTTTCCTTTGAGCTCCGTGATAAAAGGATTTGATCGTCTAGGCGAGGCATATGTACTGAGAGAAGGGATCGCCTGTTTGTATAGCATTCAGACCATGTTCGGACCGGGACAGCAATAAATTATAGACGACGAGTTTGCAATAGTTTGCGATAGTCCTTGAGAGACTGAGCAATTACAGAAAGACATGAACAGCTGGGTTTGTATTGAAATGTAACGTCCCGTCCCCGTGTCAGGGGCCCGTTATATTTTTACAACTGTGTTTTGTCTATTTCTGAAAAGGAGATCAAATCTGAATAAAAAGGATTGTCTCAAATTGCACCAGTCTTTAAGGTGAGCGACTTTGTTACATTTTACTCCAGTTGAGTTTTAACGCTTTGGCGGTTGAATGACATTGAGACAGGAAAGAGACCGAGCCATATGGGATAAAACCCGGTGCAATGAAGTCGACCCTGTCGACTTTTTAGCGACTTTTAAGGATATGTTAGATTTGCTACACATTATCTAAGCCTGCTGGCCTGTACGTTCAAGACGTGAACCCTTGTGGGGAGATCCGGTGATCTTGTGACATGTCTCATCCCCGTCTTCATACGAATAGCGCACGCACCATATACAATGACGAATAGAGATAGACAACAGTGTTTAAAATGGAAAGGACAGACGACAAGCAGTTCCTTAAGTTTCCAAACTTAATCCCCATGAAGAAAATGCAGAGTGATTCAGCGTGATCAAAGACTTTTGGCGTTCTCAAAGTAATTAGGTATCTGTCACCTGTCAACTGGAAAGACCTATATCGGAGAAGATAGTATCAGCGCGTGTTGCAATTTCATTAGCATACAATTGCATAGGTCAAGAGAGCACGGTTGATGTTTCATTACCGGGAGAAAGTAAGTGCCAGGCAACAAAGAAACTAGAAAGATAAACAGGAATTTAGGATGGTACTTTGGACGGTAATTGGATGGATGTTGGTGGAATATGATTGTCACGTCGAGGAGATAAAGATTGTGGTGGGGAGCAGATATATAAAGTTACAAGCGGCAACTTAGGGGCCAGTTTTGTTACCATGTGAGCCAGAAAGCAGACGTGTTTCATTTAGTGTGGATAGTACTTGTCCTGGGAGTGAAGGTAATTAATAATTAATATGCCTCGGCCTCTGTAAATGGATAAAGTTAACAGTATGATGTCTTCTAAAGAGAGCACTTGTTCTTTGTGATAAGGAATATATATCAATCTAGAGGCAGGCTCAGACGATAAAGAAGATTTTCTTGATTTAGAGAAGAATTCTTAATGAATCGTTTGATGCGTTAGTCATGTATTTGATGAGTGATACTCTTTCTCATTACTATTTCTCAGAGTCTGCAGAGACATTTATACTTTATAACAAAACTACAATGATCCTTTCTCAGAGATAGTCATTATATTCTATGTCTGGAAAGTTATGTTCTAAAGTGTATTGCATGTTCTGACTCTATATGATTTTGTGTTACAATAATTCATATGTTTTATTTGTGAGTGATACTTTTCTAAAACCTACCCTGTAAGATTTTAGATGTGTATTGAGAATATGGGAATAAAGGAAAATGATGAAGGGTAAAGCGGGTATTTTCCCGGAAGAAGGAAAGCATTGTCAAGGCAGTGGGCTCATATCGTTCTACGGACAAGAGAGAAGGACTAGCCTGCAAAACGCCTGAAGGAAGAGGACATGTCGTGCCAGTAGGTGAGGTGGAAACCTCCAACTGAGATTATAAACAACATCAGGAACACATAATAGCCAGGCTGGACTACCCTGAGCTAAGGAAAGAATCCCTTCTCCCTTTGCTTATATTTTCCCCCTTACCCAGCTCCTAGGTAAAATAGCTATATGGTTTTTGGTCCTATTTCTCAAAGTGTGGTGGTTATGTTGAGTGCTTAAACTGGGCAGAGACCTGTATGCTAAGGATGGTCATTCTGGAGGAACAGCATCATTTTACCCCAACTGCTTCTCCTATGCCACAACCGTGCAGCCCAGGAAAGAACAATAAACATAAAATGAACTGAACACTGCCTATATTAAATCATATATACATCGTTATTTTCCTTGTTGACGTTTCTAATGCTTGTGTTTATATCCCTTACTTATTGGAATGCACCTGGCACAGTTATAAGACAGTGACATGTTGACAGGAGTCATGGTGGGGTAGTGGCCAGACGGACATTTGTCACGGGTCATGAAAGTATTGTATAACGGGATTGTGAAACATCGTTTTGTGTGTGTTTGAAACGAGATGCAAGGCATCAGGTAAATCTATTTCAGATTAAGCTAACCACTAAAATCAAAATAATGAAACACATGTATGGTATACCATTTGTGTATATTACTGTCAGAAGACGAGATCGAAAATAGGTGCAATACGGCAAATCAACTCATTGGACAAATGGCACCAATACTAAAGAACAAACATGTATCAATAACTACTAAGAAAGCACTTTACAACACAATCTTCCTACCAACTCTATGCCATCAATGCCAAACCTGGACACTGACAGAAAAAGAGAAAAGAAAAATCACAAAAACAGAAATGAGGTTCCTGAGAAGAATACTCAACGTATCAAGAAGAGATAAGATCAGAAATGAAGAAATCAGGACTAAAGTGGGGGTTAAAGCAGCACTAGATTTTATTAGAAAGCAGCAAGTCAAATGGTTTGGCCATGTAAGTAGGTTACCAGTCAACAGCATACCACAACAAGCAATGATGTACAGACCAGATGGAAACAGAGGAAGAGGCCGACCACGTAAACGTTGGACGGAGGGAATAGCAGAGTCCATGGGAATGTCGATATATGAAGCCCATAATCGGGCACTCTCACGAAGTTTATACTTCACCTCGACACCGCAAGGTACAAGAGGAACATGATGAGATGAGATGATGAGACTGTATATGCTTTTCATAAAATACACAGTTCATCGTACAGTGATGTGTAGCTTGTTGTATTCTTCAGATTAAATGCCACCTTATAAATAAATATAGATCAATGCGGCTGGGGGTTTTATGGCTGGATGTGATATTTAAATGCAGGACGGCTTGTGGTTAGTTAGTTTAAGACAAAAGCCCTCATGGCAGATTGTATTAGACGAAAAATAAAGACATAAATATGCGTGACCTTCCTTATATATTATTATTGCATGGCACATTCATATGTGCCAGTCAAAAATTCGTTCGGACATACACTTGAATAACTGTAACTAAACGGTCACCATACCTGAAATACTGCAAGCCCATTGAATAAATATTATTGTTAGATAGCCCCTATCAAGTTAAAATCACCTAATCACAGATCTCAAGAATTCATCACAATATGCATGTAAATTAGGTGTATAACCCTAAATAATATGTGTACTATACAAAACGGTGTTCTTTTTTCATTTTTAAAATATTTACCTCATTCAAAACGCCTTTACATTCTCTACACCAATATTACATTGTCTTCTCTCTCTTACTGCTGAAGCGCCAATGTTGTTTGTTTCCCTTGATTAGTGTCTAGTCCTCTCCTTAACGTCGTTCTTGTTGAAGATATGTTCTTCAGACATGGTGTTCTATCCATCTGTAAAGAAGGTTGCTTCTTATTGTTTTCCTTCTAGATAATGATCATACTGGCGAGTGACCAAAGCCATTGTCTCTGTGATGTGATGATTTGTCATTCCGTGTGACACTTGAGACCATCATCAACATCTAGCTGTCGGCGACTCCCAAACTCCATCCATCATCTGTTCACATGATTTCAAGTTGCTCTCATTAGGAGACTAAACTGGAATTACTCTAAATAATACAAACATACAAACAAAGTCTCAACCTTAGTTATCCCATGCAGTTCCGTCCACGCCCAACAACATAGTATTCGTTTCTCTTTATACGTCTCTTCTCCTTGTGTTTTAGGTCTTCTTCTATTTCTTTTTGCCGTGTGGATCACAGACAACTGATTTACTAGTAATACTATTCTGAGGATTTTTCAGACATGTCATATCCAACGCCAGTCTTTGTTTTTACTCTTGGTTCACTGGTATTTGTTTAATTCTCCCCATGAGCTCCACGTTGTTGGTTGTTTAATACGCCTCTAGTCTTTCTATTTTGCAGAAGCATACATTAATGCATGCATGTTATTTATTCGTCATCTTGTTAGCCCTTCTCTGTGTTTCTGATACACGTAGTGGTTCGAGATAACGTTATAAATGAATATTCTATGATTGGTTCTTCTTTTAGCATTCGCTCTATCATGTTCACACTGACAGACGATTTTTCTGTGATGCAGTCAACAGTGTTTGTGGAGCTCCTCATTTATTCTATACATATTTGAATGCAGTCCCGTCTCACTAGGTCAGTAATCCCGTCGTTGGTAACTGTACCGGGAGAAATCCGGGAGAAGGTGCCTGCATAGTCGTTGTGTTATGATGTCATGAAAATAATTGTGAGTCACTCAAAACCTGTACCTGTGCGTGATCAGTCTGTTTGCCCTATCCGAAGACAATAAACGGTGACCTACCCTTCTTGGTCAAGAGAATGGTAGTCATCATTATTCTGATTCTGTTCTGTTCTGGTAATTAAGAAACTCTAACCTTTTTCATCATGTATAAGTTCCTGGTCTGCATAAATGATGGTAGGCCGACTAGAATGGCAATGAGGCCTGGCGATGCAGACACAGCTATTTCCTTGGCACTTGTCTCCAAGTCATCTGTCCTTGATTAAAGTGGACTATTTTGAATGACTATGGGAGTGATCACATGCCATGCTCAGTCCTGATCTCTAAATCCAGGAAAGTTAAGGCTAAGAGAGCGCGCAAGACCTTCTGGTATGAATGGACCGATAGCCTTCTTGGACGCCTCAGACAGGGGGTTTGCAAAAGGACTGTTAAAACTCCTGTTTTTTTTTTGTAGCCCCATGGTGGACCCCAGAAGTAGACCATGGTTGGAAATCAAAAAGAGCTGCAGTGAAGCAGCTAAGAAAAGTGCGACAGACACCCCGAAGCTCACCATAGGAAGTGGACACAGCGAACAATGTCAAGAAAGACAAGGTGGAGGTTTTCCAGCGCTGTGCTGCAGAGGCCAAAAAGGCAAAATGGGAATGTTTCATGAAGGAGATTGGAGGTGATAAAACACTGCGAATATTCTGGAAACTGCACAGGCAAATGCAGAGAAAAGATCGACCTATGACAGTGGGAACAATTTATAGAGATGATGGTGTGCGCGTGACAACAGACACAGAGAAATGGGAGCGTTTCTCCAGAGAATTTTAGAGCAGACCAATCATTATGATGCGGACACCAGAGATGCAGTTAGAAAGAAATTATCTGGCACCAGGAAGAATATGCATTATGAAGACATTATACGGATTGAAGATGTTAAACATATTTTGAAAAAGGCAAAAGACACGGCACCAGGGCCCAATGGGGTTAGGTATGGCGACAAGAAGGCTTTGAGCGATGCAGACATGAAGGAGATGACCGACAGCTTTAACCAGAGCATTAGGACAGCATCGGTACCGCAGGATTGGGTGCACAGCTATCGCATCCCTCTCCACAAACCATTCAGGGATCATTCAAAGCCTTGCGGCTTTAGGATCATCACCCTTCAAAATACATTTGGGAAGGTTCTAGAGAAGGTAGCCGCTGGCAAGCTACAAGAGGTTTTGGAAAGGGGGAAGCTTACAGGCCAGGAAAAGATACCTGGTCAAATGCAGCCACTTTTGCTTTTGATGTTTGTGGGGGGTTCCAGAGTAGACAGGAAACGATGGCAGCAGCGCTTGATCTCGAGGACGCGTACACTAGAGTTCAATATGATATTTTGATGATGGAGAAGGGGATCAATCCCTGGTTGGTGAACTGGATAGCATCTGTCCTGCATTCTCGTCGGGTTGCTCTCCGACTGGGTGCATGGACCTCATAGCTACCTATTTTACCCCGGGACTGCCACAAGGATCTGCAATCTCACAGGCTCTTTAACGTGTATACGAGCAAGATTGCAAACCTAGAAGCACCAGGGGTTGGAAGGATACTAATATTTGCAGGATGATATTCTTGCATATAGGCAGGGGAGAGATAGAGAACAAACAGCCCAGGAGCTACAGGCGACAGTAGACAAAGTGATTGGCTGTGCACTGAAATGAGTGATGTCATCCACCCGGACAAGGCGGCTGTTTTGTGGTGCTATCTGGACATCAGGATTGTAAGAGCTGATGTCCCAAGCCTTGAAATATATGGTAGAAGCGTCAACAGAGAGAACAAACTGAAGTATCTGGGAATCACATTTGACAGGAGCCTGGCCTTCAAGGACCATGTGGAGACGGTTGTGACAAGGTCTCAAAAGGGACTCAGTTTACTTAAAACTATGGCTGCAATGGACACAGAACAGAGAATGCTTTTCACACTATACCAGTACTTGATCCTCTCAGTGATTGCTTATGGACTAGGACTGCTCACTGTCTCAAAGGGTCAGCTGGTGAAATTAGAGCGCATACAGAACGAGGTTATGCGGGTCATTCTGGGATGCACCAGAGACACCCCAGTCGTGTGTATGCGTTACATCCTTGGTCTGGCGACTGTTGCTGGTAGGCTCAAGGTGATGCAGAGGAAGGCATACCTCAAAGTAGCTGCAGGCACAGATCACTCGTTGCATGAGGCGCTGGACGCAGTTAAGCGTCAGCGACTGATAATAGGGAAATCATGGATGCTCAGGCGGAGGATACTATCAGACAGGTGTGCATCTTGGAGAACATTAGGCGAGGAGAGGAGTGGGTCAGAGTGCCAGCGGAGCAGACAGACTTTCGACGAGTTATAATTACATTGAACCGGGAGTGCAGGGAGTGGCAGTGGGGGCCATGGATGTGGTAATCCAGCAACTAATTCAGAATAATGCTCGCTCGGGTGATGTTATTATCAACACAGATGGGTCGGTGTTGAGAGGGAGAAGTGCATGGGGGTTCTTAGCAAATGCTAATGGTCGACGTGTGATGCAGGAGAGCCTGGCATATGATACCACAACATCTAGCTTAAGAATGGAGCTGGAGGCGGTCAGTGCAGCTTTCCACTGGATGGAGAATACAATACACACACACACACATCGTGATTGTAACTGACTCAGAAAGTATGCTGAGGAGTGTGAGCACAGGCAGGCTTCGGGCAGAGTGGCTTGCTTCGCTTAGGAGGTAACGGGTGGCAAGCAGCGCCTGGATATTTTCTCCGGGGCATGCCGGTGTTCTGGGGAATGAATAAATGGATATATTGGCTGGCTCGGCAAAACATGGTGGAGTATTGATGCATGACAGGGCAGGCGTGGTTGCGGCCTTGTGGGAGCACGTATACACCTCAGAGGAGCAAATGGATCACCATTGTCTGGCAAGAATGAGGCAGCGAGGAGTGACGAGTGGATCTGGCCGACGCTCGACGCTCAGAGGAAAGGCGAGATGGACATATAATCTGATTGCTACTGAAACTATTGGTGTTGGAATTCTTCGCTTGCTGCTGATGATGGGGTTGGAGCGCTTATGGGAATGCCCCGAATGATGTTGACACATGCCTGGGTTCACTACCATTAAGGTCAGTGTCCTTGACAGCAAGGCTATAATATAAACAAGTTCACGGGGTGAAAGGGCATTCCCCAGAAAGGAAAAATAAGAAGATAAACGGGGAAGGTTGTGGGGCAGAGGGCTGCAAAGAAAGTTTAAAAAGACAGTGATTTAAGGGGGAACTGAGGAGAAGTCAGCTGGCTAGGGTAATTGTGAGGCAGAGAGTTTGAGCTGTGGGGTAGTATGTGTGGAGCCAGGAGACTGGGGGAAGTTGAAGCAGAGATCCCGAGAGGGTCGGATGAATAGTTGAGTTTGGGACCTGACCGGAGGAGGTTGGTGGTCTGGGAAAGTGAATAATAGTGAGGGAGTTAGGTAGAGAACTCCGCACTGTGATTTTTGTTTTCAGGGACAGGGAGTTGAATTCGAGACCCAGAGTAGGTTAGATCGAGTGAATTCGGGCCTGGAGAGAGGCTAGTATACCTGTCGTATTGGAGGCGATTAAGTAGGCCTTGAGAGGCAGTGTTCTTTGAGTTTAAGTTGTGATGAAGATATATTCTGAGAGAATTATTGTTCCTGGATTTATATGTTGTGTCTCCGTGTTCATTCACAATTAAAGGATATTCTGTGCGCACCCCTCTTGTGAATTGACTCGCGGATGTGTGCTGCAGTGAGGACTTGTGGTGTGAGCTAGGTGGCAAGCTCAGCTTCCACTCTGCAGTGAAATAGTAGAAACATTAGACCATAGACAACAACCAATCTTAGTTTGGTACAAAAGAGTTTGTGCCAGATGTGATGTTGGCTCCTAAATCAATCATTCAATCAATCAATCAAACAATTAAGCAATCAATCAATCAATCAATCAATCAATCAATCATAGGCTTGTATATCATCATCAAATGCCTTACCGACTGACATAAATGATAATTCTTCATCTTATCCTTCAATTTCCATCAGTATGTATCAGTTTTAGCGATGCCACTCTCCTCTGTGAAGAATCTTCTCTCGCTGTCTTCCTGTATTTTTTTTTTTCACAAATAGCTCCTGATGTTCCAACATGTAAAAATATTATCCTTCTTATTATGTGGCTCAAATGTTTCGAATTCTCTATCTGCTGTTTTTAATAAGTTTTCTTTGTGTCCTAGCCTCTTGAAAACATGTATAATGCTCAATTTGACTGTTCAATGAATTAGGATCATTATATGAATGCATGTTTGTAGGCTTTTGAACTCTAAAATAACTGAAAACCTGAGGGACATTGTAGGTCTCCACTCGCTTGAAATGACGGAATGCACGTATACAGACGAAGGTCGAATTTAATCTTCCACACGACACAGCCAACAACACAACAACTTGTTGGTCATTGTCTCCACTCTCAAGATTCAGACAATTAATTTCTACGGCTCATTTTAGCAATTGATGTTCATTGAAAATGTAAACCGCTGTAAGTGTCGGAAACGGGAATCCTGTAATTGACAAAAGGAGAACCTGTTGAGTATTTCCAGCTTTACCCAGATGTTAAATCTCACCACTCATTGTCAGCTCTAATCCAATTCAAGACCTCCTTAAGATCGAATAGAACAGATCTATCATTCTCTTGAATGAAATGGACATGTCGTCGTTGTAAGTCTTCGGACAGGACATAACAGACTGAACATGCACATGTACAGAGTTTGAGTGACTCACCATTTTGCTCAGTAAAAGACATCTAAGACGGGACTGCTGTCTTATGAGATGAGACTGAATTAAAAACTGTATGGAATCAAAGAGGAGCTCCAAAAATCTATTGAATGCATTATAAGATTCCATGTGCCGGTGTAAACTGAACAGAACAATTGCTAAAAGAAGAAACACTGACGCTAAATATTTAATTCTAAAGTTAAATGGCTGCTACTATATGTATCAGAAACACTTAGACGGGTTGAAGCGAAGATGACAAATAAATAGCAACCATTAATTAATGTGTGTTTGTGCACAATAGAGGGATAGGAGTTGTATGACAGCATCGACAATGTGAAGGTCATGGAGAGAACTAAACAAACCACGTGAACCAGAATAAAGACGCTAGCGCTGGATAGGTCATACATTTAACAATAGACTCAGAATAGTATTACTAGTTCATCCGTTCTCCAGTCAGAATAGTATTACTAGTTCATCCGTTCTCCAGTCAGAATAGTATTACTAGTTCATCCGTTCTCAAGTCAGAATAGTATTACTAGTTAATCCGTTCTCCAGTCAGAATAGTATTACTAGTTAATCCGTTCTCCAGAATTCACACGGGAACAGACATACAAGAAGACTTAAAACACAAGGAGAAGAGAAATTTGAACAATAAATAATAATATCGGGTCGGCGTGGATGGAGCTTCATGGGATAACTAAGGTTAGGACCTTGTTTACGTGTTTGTGATATTCAGACTAAATGCAGTTTAGTCTCCGAATTAGAGTAACCTGAAATCACGTGAACAGGTGGTGGATGGAGTTGGGTGTTCACCCACAGCTAGTTGTTAATGGCCACCTGCGTCACATCGATAGGCAGAGCATCTCATTACAGAGACAATTGATGTGGTCATCAACAGTATAGTCCCTATCAAGAGGGACAGCTCTGGCAAACTACATTCTAATTAGATGGTAGAACATCATGTCTAAAGATAATGTTTTCAACTAGAACAACGTCAATGAGTGGGCGAGGCATTAATCAAGGGAAATAAACACAACTGACGTTCCAGCAGTAAGGGAGAGAAATCAACGTAATATTAGTGAAGAAAATGTGATGATGTTTTGAATGAGAGAAATATTTTAAAAATTAAGAATGAATAAAGTTTTGTAAGGTGTGCATATGTTTAGGGTTATGTAGCTAATTTAATGTACATTATGATTAGTTACTTAGATATGTGGATAGTCTATTTCAATGTATATGTACTATCTAACAATACGAATTGTTCAATGAGCGGTCACAATTTCTTGTGTATTATACATTCAATTACACTGTTTTTAATGTAGTAGTTTCTAAAGATTATTTGGCTGGCACATACGAATGTGCCTTACAATAATAACGTATATGGTAACAAGAGTTTAGTCTTGATTTTTCGTCTGTTTTCTGATATGAGGGTATTCAACTACTAACCTAGGCTATCACATGCAACTCCGTCCACATCCCCATGCAGATATAAAACCTCCAGCCACTACAACTCATATTTAACTACACAAAAACAACACAAAAAAACATTCACTCCGAAGAATAAACAAAAAGTCTTAAAAGTCGAGAGGAAAAATCTTTATTGCCCCGGATTTTATCCCATATGACTCAGTCTCTTTCTATAGGGGGACCTGCGGAAAGCATAACACAAAGCACTAACTCCGTAGCCCCGGCGACGACCCCCATGAGTCTCCGAGAAAAATACACTCGTGAACCGTAAAACGTAGCTTGGAATCGAGCCCACAACCTTCGGAGCGCGAGGCAGACGTCTTGACCACTTCGCCACGGAGACTCCCGCTCCGAAGAATACAAGAAGCTACATAAAATTCTCGTGCAGTGTACTATGTATTTTATGAAAATCATATACAGTATTTTATTCAAACATGGTATGCCATACATTTGTTTTATTCTTGTGATATTTAGTGGTTATCTAACTCTGTAATAGAATGGCATGATGCCTGGCAGCTCTTACCGACAAGACGGTTGTTAACAATCCGGCTTGCGTCTGTTGATCAATACTATAATTACTCGTGACACATGTTCGCCCACAAGCATGTATGCATGGACAAGTTAATTGTGTTAATGAATTCTTTATTCTTAGCGAGTATATGTGTGTGCGAGGGTGTGTGCATCTGTGTGTTAGTAAGTGGGTACATCGCTGTGAGAGTTTATGCAAATGATGTCTGTCTGTCTGTCTGTCTGCCTGCTGCCTGCCTGCCTGCCTGCCTGCCTGCCTGCCTGCCTGCCTACCTGCATGTATGTATGTATGTATGTATGTATGTATGTATGTATGTATGTATGTATGTATGTATGTGTCAAAGACTGAAACAGGAGGCAGGAAGCCTGCCTCATGATAGAACACCACCGGAACGTGAGGTCAACCTCAGATAGATAGAGGGAGCATAGTGCCCGGGATCAGGGCAGGATAGATGATAGAAAAGGGGGACTATTAACTAGTCCTCACACGGAGGCGTTGACCAGATAGTTAGCACTACTGGTCATGACAGAATCACGCCTGCGTGATCGCTACGATTGCCACTCAAACCAAAGACAGCTAATAGAAGCGTGCTAACTGACCTAGCACGCAAAGATCCGAAGGACGCATGAAGGTCCTTCCGCGTGGCGTATAGCGACGCGAGTGAAGGAAGTCAGACTGGGGACTGACTTTGTAGTGTTCACATCGTGTAGAATAGAAGATAGTTTTCGTATAGCCTAGTAGATAGAGATTAGCTATAGGGTTTAGGAAAACTAGTGATAGAGAATATTGTGACTTTATGTGTGATTAGATAGCGACTGTTTTTGCAATTGTAAAGAGCCAACGGCAATAAAATGTACCATTTCATTCCTCGCACACGACTTGCAAGTTTCTTGTATGGTGTGGGAGAAGTAATCCGATGATGCCTGAAACATGAGTTGTTGACAGGCAATAGGTTTAAATGTGGTGTCAGAAGTGTGGCTTGAACCTGAGTTCAAGCTATAACACTTACCCACGGCTCTAGACTAGGGTTACAGATAGGATATTATAAAGATTAAATGTTTAATTTGTGTCAGTGACGATGACGTATGCAGACTAGATCGAGTTGCCAGCAGAATTGTGCCTATCTTGATAAAATAATGTTTATGTGTGCTTAGTAGAATGTTATATATTTAAATAATGTGTTTTTCAAAGTTGTAAGTATTCATATTATGTTCTTCTTTCATTTATTTATGCAATTATTTATTTGTTTTTGAATAATTGTCAAAAATGATTCATGGCGGAGCAATACAGAGGTCAGCGACAGTATTGATTTTTGCAAGCTAAAAATAGCGCTGCGCCTGTGACGTGGCACGATTGACAAGCAGTTGGGCCTCGCCACTTGGAATCAGCATTTCAGTGTTTACATACTGGCAAGCTGCTGCCTGCCTGAATCTTTACGATTTATTAACTATTATTTGTTTATTTAAGTTAGAGAATGAATATATTTATTTATTTACACATTATTATAATATTTATATTGATTTAAAAGCAATTATTGAATTTTTTTCGTACTTTTCTATTTGTTTACCGTCACGAGGGCACTACTTTCGGCTATGCAAATTAGATTTTGTCTGCACCATACTTCCATAGATTAAACTAGGTTAGTAACGAAAGACATATTACTGTAGAACGAAGACAGGACATTGACATTAAATATTAATTAATCGATATTCTGTTTGTTCGTGGGCATGTCAGTGTCATTGTACCAATTTGTCAAAAATTTATTCTTCCTTTACGAGTTGTTAATTGTTGCTGCTCTGTTAACCAGAGTGAACAACAGCTGAGAGATAACGTGAGTGTATGCCGATGTGCCAAACAAGGTGACTTGAGTAGAAAACTCGTGTGTATTCCGGGGTGCCAAACAACGGGACCGGTGTTGCTGACGTGTTGTTCCTTGTTCTCGGGAACATTAAGATGAGTAAAACCTACGTTTTTGGCATGCATTGTGATTAATAGTGCATCTCTTTTTCAGCGTGTATTGTATGAACAGACTTTGTGCTCTAATGTTTTTTGGAGAATACAATTTTCCAGATTGTAAACAAAGAGTACAATTTGTGGTGCTCAGATATTAAATAACATAGCATATTAAAGAAAAATAACTGAGTGAAGCAGTCAGTTCAGGTCAACGCGAGCCAATTACCCAACAACATGGCTACTCTAGCTGACTTCATTAAAGCAGGCAAAGAATTGCAATACTCAGGTAAAGAGCTAGAACAATATGCGGATCAAAATTTTAAAGAAGCAAAGGATGCAGAGAGAGGTGAACGCGCACAGGAAAGACAACACCAGATACAACTAGCTGAGATAACAAAACAAAAAGAAGTGCAAATTAAGCAACAACAATTAGAACATGATAAGAATGTTAAGCAACAACAATTAGAACAAGATAAAGAATTAAAACAAAGAGAATTAGATCTAAAGCAAAAGGAGATAGATGAAATGGCAAGAGTTAAGGAAAAACAAATACAAGTAGAATCAGAGACACAGTTAAAGATGAAAGAGATGGATGTAGACTCACACGCAGAGATCTCTGCCACTAAACTTAAAAGTCAACAAGAAGAAAATAAGTTCAACAAATACAAAAATATTATCAAACCATATTGTAAAGACGATT
Organism: Cepaea hortensis; assembly: GCA_963921405.1. Taxonomy (NCBI): domain Eukaryota; kingdom Metazoa; phylum Mollusca; class Gastropoda; order Stylommatophora; family Helicidae; genus Cepaea; species Cepaea hortensis. Next base: position 449,666 of record CAWUFQ010000009.1, on the reverse strand, counting down.
CAATATCTGCTTGGACAGAAAATGTCGAGTATCAGTTTAAATATCATCAAGTTCCTTTAGAGATGTGGGCTATGATTTATATGAAGAACCTGAGTGGTGAGCCCCTTAAAGTGATAGAATCTATACCAACCGATCTTAGATCTGACTACCAATACATCCGTGATAGGATTATGCAACACTTTTTACTTGATGCCCCTGGGTATCAGGTTCAGTTCTCAAATTTAAAACCTAATCCTACTGAGACTTTCATTGACTACGTCTCAAATGTTCAAAGTGTACTAAATAGCTGGCTTAAAGCAGCTAACATAGGTATGTATGTATGTATGTATGTATGTATGTATGTATGTATGTATGTATGTATGTATGTATGTATGTATGTATGTATGTATGTATGTATGTATGTATGTATGTATGTATGTATGTATGTATGTATGTATGTATGTATGTATGTATGTATGTATGTATGTATGTATGTATGTATGTATGTATGTATGTATGTATGTATGTATGTATGTATGTATGTATGTATGTATGTATGTATGTATGTATGTATGTATGTATGTATGTATGTATGTATGTATGTATGTATGTATGTATGTATGTATGTATGTATGTATGTATGTATGTATGTATGTATGTATGTATGTATGTATGTATGTATGTATGTATGTATGTATGTATGTATGTATGTATGTATGTATGTATGTATGTATGTATGTATGTATGTATGTATGTATGTATGTATGTATGTATGTATGTATGTATGTATGTATGTATGTATGTATGTATGTATGTATGTATGTATGTATGTATGTATGTATGTATGTATGTATGTATGTATGTGTGTGTGTGTGCGTGCGTGCGTGCGTGCGTGCGTGCGTGCGTGCGTGCGTGCGTGCGTGCGTGCGTGCGTGCGTGCGTGCGTGCGTGCGTGCGTGCGTGCGTGCGTGCGTGCGTGCGTGCGTGCGTGCGTGTGTGTGTGTGTGTGTGTGTGTGTGTGTGTGTGTGTGTGTGTGTGTGTGTGTGTGTGTGTGTGTGTATGTATGTATGCATGTATGTATGTATGTATGGTTATAATTCCTGTCATATGAAGGAACATCCCTGGGTCCTTGTTTACCCCTCTGTTTCCTTACCTCTATCTTTGTTTATCCCCTGTTTTCCTCACCTCCAATTTTCCTTCACTCCAATTTTCCTTCACCCACCATTTTCCCCATCCCCTCCCAACTGATCCCATAGTCGAGCTTTCCATACCTTAGTTTGTTGTTGTATGGTTAAAGTTATAGGTTCCGGTTCGACTTGTTTGAGCTGTTCACACTCATGTTTATACTTCTATTCTTGAAGTTGTAGTCTTATTATAGTAATATGTCCTAGTCAGTTTGGGGACATGACTTTCTCTGGTGGCATTATGCACAATATTGGATTTGGTTGTGGCACAGGGGTCTGATAATATCTGGAGCCCAATCCACTGATTTTCCGCTATGTACTACAGGGATCCATAGTGTTGTGATGTGTGTCTCAGCATGGTGAGTCCCATCTCCGCACTGTAAGTCTCATCCCTAGATTTAGAGTTGTGTCCTTGTTATTTTTTAAGTAATTGTCTCTCTGTTGTCCAGTCCTGATCAGCCGGCTGTATAGGTATCGTAGCAGGGTCTCAAGAGCACCCTGTAGGCTCAGCCTCAACGGGCAGAGGTCTGGCTATATGCGGCAGACTGCTTATAAGATAGACCGTGATGTGCAGTGTTGATTGTCTTGTTCATATGTAACCACATTCTGTACCCGCCCCGTTTAGAATATGAGCTACGAGAGTGGACAATAAAGACCCATGCATGTTATTCTGATTTTGTTTATCTAGTTCAAGTTGTTAATGATGTGTTATGTTTGGTCTTTCTAGTTCAAGTGATGTTGGTTGTTAATTGTTCCATTCATTAATGTTAGTTCAGTCCATCTCAGTGACCCATTGTATTGAATAAGCATTAAGGCATAGTTCCCCGCTAAAGAGTCCCGGATGTCTTCTGTCTTTACCTATTCTTTTCCTGTTAACTGTAGAGATAAAATGAGCCTCTCTTTGTCTACTTTGTATTCTTTTCTTCTCCTGTGGCCCATAAGTAGCCAGCGTTGTGCCCTATCTTCCCATCCTTTGTCCGCATGTGGTTGCACTAATATGGGTTTAGATTGTATTTATCTCCCATCATTGCTTTGCTTAATTTCCTGTAATACCGTGATTTCAAAATTGATATTCATTTTGTTATGCACATGTTTGTGATTGAATTATGTATTAAAACACGGAAAAAAGACACCACAATATTAGTGAACATTGAGACTAATATTTTAAAATAATATATCATCATTTGAATTGTATGCGTTCATGCGCACTCTAAACGGCTAAGTACATGAGTACGTGCAGCCCCCTCCCCCACCCTCCCCCACATCTAGCCAGTACCGATGCACAAGATTGACTGCACTGTGAGATCAAGGGGAGAAAGAGCTGCAGGTCAAAAAGAGGAAACTCCTGGAAGAGTCAAGCTGAGCACAGTATTCAAAATTACAGTTCATGTGAGACATGGAAGCTTGTGAAGAATGGAACAAGTGCAAACTGCATGTAGCACCTTATCTTTAGCTTGCATCAGACTCAACTTCCTCAACTATCAGTAACTAGCTCTCCCACTCTATAGACATGCTTTTATATTTTCTGTCGAGCTCTATTTTCTGTCGTTTAGTTAATGTTTCTGTCAATCTCTACTTTCTGTCTCTATGTCTCTCTCGGTTAATATTTCTGTTGCGCTCTATCTATAAGTCTTTTCCCGTAACACTGTCTATCTCTCTCTGTCACTACGTCTTTCTCTCATCTCCTTGCAGTGACCGTTTTTTGTAAACTTGACATGGTGTAGTATCGGGTACACATGCACACCATACAAACGATTAAAAATTACATTGACCACCACAAGGGAAAAGGTGACCATTCCAAATACAATACATATACAAGGGGACATAAGTAATTCTAAAGGGGACAACACTTTACTCTACATAGAAAACCTACCTACGAGCGAAAGCTAAAGGGTTAAATCAATGTGTACATACTTCTTCGTCCATATATGTTGAATGAGTGCCACTTTTCGGTGACCTTGGGAAATAATCTTTCCCTTGATTCTCGATCATGTCGAGAACATTTATCGCGTCACGGATGTGTCCTGAGAGGAGTTACAGTATGACGTATATACCAATATAACGGAAGTCAACGTTATCCTCGGGCCTGTAAGTCTCCAGTAGCAAAGTGAGATTGGGTACGAGACGCTGTATGTCAACTGATCGAGATAGTTCCATTGAATAAACACGAGAAGGTACCAGTTTTGAATGCAGATCATACCCTTTTCAAGTTACAATTGTCACCACAACTAACAGAAACAGTAACCATGTATTAACTCCCTATAGGCCTCTGACAATTAGTACAGACTAATTAAGTAAACACATGACATTGTGTCACTTACTGAGATACACAGGGGAGAGCAGCGGAGCCTGTCAGACTCCTTTTGACCTTATTATCATTATTAAGACAGGAAAGATCCCTGAGACAGGACCAAGGGTAGCATAAGACATGACAGTATGTCCATGAACAGACAGGAGTTAACTGATGATGGGTTAACGGATAGACAACTAGTATCGACGGACTGACTAACCCCTAGGTGAAGGACAGGACAAGGTAATATCGAGATGAATTGCCCACCACGGATTACTTGATATAACACGGGGTCATACACCACCTGTTAGGGGGCCCAGGGCGTAAGCTTGGGCAGACGGGACGAACCTTTGGAAGTGGACGGTTGTGTCTAGGCATTTGTTGAGAGAGTGGACAGCTAACAGAAATGATTGCTAGTTTGCGCTGAGAGAGGAGTATCTAATAAAGTGTATGTGTACTCTAGCTATCAGGGCGATTGTATGTTTGTCCGAGCATGAACGGAGTGTGTTACTGAATACAATAATGATTGTGATATTATATTATATTACATTGCATTTCCAATATTAAATGTATTCATCTGTTCATTGACTCCGACTGACTTTTGTTCACATGCCAGTTACTTGCCAGGGCAAAGATAAACAATCGAATCAAGACCCTGACACTATGTTGTTTGCATCTGGTATTTTTGTGAGATCAAAGCGAAGTGGCCTTGGTCCTCGGTTACGTTTTCTGAGTTTTACTTGCACAATAACTGATGATCTGTATTACAGTCTGTGCTTCCTAAGAATTTTGCCAATGTTATGCGTGAACTCCATCTTCTTTGTATTAAAAAATTATCTATCCTGTTTTTAGTAGTACTACCTGGTGACGTTCATGTAAAGAGACATATACAGAAATCAATGAGGATATTTTAATGAAACGTACATATCACCGCAATAGGGGAAAGGTACTTGTTCTCCCCTTGCAAATATATGAATTACCAAAACACGATAAGTAGATTGTGAGCTTTACTAGAACACGATTACAAGAAACAAAATGATCGTTGCGACCAAAGCCTTCGTCAGCACAGAACAAAACAACACAGACACCAAACTAATAAAATAATAACTACACAGAAAATACAGAGGTTATTTAGCTGAATCCTGTCTTGGTTGAATGTGACTAAAGCGCTAGCCGTCTGATTAGTGTGGAGACGGCCGGATGTGAGGATTGAAACGGGTCGATGGGTAACAGGGATTGGCTAAGATGCCCGATGGGCGGGGGTGGGTTGGTGGGGAGAGAACACCCATGTGGGCGAACGGTGAAGGGCGAATTAGCAGTGAACCAAAGCCAGATCTGTGTCGAATGTTTTAGTTCACCATTCCGCATACCCAGTTGGCGGGCGTTTGGAATGCAGTACTTCCTGTGTTGGTTAGCATAGGATAGCATGAGTAACAGTCGCTCAGAAAGCAATGACAACAACCGAACGCAAACTTGCCAAAAAATCACTAACGGCTAAAGTAATGCTAGGGATGATGGCAACGCTCTGTAAAAGATACGCTAACACGTTATTCTAGTGGGACATACAGCCGCGGAAAAACAGAGAGAGAGGGAGGGAGAGAGAGAGAGAGAGAGAGAGAGAGAGAGAGAGAGGGAGGGGGGGGGGAGTATGAAGTTAACTGAAACTATGTTGGACATTAAGGCCGTGAGGGGAGAATGTCCCCAACTGGAAGATGAGGCGGTTTTCCAACGTCATGCGATCACGTTCGTGAGATGCACACGATTTGAGCGCCGTGACCTGTATGTCCGCGACGCCACAGTGGTCAGAACCGTTGAAGTGCATGGGCACCGGTTTCTGGGCACCACTGCTGATATCGGATAGAGCAAATGTAGAAGAGTGTCGATGCTGAATGTGGTGTTGAGATGGTTAGTCACATATGGGGACCGCCTTCGTCTGTGATCACTGTAATTCGTTCCATTCTGGATGTTCCACATCCAAGATAAAGAATATACATCAAGAGATGTGTCAATATGACTAATTATTCAGTTAATGTCTGCGTTATATCCCTACTGTCCTTCTTCTGAATCTCAACCATGCTTGCTTTTGATGCCACCATGTCAACCCTCTCATTTCCAGCAGCAATGCGTGTAAAGGATAATATACTCAACACACGTTTCCAAAGGCAGCCACAGGAAGGAGGTAGGGAGAGAGATATAGCGATAGCAAGTTGTAGCTAGTGTTATGGAAAGAGATATGGATAGATTGCGACTAAAATATTAACAAAAAGAGACAGAAAGTCGAGAGTGGCATAAACATTAGCAAAGAGAGACTAGGTGACAGAACATAGAGCGCGACAGAAAAAAAAGTCAACAACAACAATAACAAAGAGAGACATAGAGAGGGGAAGTAAAGAATGACATAAACATTAATAGTGAGACAGGCAGAAAAAAGAATTAACAATCACTTTAGAGAATGGCAAAGAGAGTTACACATACAGTTATTGAAGATTGTGTATTACAGCACCGCAGATGGGATTACACATAACTGAAAACAGAAGGAGATTCGTTACATACGAAGAAATAGTGACACAGAGTAAAACGTTGCAGAAAATGTATGCAGTGCTGTATAGAGAGCTACAAAGACAGTTACAAATAGAAATGGCATGAAAAGGATTAAAACAACAAACAAGGGGTGGGAAGCGATATAATCCAATTCATTGCACTGTTTTATTACACACGGCTCGGTTTCTGTCGGCAGAACGGAATGCCGGAAAGATCACACACATCTCTAGTCCCAGCGACGAATCTCAAGAGTCTAATAGAACATCACATGTGTGAACCGAATGATTGAGTCCAGAAACGAACCCAAGACTGTCGGAGCACCGGCTGAATCACTTCACCAAGGAGAGAATAACAGATCTTGACAGACATATATATGATCACAGAGAGCGACATAAATCTATACATATAGAGACATACTGCTAGAGAGCGACACACAATTACACACCCGCACATACACACCCACTCACACACACACACACACACACTCAGAGAGAGAGAGAGAGAGAGGTATACAAAGAAAAAGAGAGTGCGGGAGAGATAGAGAGAGAGAGAGAGTAAGTAGTGTTCGTGTGTTAAAATGAATGTTAATCTTATTTTTTACTTTATCTATTCAGTAATATTAATCTTATTTCACATTTTAAGTGCAGCTGCTTGGTTCCAGTAAATATATGTTACTAGCTGACCCGGCCCGGCTTCGCCCAGTCCTTGGTGGGGAGCATCTCATTTAATTCATATAAGTAGTCATATAAGTTCCCGTTCCCGTTACCGACTGTCTGTTTGTCTGTCTGTCTGTCTGTCTGTCTGTCTGTCTGTCTGTCTGACCCGGCCCGGCATTGCCCAGCTCCTGGTGTGGAGCATCTCATTTAATTCATATAAGTAGTCATATAAGTTCCCGTTCCCGACTGTCTATCTGTCTGTCTATCTGTTTGTCTATCTGTCTGCCTGACCCTGCCCGGTTTCGCCCAGGCCCTGGTGTGGAGCATCTCATTTAATTCTGAGTAGGTCAGAATCCGCTCTGCCTTCAAAATGTTGACGTGAAGATTTTCTTCCTGCAGCTGCTTCTGTATTTGTTGATCAGTAAGCTCCATTTTTAGCCGCTTGACCACCCATCTGACTGTGTTTGAATCAGTGTTTCTGATTCTGGTGTCTTGGTCCTCCTTCCTCTCACAAGTTTTTGTGTTCGTCTGTGGGTAGTCGTGGCTCTTCTTATTGGTAGTTTCATTGACTGTAGGTTCAGATACTTTATTACAGCTTGCATGCAGACTCTCCAAAGGCAGGTTCGTCTTCTTGATAGTCTGGTCGGTTTTCTCACTATGCATCTTGGAAGCTGCTTGTTTCTTTGTGCTATTACGACGTGCCATTTTCCCCCCGTATCAGACTGCTTGAAATGTGTAAGGCGTCTTGGCTTGATAGCGCTGAGAAGTGCTGTCAAGCGAATCGTGTCGATATGATGGCGGAAAACACTAAAGATGCCATGATATTGTTCAACATCTTTTAGATAACTTCTTAAGTATAGAAAGATGAGTTACAATGTTATGCATTATGCATTATTTTTATGTAAACTTTGAAAATGTCTAAAAGATTGTATCATTATTTATTATAACTCATATGCCGGTACATAACTATAGACAAAGAGTTTATAAATCATTGAAAACGATACAACAATATGACTATAAGTTATACAACAATGTTATTAAAAGTTATTCCCCTTGAAATAACTTTTTCTAGAGTTAAGTCCCTTAGCTAATGTGTAGTCACGTCATTTTCTTCCCTTTCCCTAGCGTTTTGGTTCGGGGATTCTTTCATCATCATCATCATATATTTACGTACGTATTTTGGGAGGGGGAGGAGGGAGGAGGAGGAAGAAGGAAAAAAAACTATGACAGTTGACAGCTCTGGAATGAAAGTAAGGCGTGTAGAAAATTTCATCTCAATCGGATGGGCCGTTAGCGAAAAAATAAAGGACATACATATTTACATACATACATATTTACATACATACACTTTGATTTATATATTTAGATTATTTGCAGATAGTTACAATCAACTGGGATGACGTCATCATGATACACTTCATCATATGCATTGATGTACTCTTCAAAGCACAAAGAATATTTATTTAGTGTCTTGACTGAAGTATTTATTTATATTCGTAATATACCGTCAACTGCGGATATATATATATATATATATATATATATATATATATATATATATATATATATATATATATATAAATTCTGGTGTTGACTACAATGACCTGTAAATAGGATATGAAAAAAAGAAGAAAAAAACCGTGAGGAAATGCAATGAATGGAAACAACCACTATTGGTATGTATTTGAAAAGGGCGATAAGGTTGCTTTGGTCGGGTAATAATATTTCGGGGATATATGGCAAAGTGAAATATCGTGTATCTCAGTGTAACTAATTTTCTGCAAGGGGTAGACGTGTTTTGAAGACATCACATAAATGTAATGCATATAGTGAATGTTTTAAATATGTGATGACAAAGTGATATAACATAAAGATGATATATTAACATCGCATTCGTTTACTTAAGGGGCATTAGATCAAGTATATTAACCGTTCAATTACATATGTATTATAGACTCTTTATATTTTTGGCTGGTGCAAAAATCAAGCACCTTGTAATAATAATGATACGGTCCTTGATGCGCCTAACGTTAAGACAATTTTAGCACGTTAAACGGCTACACAATCACCCCACATTTAATAAGTCATGTTTGCAGTGTGGTGCTGTTATGTGCCACAGATAATGAGAAATACATTATGTATATTTTATTCCATAATTTTTAGCACATATAACCTGTGGCATTATGTGTGCTGACGGGTCTTATAATTGCAATTAATAGCATGTACCCATGCATATATCTACAACTGGCTTCTACCAGTCTTGGCCTAAAAATGTCTCTAAACAAATAGCGGCAACACATGCTATATGAGCTATTGTCATGGAAACATATTCCATCAGTGTCATTTTGTAGGATAAGTTGAATGTACAAAAGTCGCTGTCTCTTGACATGCCGTTGTAGTCAGATATGTTTGGTCTTAGCAATGTTCATGTCCACATTTGAAATGGAATAAGTCATCTCATCACACCCAATAACTAGTCGAAGTATAGTCAACACACCTCGGGGAATCAGATGTGATCACGTGGAAGGTATCAAGCAGAACATGCAATGTTAAAGCTAGTTTGTTGCATATATATATTACAGGACATCGCAGTTAACCTCAGCATTACTGACTGTTAGTGATTTCTTGGCACGTTTACGTCCAGTAGTTTGCTTTTGATTTTTAAAAGACCGGCAATTATAGCATTGAATAAAAATCAGTCCACGGCTTCCAAATCTCTAACCCCCCCCCCCCCCCCCCCCCCGCGTTATGCGGAATTACGAAGTGCGTCTGCAATGACGTCCTGTTCTACATGGTTATACATTTCTAGTTATGGATATTAGTGGCGACCAACACGCATTACACTCGTTCAAAATAAATATAGAATTCGATTAGGATCTAGTTCTACTACTAGTTGCGTCGACAGGTTGGTGGATGGTGGAATAACCTCTGGATACAGAGGTTAGCCATGGATATAAAACAATCGGCCATGAACCAACCCACTTGATGGTCATTGAGAGGGGAAACATTAGTTGAATGGAGCAGCTAACTGAATAAAAATAACTAAACCCTCTGTAAATGTAAAACTGCCAGAACTGAAGCAACATTTCACAAGATGTAGAATATTCTCTCCAGTTTATCTTTGTAAATCTAGGTGTGGAAGATAGACATGTTTGTGCCAATTTACGTTTTTTCTAAATCTTATACCCACCATCCCCTCCCTGTTTATATTCACATGTGTGGAGTTCGTTGTAAGCTATGTACACCGTGTCCGTGTTTTGTATATCTCACTTTCTTGCAGAAGTTACACATATCTAACAGTTTATATTACCTATTGTTACATCCTGCTGCAGCCGTTATAATCTCATGAATATTGCGCGTTTCAATTAAATAGGGAAAAATATAGTAAGCTGTATAATATGGAATCATTGGACCAAGGGAAATAAATAGAAATGATGCTTAAAGGAACAAGGGAGACACGAATAATAATTTTTTGGCGTATAAATGAAGGCTTTGTAATACAAATACTTAGTTTTAAGTATGTATAGCCTAATATATAAGAAAATATATTGTCATAATGACCAATAGCTACTAAAATAAATTTTAGTAATTGCAATATCTTAGATGTCCAGTATGTGACCTCACGGCAAAGATAATATAACAAATGAAGTGCAGTCTACCCACTTGATAATATATCTAGAGAAATATCCGTTTTAGATGCATGCGTGGTCTTTACAGTAATCTTTATATTTTTCGCTGGCACATGTGTATGTGCCTGATAATAATTTCAAATATGGTCGTAGAAACCTATAATGGCACGAAGAAACAGGTGAGATCCATGTTCGTCTTTGATACACAAGTGGATCACGGCAGGCGCTGATATTTGCCTTTACGCTGCAGTTATGCGAAATCCTAGCAACAAGCCGCCGTAGCAGGTGTTTAGCGCCAATGACTCTCACTCGCCAAACATGTAAAATGTTTTACCTTGGCAGCACTATATCACAAGCTGCCACAATTGATGACGAAGTGAATGTAAGAATCTCTAAGGTCAGCGCAGCCTTTGGCAGACCGTACAAGAATGTATGGGGCAGAAATGGAATAATCCTGCAAACAAAGCGGAAAGTCTATAACGCAGTTATATTATCCACAGTGCTATTTGTTTGAGAAACATGGAATGTTTATCAGCGACATGCTAGGAAATAAAATCACTTCCACACAGTCTGCCTTAGGAAGCTATTGAAGATTAAATTGCAAAACAAGATCCCATACACTGAAGTTATAGAAAGAGCGACCATGCCCAGTATCCACACTCTACTAATGAAAAATCAGATTCGCTGGTCTGGTCACTTAACTCATTTGCCAAATCGCAGGCTCCCTAAACAATTTTTTTATTTTTTTAAGGCGAGCTACGTTGTGGTAAACACTTCCAAGGCGGCCAGAGGAAACGCTTTAAAGACACTCTGAAAATCTCACTTAAAGCTTTTGGAATTCATCCTGACACCAGGGAGACGGCTGCTAAAGACCGTAATTCGTGGCGTACATCATTACATAAGGGTGCAGTCACTTGTGAAGCAACCAGAACTGTAAGAGCTGTAAAGAAAAAGTTGGACAGAAAAACCAATGCAGGAGATCCTCCTTCTGAAACGCCAAGCACTCTTTCCCCACATTGTCAAAGAAATTGTCGAGCCAAAATAGGCCGTATCAGCCATATTAGAACTTACGGCTCCATACTTTCAACCCCACTGGATGAAATGAATGGTCATCATCATTCTTGATAGACAAATAACACACACACACACAAAACACACACACACACACACCCATATATATATATATATATATATATATATATATATATATATATATATATATATATATATATATATAATCATCATCAATGCCGTGCTAGCTGGCGTAGGCGTTCATGGCTTTCCACAGATCTCGGTCTTTGGTTTTCTTGGATCAACTCTGCTGGTGATATTCCTCCATGCCACAGTCTCAATCCGTCCAGCATCATTTCTCTTGGTCTGCATCTGCCTCTCTTCTCCTCGTTCTTTCCAGTTTTCATGATATTCTCCAATGCCTCTCTTCTCATCACATGACCAAAGAAAGCTGTTTGTCTCTGTCTTATTGTTGTATATGGTGTTCTAGTTTCATTAGCCTCTTTCAAGAAATCGTTGTTAGTTCCTCTGGCAGTTCAAGGAATTCACAACATTTGTCTTAACAACTACATCTATGTTGCTTCCAAGTTCTTCCTAATTTGTTCATTTACATTCCAAGATTCGCTGCCATACAGCAAAAATCTTTCTTACATTCATTGCCAATTATTGCATAACATACTCTTCATTTTCTGAAATGCGGCTTTTGCCTGCCCTATTCTGCTCCAAATCTCTGTTGTACATCCTCCATCTGATGATATCTCTTTCAGTGCCAAGCAAAAATTGGGTCCTGACCAAACATAAATTCCCCTAGTGCCTCTAGGTATTTACAATTATCCACTTGGTTGAGAATTTCCCCTTTTATTTCTATGTCACATTTTGGTGTCCCCATTTTCTTTGGTATCACTATTGATACTGTTTTCTTGATATTCAAGGAGAGTCCTTTCTGTGCACTCTCTCATACTATACTCTCTGATACAACAATGCCGATGCCTGCTTCCAATGTAGTCACTTTCAGTGACACTCATAGCAGTCCCTCGCTGGACAGTAATCTACACTCCTATGAGTGGAACCGTCAACTTCAGCAGCTAATGCGGTACAATCCTGCAGCCCTGCACCAAGCATTCATGATGTCACTCCAGCAAAGTCATTTTCCTGCTCCCTCTAACAGCCTTAACTATTTCTAAATAAAGTTTCAAAATCCCTGCAATTTATATACCACAAGCGACATCTTCCCTTTAGTTTGTAATGTTCGCCAATCACGATCAGTGGCTCAACAAAAATGGTCTATATAAAGGCCATCTCAACATATTTCATCTGCTCAACAAATTACCTGAGCTCTCGGTAATACGGTCCAAACAGTTCCATGTGTTTGGAATCACAGAAAGTCGTCTTAACGACAAAATAACCGACTCCGAAATCTCACTTAAGGGGTTTAAAGTAATTCGGAAAGATGCAAATCAAAAATTAGAGACAGGTATTGCTGTATCATCATCATCATCATCATCTTCCACTTCTGCCGTCAAGCGTCGTGGGGAGGAATAATTTGCGTTCCAGTGCCCGGTGGACGGCACTGGATAGTGTATACATTTCCAATTCCCTCAACTGTTCCCGTAGAAGTGATCTCGAGACAGTAGGGATAGAATGTGTTTGGTTAGAGGTGAAGCCAGCCCGCCAACAACAGTTTCTCATTGGATACCTATATAGGAATCCTTGTGTCGGGTACAGTTGGTATGACTGCTTCACTACAATGATGGATAGAGTGTTTACAGCAGGTAGAGAAGTTATGATACTAGGTGACTTCAACATAGATATTAGTAAATCCAACCAGACATGGGACGATATCATTCTTTCTTACAATTTCAAACAACTAATAAACCGCCCCACAAGGGTTACTGACGCATCCTCAACTATAATAGTGACCACTACCCTGTATGTTGTACATGGTCAAGAATTGGGTACAAATCTCTTAAACATAAACATGTAAGTATCAAATTTAGAAATTTTAAAGCATTCAACCAAGATTTATTTTTGCAATCCTTAAGAAAAGCAGCCATTGATCACGTTTACCAACTTCCTGACCCGGATGGTGTATTAGCTTTCTGGACGAAGACAGTCTACAATGTGTTCGATAAACACGTGCCAATCAAAGCAGTTCGAGTCAAAAATCAACATAAATCCCCATGGGTCACTAGTGAAGTTTTGGAAATTATGAGAGAGCGAGATACAGCACACAAAAATAAAGACTTCATCAATTACCGCAGAATAAGGAATAAAGTTAAATATGAAATTCGTAGGATACAAAAAGACCATTTTAAAAATTTGATTGTTGATAATTCAAACAGTACACATATATGGAAGGCTATTAACTTGCTAACCAATAAGAAACGCCCTACAGAATCAGCAATACCAACTTCTATAACATGCGATGAATTCAGTTGGTTCTTTCAATCAGAAATAGAGAATCTAAAGTCTTCAATACCAGACTCATCGTGTAATTTAAGTTCACTGGCATCATTCTGTGAGGAGAAGTGGACCAGAAATATTCCCGCTGAGATTCCTTTCATGTCTGTTGCAGACGTTTATAAATATCTCTTAAACCTCAAATCAACAAACTCACACGGCCTAGATGGTATCAGTAATAGAATTCTTCGTTGTGCTGCACCAGTCATTAGTGAGTCCTTAACGTTCATATATAACCAGTACCTGGCCAAAAACTACTTTCCATCTGCTTTTAAAACTGCTAAAGTGTTTCCGCTAATTAAAAATGGCTCAATCGATAATAGCGTTTTGGGTAATTATAGACCTATTTCCTTACTATCGTCGCTATCAAAACCACTAGAAAAACACATTCATAAAATAACGTTACACCATTTAATTAACAACGATCTAATAATTAACAGTCAATCTGGGTTTCGACCTAAATATTCTTGCCATAGTGTTCTAACAAAAATGACCGATAACTGGCACTTAAACATCAACAACGGTAGAATTTGTGGAGCGGTAATTGTAGACTTTAAAAAAGCTTTTGATATGGTAGATCACGATATCTTAATTAGAAAACTAAAACAAATGAAGATAAGCAGCAACATGGTGAACATAATTACGTCATTTCTATCCGACAGACAACAAGTCGTGTCCTTCAACAACTGTCTATCAAGACCCACACAGCTTAACATTGGTGTGCCTCAGGGCTCAATACTAGGTCCGCTGCTTTTTGCAGTTTATATTAATGATCTTCCTTTATATATCAATACAACTTGTGATCTATTTGCAAACGACTGTACTATATATACTAGTCACGAAAACCGTAGTGAATTAGAGAATTCTTTACAAAAGGAACTCGATAATCTTACTAGATGGAGCAATGAAAACCGCATGCAAATTAACATCGACAAAACCAAATCCATGCTAATAACGACCAGACAAAAACTACAGACACTAGCCATAACTGGATCACCGCTCGAACTCCGAATGGGCACTTTACCTATAGTTAATGTGAATGAACAAAAAACACTAGGTCTTTTAATTGACAGCCATTTGAGCTGGAGCTCTCCTGTTCACGTTCTTACCAAGAAAATAGCACAACAAGTTTACCAACTTGCTAAAATTCAGCACTTCCTGGACGAAAGCACACGAAAAATATTCTATACATGCTATATCCAATCACATCTCGATTACTGTTCCACAGTTTGGGATGGTTGCCCTAAATCTAATTTAAAACGACTATGTTCTCTACAAAACCGCGCTATTCGTATGGTTTCTGGCGTAAAGCAAGTTGAAAGTAATAATTTGTACAGTCATCTAAGACTTCTACATCTTCAAAAGCGCTTCCTTTTCAACAAAGCCAAATTAGTGAAAAAAATTATATCTCAGAATACCCCAGAGTATCTTCTGCCGCTGATTCAATCTAATGCAATGAACAGCAAGCGCCTAAATTTGTTACATGTATCAAAGCCTAGATTAGACCTATACAAAACATGTTTCGCCTATTCTGGTGCGCACTTATGGAATGATCTGCCTCCAGATCTGAAAACTCCAATGAGTCCCTACACATTTAACCGAAAACTCTTTCAATACTTAATCCATACCGACTATATGCCACCATAATTCATTTACTGGTATAATTGTTCATTATAATCGTTCATTTTAATTGTTTAACTATAATTGTTCACTATATATGTGTGTGCGTGTGGGAGCGAGAGAGAGAGAGAGAGAGAGAGAGAGAGAGAGAGAGAGAGAGAGAGAGAGAGAGAGAGAGAAAGTGGGTGTCAGAGTGAGAGAGAGAAAGTGAATGTGTGTGTGCGCACATGCGAGCGTGTGTGTGGAGAGAGTGATTGAGCGAGAAATGGTAAGGGAATGTGTCAGTGCACGCATTCATACGTGTATGTGTGAGAGTGAGTGAAGGAGTGTGTGCGTGCGTGCATGCGTTCATGCATATGTATATGTGAGAGAGAGAGAGAGAGAGTGATTGAGAGAGTGAATGTGTGTGTGAAGGATTGTGTGTGAGAGAGTGAGACAGTTCTAGAGTTGATGTGTTAGTGTGTGTGTGTGTGTGTGTGTGTGTGTGTGTGAGCGCGCGCATGCGTGTGAGTGTGTGTATATGAAAGAATACAGAGAGAGAGACAGAGAGAGAGAGAGAGAGAGAGAGAGAGAGAGAGAGAGAGAGAGCTGAGCAGATGCATGTCATGTAACACGCATGTTATGTAACACGCGAATCCATATGTTTGTGTATTCTCATCTGTCATATTATCAGTTAAATACCATTTGATTTTATCATGTATAATATAAACTTATGTACATTACTGTAGTTTGAGTGAGAGAGTCAGTGAGTGTGAATGAGAGACAGAATGAGTGAGCGTGAGAGTGAATGTGTGTGTGTGTGTGTGTGGGTGTGTGTGTGTGTGTGTGTGTGTGTGTGTGTGTGTGGGTGGGGGGAGCATCACTATGTTTATGTCACATACTTTTTATGTACACATTTTTCTCCATGTTTAACATTTTTATGAGACTGCTCATGACAATTGTCAGTGTATGTGTGTGAGTAAAGTGTAAGAGTTTGTTCATACTAATTTCAATGCTAACGTGAGACATTTTGTATCTGTCTAGATATGAGGAGGTGTGAGTGTGTGTGGAGGATGTGTGTGAGTGTGGGGATATGTGTGGGTGGGGGTATGCGTTTGGATGGGTTGGGGTGTGTGGGTTTTTGTGGGTAGTGATGTTTGTGGGTGTTGGTGGGATGTGTGGATGGATGTGTGGGGGTGAAAGTAGGGGTGTGGGAATGGGTGTGGGAGATGTGTGTATGGGTGGAGGATATGTGTATGGGACGGGTGTGGGGTGTGTGTGTTTATGTGGGTGGTGATGAGTGGGTGGTTTGAGGAAGTATGTGTGGGTGGCCGGGTTGTGTGGGTATGGAATTGTGTTGAGTGGATTGGGGAAGCAAGGGCGGGTGGGGAGAAGTGTATGGTGTGTGGGTTTGAGATATGTGTGCGGTGTGTTGGTGGGGGATGTGTGCATGGTGTGTGGATGGAGGGTGTGGTGGTCTGGGTGAGGATATGTGTGTGGGTGGGGGATGTGTGTAATGGGTGCGGGGAATGTGTATGGGTGGGGTGGTAGGGGGAAGTATGTGGGGGTGTGTGGGTAAGAGATGTGTGCGTGGATGGGGAATGTGTGGGTGGGGGTTTGTGAGTGGCTTAGGGATGTGTAGGTGGGTGAGGGATGTGTATATGTCGGGGTGGGACGCGTGAGTGGTTGGAGGATGTGTGTGGGTAGGGGTATTGTGATCGAGAGATGTTTGGTTGGGGGTGGGTGGGTGGGGGTGTGTGGGTGCTTAGTGGAGGATGTGTGCGTGAGTGAGTGTGTGTTGGTGGACGGGTAGGGAATGTGTGTGGGTGGGGAGAGATGTGTGGTGTGTTGGTTAGGGATATTGTGTGGGTGAGGTATGTGTGTGTGGATGGGGGATTTTTGTGGTGTGTGGGTAGGGATATGTGGGGTGGATGGGAAAGGGTATCTGTGTGGGTGTGGGTGGGAATATTGTGCGGTATGTGGGTGGGGGATATGTGTGGTGGTATGTGGGTGTGGGATGTGCTGGTGAGGGATATGTGTGAGTGTGTGGTGCTTGGGTTATGAATATTGCGTGGTAGGGGATGTATGTGATGTGCGCGTGGGGGATTGTGTAGTGGGGGATTGGGTTAAGGCATGTATGGGTGGGTGGAGGATGTATGTGTGGGTGGTGGGGTGTGTATGTGAGTGGATTGGGGATGTATGGGTGGTTAGGGAGATGTGTGGGGTGGGGGGGGTAGGGAGATGTCAGTTGGTGGGGATGTGTGTGTATAGTTTGGGGATGTGTGAGTGGATGTGCGATGTGTGGGTTGGTGGGGGATTGTGTGCGTGGGTGGTGAATATGTGGTCAATGGAGATGTGACTGGGGGATGGGTGGTTTGAGGTGTGGATGGGGAGAGGATGTGTGGGTTAGGATGTGTATGTGGGTGGGCGTGGGATGTGTGGGTTGGTGGGTGAATGTTTGTGGGTGGCGAGTGTGTTTTGGTTGGGGGAACAGGTGGGGGATGTGGGTGGGGGATGTGCGGAAGGTGGATGGGTCGGTTGGTGGGGTATGTATGTGTCCCTTGGTGTGTGTGTGTGTGGGTGGTTGGGGGTGTGTGTGTGTGGATGGGGTGATGTATGGGTAGGTGGGAGATGGACCTTATAACATGGTAATTTGCCTTGTTTATGCTTACAGCATTCATTTCACAATGTTTATTTTTCTTCCTATGTAAATGTATAATGCTCTTGATGTATGAAAGACGAGTGATTGGAAGGGCCGAATGTAAGACGGGCCTGCGCGCCCAATTTGTGACCCTAATAAAGTTGATTTGATTTGATTTGAACAATGTCCAATAATTGTTGTAGGTCTGTTGCATTATCCGCCACTAATAGTGTGTCATCTGCATAGTGTATATTGTTTATGTTATATCCTCCGAGTAGTATTCCTGGCTTCTCTTTGATCTCTCTCATTATTACTTAGCTATAAAGGGAGAAGAGTGACAAGACACACCTCTGTCGTACTCCTAGCTTTATCTGTTCGCATCTACCCTCTTTATTTCCCATTTTAATTGCTGCTACTTGGTTTCAGTATATATTGTTTATTATGCTTATATATATATATATATATATATATATATATATACATATATATATATATATATATATATATATATATATATATATATATGTGTGTGTGTGTGTGTGTGTGTGTATGTATGGGATCGTGCGTGTTTGTGTATGTGTGTGTTTGTGTGTGCTCTATACATTTTACCGTGGGGCTTACACATAAACATTAATTGTGAATACGTTTGTAAAAATATATGTGCTTGTAATAGCAACTTGCATAGTAGCATGTATATATATTTCTCTTGAAGCATGTGCTCGATCAGTGTTGGTTGAATAAGGAATCAGGCATTTTAACTGGCTGCGATGATCACAGACGAGGATGCTTCATATATGTAACTAATCAGCTCGTAACAACAACATCCAACATTCTCGCTCTTCTAAATTTGTTAGGAGAGACAGAGCACATATCAACACGATTACAGTTGTAGATGTGAGTATATCTCTTTCTGCGTGACATTATACATACGGCAACTCGTGTTGGTCGCTTTAATGTACGGTAAACTATGAATATGCATGTTCAATAAATAGGAACATCTAGGATGGGACAACCGGTCTCTCTGACCGAGGGGTTAGCAGCTTTCTCCGTAACCCCAAGTACTCTCGTGGTTGACGTGAGCGCACGACAATTGGAAGCGGTTGGAGTCGCGCTAGTGACTTGTGAGAGTATGGAGCCGGTCGCTCAGAAAGCAATGGCACATTACAGAGCGTAATCTTGCTAAGAAATCAACAAACATTTGAAAGATGCTGATGTTGACAGCGATGTCCTGTAAAGGATATGCAAGACATATTTTTTTAGGATGGGACATATTTAACTAAGGGATACATATCGTAGATTAAGAAACAAGGGAGACAAGAGACGCGTTCTGGGTGTTTACACGTTTGTAGCCTGTTGAATGAGTGTCACATGTTGATACTAATCAAGTTAAATATTATGCAAGCTGCATAGAAGGTGTTGGAAGTTTAAACGAGTAGTTTAAATATACGTTTTCATTTTATTTAAATTCGAAATTAAGGTATTTTACATGTCTGTACTTAAATCCAATCTATATATTTGTCTGGCACAGGCATTTGTGCATTGAAACAGTATAACCTATGTTAATAGAAACATTATTCGGCCTTTTGGCTAAGATCAAATTATAATATCTGCGCTCGATATTGTCAGGGCTACCAAAAAAGACGGTTATCAGAATGACACAGAGACGCGGGACCTTATGGGGAAGCTCTGTTCCTGTGGAACCACGATCCCTAATATACACCCAAAATAAAGCATTATATATAGTGCTTTTTAGATGTGGATCTAAGACTCAGCCCAAGTGTAGTTTAGCCCACAAGTTGCGACTGAAATAATACACACCCAGAGACAGTAAGTCCATGGCACATATTTTATTCCAAAATCTCCACAATTGACTTCTGGTATTTCAAACACACACACACACACACACACACACACACACACGCACGCGCACACACACATGCACACACACACGCACACGCTCGCACACACACACATACACACCCACATATATATATATATATATATATATATATATATATCCTAGTTGTTCATCTATGTCCCAACGATAAGTTGAGGCTGCTTCCTCTTTAACCCAGTAAAATGAGGACACTTGTGTAGTGGGAGTATGCTTTTTTTTTTTTACTCCAATACCTCTGAAACCACATAGGTCATGTGGTTGTGATCAAATCTTGATAGCAGCGGACACAATACAGTGCATTAGGTCTTGATGGTATAAGGATTTGTGACATGTTGCACGGTTTATTGACTGGCATGGTTAGCTACATCTCGTTAGCTGCATATTGCAAAGTTATATATCGCGTGAAGTGAATAAGTTAATAATACTTTAGCAGAAATAATTAAAACATATATTTACAAGTATTTTTCGAAAGTGGAGTATTTTGTCATTCATGCCGTGATCTGACATTTGAAACGAAACTTTGCATAAAACTGGCTGGAACCAGCAAACAAATATATGCTGTATGCAGGCTTGAGATGTTTTTCACTAGCATGTCACTGGTCTGAGCACTAGGCACAGTTTCAACCCCTGCCTGGTGTCAGGAGTAACGTCTGGATCTCTTATTCTTAGGACAGTGTCAGAGGTCGGCAAGATCAGACTTTAGCTTTCTGAAATATTATTGTACTTTGCTGACCTGCTATCTAGCTTCTGCTGTCTCAAGTCCTCAAACCTTCATCGAGCTTTCCGTCCTCATTTATTCGATGTGTTCCATGGGGTTCTCTTTGATGTTTGTTATAGTTGTTTGCTATTACTTACTAGTTAATGTTGGTACTGTTTTAAATACCATACGGGCATTTATTCTAAAACCACTAACGACACTCTGATTTGTTAAAACACTTCACAGGAGACCGACACGTTTCACATCCTGTAATTAATGATCAAATCAAGAATGCAATTCACAATCAGTATAAATGCAATTCACACTCATTAAAATCATTGTCAAGAGTTACTTGTTGTGGTTTGGTTACGCAATAGGCTTTGGGCGAATTGCGCACTTTGAGTGAACACAAGCTAGTTAGTTAGTTAGTTAGTTAGTTAGTTAGTTAGTTAGTTAGTTAGTTAGTTAGTTAGTTAGTGGACAGGTCATCCTCATTGCACTTCCAACCATTCAATCCATAACTCCCGCAGCGTTTAGCGGCTCACGACACCAGTTCTGTGTTGGTTTATTAATCTTCTTTGGCTTCCTGCATAGTGTTCTTGTTTGGTCACACCTCTTTTAACTTGATGTTCTCGCAGTCTGACCATGGTTGTAGACGCACAGTCATTACCCGGTTCTCGCAAACTTACTTCTTGTAGAGCATTCAGAATGGCAGCCTGGTCCATGGCTAATCCGCCCTCTACAAGCCTGTCAGCCTGCTCATTTCCTTGGTATATTGTGTTGTTTTGTAGCTGCGTCTTCCGGTCTCAGATTAGCACCAGAATGGGTTGGGAGAGTGCAATAGTTTACTGCCGCACTGTCTGGATAATTGTGCCAGTGCCTGTGTTTACAGAGTGGATTACTAAATACAGTTGAAATGTCAGGTCCCCATATCCGGGAGCTACCGGACGGCGTTCCTTATTACACTGTCTGCAAAGACACACGGATTTTCCTGTTTTCGTCTGAATAAAGAGTGATACCCTCTTCATGGACCAACCGCCGGCTTTCACCTTCAACTGGCCTATAAAGGAGGCTGATCGATAGTCTATGTTTCACAAGCCTATAGCAGTGTGGATACTATGACTGCTGTGTGGACTCTCAGCTTTCTTCGCAAGTTATATCCTTCCTGCCCCCAGATATGTGCAGACAGGGTATATACCCAATCCTAGTTATAAAGGACATGTATCAATCTGGAGATTGATATGTAATTTCTATACCAGACGGATTACCCCACGCAAGAGAATATCTAACCCGGCTCATCAGCAGCTGTGATTTAGTGGATTATGTTCAGAGTGGAGATTGTGTAGGAGGATCATTTCATGCTACATGGCAGTGAGCATGGATGCTATACTGTTGTAGTATGGGTGTGGTGTGTCATTACCCTTTTCAAAGATGTAACGGAATATTTTCCGGATATTTATGAGGTAGAGATATATTTACCCGCATCTCACAGAGAGAGAGAAAAAGAGAGACGGAGAGAGAGAGAGAGAGAGAGAGAGAGAGAGAGAGAGAGAGAGAGAGAGAGAGAGAGAGAGAGAGAGAGAGAGAGAGAGAGAGAGATCAGGAGGAAGTCTGTTTTTTAATGGACTAACTTACTAATGTTTAGGCCTAGAGAGATTTTATGATTTTCTTTCTTGGCACAATGTTGGTTGTTTATGCCCCTGTTAGGTAGTGTTGCTTATTTTAAGGGGGGGGGGGGGGGGGACTTATTCTTTATTTTTGACTTGTGTTATTCGCATGAATATGATGTTGTATTTGCTGTATATGATATCACAGTAAGATCGAGGGGAACAGACAAAGGGAAAGACCTAGAAGCAAGTACCTGGATGGTTTGGCCTTGTGGCATGGTCGAGACAGAAACACGGAGCTGATCCACGACTCTGGTGATCGAGTGAGATGGCAGAACATGACCGCCCAAGCTTACCGGCATGGCACATGATGGATGTATGGATATCACAGTCAGCTAGCAGAGTTTTCCCAATGCCCATAAAAAATAAAAATCAATATAGGTCGTTCACACATGTTATGTAATAAAGTTGTTGTGTGACCCTGTCTCTAAAAATATTGGAGTTCACGAATGATTGGGTCCAGACACGAACCCAAGACCGTCGGAGCCCCGGCTGAATCACTTCACCACGGAGAGAATGACAGATCTTTACAGACATAAATATGTTGACAGGAAGCGACATAAAACTTTACATATAGAGAAATACTGCTAGAGAGCGACACACAATTACACACCCGCACATACACTCACACACACACACACACACACACACACATATACACACACTCACAGAGAGAGAAAGAGAGAGAGAGAGAGAGAGAGAGAGAGAGAGAGTAAGTAGAGTTCGTGTGTTAAAATTAATGCTAATCTTATTTCTTACTTTATCTATTCAGTAATGTTCATCTTATTCACATTTTAAGTGCAGCTTCTTGGTTCCAGTAAATATATGTTATTATTTCCAACTGGTCATTCTTCTGCGCCTCAGAACAGGACACAATAGATTACGCAACCACTTGTATACAAAATTCAAGATTGGTGACTCAGCCATGTGCACATGTGGTTTGGCGTCGCAGACAGCAGAGCACATACTCCAGGATTGCCCAAACTACAACATATCCAGGCGAACCTTCTGGCCTAGAGAGACAACAGTGGAAGATAAACTCTATGGACCACTGAATGAACTAAAAAAGACTTAGATTCATACAAGTTGTAGACATGTTTCTGGCGAACGAAAGAAGAAGAAGAAGAAGAAGAATTTCCAACTGGGATGGCGTCATCATGATACACTTCATCATATGCATTGATGTACTCTTCAAACCACAAAGAATATTCCTTTAGTGTCTTGATATTGAATTATGTATTTATATTCGTAATATACCCTCAACTACGAAAAATAGAAATACATATACGGAAGGGAGGGGGGTGTATGTATCGCATCGCGTAGGTTTCTTACGCAAATGTATGTGAGCCGGGATTTTTTCAAGTAAGTAATGGCAAGCTACTGAACGTATATACCTTGCCAAGACATCTACAACAGCTGAAAGATTATGGTGTTGACTGCAATAACCTGTAAATAGGATATGAAAAAAAAAATACGTGAATAAATGCAATGAAGGGAAACAACCACAATAGGTATGTATATGTAAGGGCGATAAGATTGTTACGGTCGGGTAATAAAGTTTGGGATTTATGGCAAAGTGAAATATCGTGTATCTCAGTGTAACTACTTTTTTTTTTACAAGGAATAGAGGTTTCTAGAGGACAACACAAAATGTAATGCATACAGTGAAAGTTTTAAGTATTTGGTGACAAATAATCTAATAAGAAAATAATATTTAACATCGCATTCATTTAATAAAGGGGCATTATTTCAAATATATTAACCTTTCAGTTACGTTACGGACAGTTATGTTTCGTTTTTTCCTATATTTTTGGCAGGTGCAATCACATGCACCGTGTAATAATAATGTTACGGTCTTTGATGTGCCTAATGTTGTTACAATTTGAGGACGTTAAATGGCTACACAATCACCCCACATTTAATAAGTCATGTTTGCAATGTTGTGCCGTTATATGCCATAGATAATGAGAAATACATTGTTTATATTTCATTCCATAATTTTTAGCACATATAACTTGTGGCATTATATGACACGTCTTATAATTGCAATTAATAGCATTTGCCCATGCTTATAGCTTCAACTGGCTTCTACCAGTCTTGGTCTAAAAATGTCTCTAAACAAATAGCGTCAATACATACTATATGAGCTATTGTCATGGAAACATATTCCATCAGTGTCATTTTGTAGGATAAGTTGAATGTACAAAAGTCGTTGTCTCTTGACATGCCGTTGTAGTCAGATATGTTTGGTCTGAGCAATGTTCATGTCCACATTTGAAATGGAATAAGTCATCACATCACACCCAGTAACTAGACGAAGTGTAGTCAACACACCTCGTGGAATCAAATGTGATCAAGTGGAAGATATCAAGCAGAACATGCAATGCTAAAGCTAGTTTGTTGCATATCCATTACAGGACATCGAAGTTAGCCTCAGCATTATTCTCTGTTAGTGATTTATTGGCAAGTTTACGTCCAGTAGTTTGCTTTTGATTTTTAAAAGACCGACAATCATACCACTGAATAAAAATCAGCCCAAGGCTTCCAAATATCTCTCTCCCCCCCCCCCCCCCTCCCCGTTATGCGAGATTGCAAGTGCATTCGTAACCCCTACGCAACAGTAACGGCTACACTGGATGCATGCATGTAAATATGGCATGCACATATCTTAGGATCCTTGGAAACTATAATGTTCACAATCAAGCTGATCTGATATGTAACTTACAAAAGACTTGATTTATGACATTTTATGACAACAATAAATAATAACGTAAATATAAATGGAGAATCATAAAAAAACAAGTTTGAGAGTACAAGTATCTGCGTCTTGTGTTCAGAGTATGACCGGCTGGATACATTCATAGAAACGATGATACAGTATGCAAGCAATCATCATCACTATGTGTCATGCCGATAAGGGTCGGCGGTCATGTTTCGACATCTCACACGATCACAAGAGTCGTGGATCAGTTAATTAGTTAGTTAGTCGACATATCATCCTCATTGCACATCGAACAATTCAGTCCATAAGTGCTCGGATCCCCTCCTCAGCAAATCCCGCAGTGTGTAATAACTGACGACACCAGTTATGTCTTGATTTATCAATCTTCTTTGGGTTCATGCGCAGTGTTCTTGTTTGGCCACACCTCTTTTAATTTGCTGTTCTCGAAGTCTGACCACGGGTGTAGATTCACAGTCATCACATGGTTCTCGCTAAAGTCTTACTACCGGTAGAGCATTCAGAATGTCAGCCTGGTCCGTAACGAGAACGCCCTCCACAGTAGCCTTACCTGCGAACTTGTCAGCCGCTAATTTCCTTGTACTCCCGCATGCCCTGGCACGAAGGTGAAACTAATAATTGCCAACCGAGACCGCTCCATGGAGGGCAACCACTCTCTTCGGATCCACCCCATCTCAATCCCCTTGAGCATGCTCCTTGAGTCGTTAAGGAAACATGCCCTAGTGAATGTCTGTGTCTCGAGCCATGTTATTGCTTCACTTACTGCCATGACTTCCATAGTCAGGCTACTTGTGGTCTCAACAAAAGCACCATAGTCGTCCTTCACAATTCTCCCTCCGGCCTTAGAATTAACGGCCCATGAGCTTCTCACGCGTCGAACGACCGACCCATCTGTGTAAATGACAGCATCATCATCGTTAAATCTGAGGTAGGCACGTGCTCTGCAAATTTGTATTCTGTCTTCAATGTTTTGCTGCCACAATCACCAGCATCGCAATCAAACCCCGCTTAGCCTTTGTTATCACATGGTCTATGTTTTCATTATTAGCACGGTTTCGATCAAAACGTATCCCCAGGAAATTAATTGCTGCGTTATTTCCGCAGTCTCTGAACACAGATTTACAGTTGGTGTTGGAGTGTTGACAATATGATTATTCAACGAGAACCATGTCACTGTTGCCTTTGTTGGGTTGACTATTGCCCCAGGTTCAACACACCAAGTATTTATGTGATTTAGTTCGGTTTGTAGTTCAACAGCAATCTACTCTCTATCCTTACCCTGATGATACACTAAAACATCATCGGCATATGACAATGTCCTACCAGGTCCAGTGATCTGCTCACAGGTGATTCTCACTGTGTAGGCGTTGAACAGTACTGGAGATAATGGCGATCCCTGTGGTAGGCCAGGATATATTGTTCTTGGTTCCGAAGTCCAACTGCCACATCTAAACAATACTTTCCATTTGAAGAGGGCTGCAGCGATTCAACTAAGGAGGAAATGACTTATCTTGAGTTCAAGAAGGTGAAGCATTAAAAATTCCAATGGCACCCTGTTGTACGCACCCTCAAGATCAATCGCTGCAGCAAAGATTTCAATGCCTGAGTGGAGACCTCCATAAACATCATGTGCAAAAACGTCTGCAATGGTCCGGGTTTCTCTGTTTGGGCGGTACCCTCCCAGGGTAGGGAAAAACACCTTGCCTCTCTAGCTGGCTTAATATGTTTTGTTGTTCTGGCAATTAACTTCTCCAGCAGCTTGCCTATTGTATTATGCATGGTTATTACACAATACCCCTGCATTTTAGTGTGGTCTTTGCCAGGCTTCGGCAAGGGAATCAGATAGCTGTGTAACCATTCCTCCTTGATGCTAGCACTCCCTATACTGTTGTTGTACATGTCTGCTAGTTTCTCTAGCTCGTTGTCGGTACACCTATTGTTGTCGTTGTCTCTTATGCCATCTGGCCCAGAATCGCGCTGTTTGTTTTAATCGTCGAATCACAACCTTGATGTCTTTCACTGTCACTGTGTCTTCATCCGAAATCTTCTTGGACTTGAACTTGAATGAGGTTTCCTCCTTAGCAAAATTGTGGTCTCTCATTCTCTCTGGTTGCTCTTCTCTAGATAACGTTCGAAGAGGGCTTTGCCCTTGTCCTCGTCAGTCCTCTGCCAGATGAGGTCAGCACCTTGGACGTAAGAAATTCTCTTATTCTTAAGTACCCCAAGCATGCTTTTATTTAGTCGCCAGAACATTTTCAGTTACTTGTCCGTTTTTACACTTTGACATACCTCTGCTCATTTTGTTTTTCATTTTTAACCACCGTAAACACTTTTTTTTGGGTTGAAATAGCTTACATTTAATGTGCATCTCTCTTTCTAAGTACATTCAGGGACTAGGATGGGCAATT
Organism: Cepaea hortensis; assembly: GCA_963921405.1. Classification (NCBI taxonomy): domain Eukaryota; kingdom Metazoa; phylum Mollusca; class Gastropoda; order Stylommatophora; family Helicidae; genus Cepaea; species Cepaea hortensis. The sequence goes on along the minus strand of CAWUFQ010000009.1, from coordinate 422,266 downwards.
CTGTTCTTCTTGGCGTTTTGCCATTTCCTTACAGCACTACGCTTAACCCCCAGGCCTTCTCCACCTTAAAATTCCACCATATACAAAGCACTGATCAGACCAGTTGTGCTGTATGGCTCTGAAACCTGGAGTACAACGAAAGGAGACGAAGCCTTGTTACAAACCTTTGAGAACAAAATTTTAAGACGCATCTTTGGACCCGTTAGGGATACACAAAGTGGAGAGTGGAAAAGAAGAAGTAACAAAGACATTTATGATCTGTTTAAGTCCCCGCTAATCACTGGTATCATGAAGGCTAATAGATTACAATGGCTGGGGCATATAGAAAGAATGGAAGATAATAGGGAAACAAAACTCGCTTACACTCAGGAAATAAATGACCGTAGACCCCGAGGTAGACCAAGAAGGCGGTGGAGAAATAATACATGTACAGACTTACAAGCACTTGGAATCAACGACTGGCAAGAGAAGGTCCACCAGAGAGACGAATGGAGGCGGATTGTATTTGCAGCAAAGAACTTCAATGGCTCGGAACGCTGAAGAAGAAGAAGAAGAAGAAGAAGATGTTGGTGTTACGAGATAGCGCATTTGATTTTAGTAGATGTTGTAGTGCATAGTATATCTTATTTCCAGAATTGATTCTAGTTTGTATTTCTTCCCTTATGATGTTGGAGTAGTTGAAGATTGTACCCAGGTATTTGTATGTTTCCATTCTTTTAATGGTCATATTATCTATTTGTGTGTGGCCAGAGTTTTTAGCCATTCCTTCTCTTGAAATTACTATATATTCTGTCTTATCTTGGTTGATAACCAGCCCCATCTGTTGAGCTTTTTCCTATAAGTGAGTCAATATTTCTAATGTCTTTTGTTCATTTTCCCCTATAATATCTATATCATCTGCATAACCAAGCAGCTTGGATGTTCCTCCAATATCACATTCCTCCTTTAACTTCCTTACAACTTTCTCTAGAGCCAGATTGAAGAGTAGAGGCGATAGTGCATCACCCTGTTTCAAGCCAGATGTTATTTGGAAAGGGTCTGATTTCCTGCCTTTATATGTTACTATATTATAAGTATCTTCCATGCATAGTCTGGTCATGTTGATTAACTTCCTTGGTATTCCAAATTCCTGCATAGCATTCCATAGACTATTCCCATGGACACTATCATAAGCCTTTTTAAAATCCACAAAAATGTTATGGAGATCTCTTTTATATTCCCAATTTTTCTCTGCTATTTGTCGTAAGATCAATATCTGATCTATTGTTGATCTGTTTTGTCTAAAACCCGCCTGGTAGTCACCTAATATGTCTTCTGAATATGGTTTTAGTCTATTTAGTAATACTGCGGATAGTATCGTATAGCTTGTGGACAGTAGTGATATTCCTCTATAATTTTCACATTGGAACTTGTCTCCTTTCTTAAAGATAGGTATCAATAATGACTCTTTCCAGTCATGGGGTAATTCTTCTGTCCTCCAGATTTTTATTATTAGTTCGTATAGCTTTAGATGTAATGCATGGCCACCTGCCTTTATAAATTCAGCGGCAATTCCATCAGTCCCAGTTGTCTTATTGTTTTTAAGTCGTGTGATTACATATTGGATTTCTTCAAATGTAGGTTCTTCAATTTGTGGTTCACATGTTAGAACCTCTTCCTTTGGGAAAGTGTTACTTGGAGCTTCACAATTTAGTAATTCAACAAAATATTCTTTCCATGTGTTGCACATTTCCTCATTGGTGTTTATCATATTCCCATTTTTGTCTTTTAGACCATATGTGTTTTGTTGGTGCCCTCGTTTCATTGACTTCAGTTCTTTAAAAAATTTTATGGATTTATTTTTCTGATGATTAGTTTCCATATCTTTGATTATATTACTTATATATTCTCGCTTCTGCTGTCGGACTATTTTTGTAGCCTCTTTACATCCATTTCTATAATGCTCTTCCTTTTGGATGTTGTTGATGTCATTTAACCATAAATGTCTGGCATTCTTTGTCCTAATGACTGCTTCTTCACATTTTTGACTGAACCATCTGTTCTTTCTATGCGTGGTTAACACACCGAATATTGTGACATATAATGAGAAATATCTGGGCAAAACTGATCATTTTGCGGGACGAAAAGGGCGGACTGCCATCTCAGGAAATACATCGTGTCCCAAGATGGGCTCACGGTAGCGAAAGAGTTAATAGAATGTGATGTTTGCCGATCTAACATAATGGCTAGGGGAGACTGGGGAGAAATGGACATAGGGAAGAAATGGACCACCCCCTCTCTGGCCCCTGGCTGTGATGCAATGAAAGTGAAACCATAATACGTTTGTTTTCCACATCAAACATAGTCCGAATTTTTCATTTGCCATCGACTTCCCGCACAGGTCGTTCCCACGCAAAGTTTGAAAAATGTTCTGCACTAAAGTTTCTTTTTCCAGTTCCAGACACCATCGTAAAGCAGACGCATAGTCAGGAATCAGGACAAGGTAATTACGTTAATATCTTTATTTACTTGTTATTTAAGAGTTCATATAAAAAATATAGCATATAATATTAGATGTAAGAGACTTTATGGCTGAATAGTTTAATACATTGATAGGGGAGAAATGGACCGGTTCATTTCTCCCCATGGTTCATTTCTACCCATAGAAGAAATTGACAAGACAGTCTGTTGTTATTAAAAGTGTTGAAGATTGCATTCGAATATCAGCATTATTGATTCTTTTTAATACTGGGGTCTAAATCTAGACCAATAAAACTGTTAACAAATTTGATTTCAGTGATTTATTAAAGATGCACGCCATTCGTGCTATGATCAGTATTTCTTTGCAAATGATAGGCCTACCATTCTAAATGTTATATAATTCTGTCACTCTTTTGTTTCAGATGCCAAGATTGTACATCAGAAACACCAACAACGGTCTCGTTACGGAGGAACGTATGAGAGAAGCTGTTAATGCTGTGAAAAATGGAATGAAAATGAGGAAAGCTGCAAGGGAGTACGGCATTGCTCGCTCTACCCTCAATAACAATCTTACAAAAGACAGAGAAGGAAATGGTCTGCCTACTAGACTCGTAACAAATTATAGGCATAACCTTGTTTTCACAGCTAAGCAAGAAGCTGATTTTGCTAGTTACTTGAAATATTGTGCAAGAATGTTCCATGGACTCACAACTAAAAACGTTCGTATTTTGGCGTACGAGATGGCGAAAGTCAATAACATTGCACATCCTTTAACCTGGGATGAGCAAATGATGGCAAGGAATGACTGGCTTTGTGGATTTTTGCGACGGAATCCCGAGCTGACCATAAGGCAACCTGAGGCAACATCTCTGGCTAGAGCTACAGCTTTCAACAAACATAATATTTGCACCTTCTTCAACATTGTGAAGGAAACCATTACAAAACTAAATGTGAGTGGAGCTCAAATCTACAATTTGGATGAGTCAGGTCTGACCACTGTACAGAAAGTGCCAAAAGTAATTGCCCCACGAGGAGTGAAGCAAATAGGCCAGGTGACATCCAGAGAAAGAGGAGAACTGGTCACAATCTGTTGCATTGTGTCAGCTGCGGGTCACATTATCCCTCCAGTTTTTGTGTTTCCCAGAACATTTTTTAAGAATTTTATGCTTGCTGGAGCACCTGAAGGTTCCCTTGGCCTTGTGAATGAATCAGGTTGGATGACCCGTGATAATTTCGTCAAAGTTATAAATCACTTCATTAAGCATTCAAGACCTTCCAAAGACTTCCCTTTGATTTTGATCTTGGACAATCACGATTCCCACATTTCATTTGAATCACTTTATCTGTGCAAGAAAAACAACATTCATATGATCACGTTGCCACCACACACCTCATCTAAAACTCAGCCTTTGGACCGTTCAGTTCTTGGACCCATGAAGTTGGTCTACAACAATGCGTGTGATTCATGGATGATGACAAATGTTGGGACACCACTGACAATCTAGCAAGTTGCAAATCTAGGAGGCCACGCTTTTCTTAAAGCGGCAAATCCCATTAACATTCAATCAGGCTTTGCAGTGTCAAATATTTGGCCCTTTAACGAAGATGTTTTTACAGAAGATGATTTTATGCCTTCAGAAATAACGAACAGGCCCATCAGCAAGGACAGTGAAAATGCCACTTTAGAAAGCAATGAACAGACAGGATCAGCATCTCCACATTGTGGTACCAGCACAGATCAAACTGCACAAGAATTTTATGAAAATCAGAAAGAGTGTAATGTTGAGAACCTTGTAGATGACTTGCAGGAAATATCAGGGAGTCTTCAACATAAAGCTACTTCTTCCTTTACTTCGCCTCATGTTTTCAGAGGACTACCAAAAGCTGGTCCGCGAAAAGATTCAAATAATATGAGGAAAAGAGGAACAACTATGCTGGCTACTTCTACGCCAGAAATGGATCGAATTAGGGAAAGAGCGGTGATGAAAGAAAAGGCAGCAAAAGTTCCACCCAAAAAGGCAAAGAGACAGCGGCTGAAAGAACTTGATGTTGATTCAGATCCAGAAACTGACATTTCGTTTTGTGATGACACAGATTCTGATGTTTCATTTGGTGAAAATGAGGAGTGTACGGTTAGCTTGACTGGTGTGCGTGAGGTTTTTGAAGGCCAGTGTGTGCTATGTGAATATGGAACAAAGAAGACTTGTGTTTACTATGTAGGAATTGTAAGGGGAGACATTGATGATGATGGTGATTTTGAGGTAGAGTTCTTGCGCAAGAGTGAGAAGGTTGCTGGTAAATTTGTTAAGCCTAAGGTAGAAGATGTCGCCAGTGTCTCAATTACATGTATTAAAGCACAGCTTACTAGATCTACAATCACTGGAACCACTTCTAGGACCAAAGATGGCTATGTCTTCAAAGAAAGTCTTGCAGACATAAATGTTCGATAAAACTTTATATTAGATTAATATATCATATTAAACTGTTTTACTGTCGCTTAAAATAATAATAAAAAAAACTGCAAATATCCTTTTAATGATTATTTATTTCTTATAGCAATATGGATGAGTTGTTGCTGCTTCTTTTTAAAAAAAGGTCCATTTCTCCCCACTATGGTCTATTGCTCCCCACGTGCTGGTCCATTTCACCCCAATGGTGGTCAATTTCTCCCCATGTTCATATACATTATTGAAATGCATTTTGTAAAGAAACATATAGAAATAGATTGCTAAATGTTTTCCCCTTTTAAAATAAATGAATGTACAACATTTTAGTCATGGTTTTGTTATGTTTCGATAAAATCTGTTCCGGTGATGAGCAAAAATTGAAAACTACAAAATTGCTGGTCCATTTCTCCCCAGTCTCCCCTACACCTCTTTGCCGTTCTTCTCCTCCAGAATCGATAATCTTACAATCCTCTCCTGTCTTGATCCCTGCCCCTCTCCATCTGGTTTCACACATTCCTAATGTATTAATATTCTCTCTTCCCATTTCGTGTCTGATGTTATCCAATTTTGCATCTGCATACATTTTTTCTGACATTCCAGATGCCTACCTTTAATAATAATAATCTTTTTTCACCTAGTAGCCTGCTGACGGTCTGGAGTCACCTGGTGCACATAACTATCCCTACCGAGCGATAATGCTTCTATGGAGCACCCATTTACGCGTTTCTCTGAATGTCGATGATATCGCAAAACATAATGTTCTTGGCATCTGTTAAGAAGGTAGTTTGCCATTGCTTTCCTTCTTAACAGTGACCTTACTGGTCGATGACCGTAGCCATTGTCTCCTCAAAAAAAGAGATCCTCTGCCTACCGTCGTGAAGCTGTAGACCATAACCCACAACTGTCTGTCGGCTGCTCGTGAGCCTCATCCACCACCTGTACCTATGGCTTCACGCAACCCTGATCGGGAGGCTAAACGGGTACTCCACCTTGCCCAAGGGTGTCCCGTAGACTAGCGGAGGGAAGGAGGCACCTTACTTCTCCTTTGATTGAGGATACCCCTACCCTGCCACCCAACCTGTATTACTGGTTCCTCTGTATTTGATTGTTGTTGTTTCCGTGACATACGACATATTCTTCTGTTCATCAACATCTCCAGGACCTATTTTCGACTTTCTAGTTGCGTGTTAATAGTCCTGGCTTGACAAATAAATAATCAATGCCAAACTATCAATGACTCCAACATAACTGTAAATCAATATGTGCTGGTATTAGCAGACATCAAAACCACATACGTCTTTGCATAAAATACAGTAACCGGATGAACAACAGACTAAACACACATGCCCTGAAGGAATGCACAAACGACATACATTTAATCTACGCGTTGTCTTCAAATTAGTCCAATACCGGTCTCCGTGATCTCCCCTAGACGTCCTGCACTTGTAAGTTCTACAGTGGATTTCAAATATGTCGTTGCGATCGTAACACGTCCCATTTACATTACACCCTGCAACATGATAACCCTTTCATGTCAGTTTTTTTGTTTATTCTTCTTAATATCAAGCATTATCATTGACACTGTCTGTCTGTCTGTCTGTCTGTCGGTCGGTCGGTCGGTCGGTCGGTCGGTCGGTCGGTCCATCGGTCGGTCGGTCGGTCTGTCTGTCTGTCTGTCTGTCTATTTGTCTGTCTGTCTGTCTGTTTGTCTGTCTGTCTGTCTGACACTTGAGACCATCATCAACATCTAGCTGTCGGCGACTCCCCAACTCCATCCACCACCTGTTCACGTGATTTCAGGTTACCCTAGACAGGCCGAGAGATGGATCATGCTGCATGGGCAACACATGGTCTCTAATCCAGCCCCGACATTGTGTTATGGAGAGGTATAACTCCATTTTACAAACTATCGTCTGTCAAGACAGCATGGTGCTAGTCAATTAGAGACTAAACTGTAATTAGTCTGAATATCACAAACATGTAAACAAAGTCCTAACCTTAGTTATCCCATCAGCTCCGTCCACGCCCAACCCTATATTATTCTTTTCTCTGTATACTTCTCTCTTCATTGTGTTTTAGGTCTTCTGTTATTTCAATTGCAGTGTAGATTCCAGACAACTGATTTACTAGTAATATAATTCTGACGTTTCTGATGTTTCTGACTTACAGGTTGACATGGTACGAGACGACATGGCGTATTATATATCAAATTAAAGGGAGTTGCATAAAGCAACCCACTGTATATACGCCCATGGTGACACGGGAAGTCAATGAAAGCGATTAATCATCCCATTGCATTTATCAGTTAACCAATATTTTCAAGTTCTGGATAGTAACCACTATCTACAGGCCATGTGCTTTAACCACTATTTTCACGTTATAGATAGTAACCACTATCTTCAGGATCTGTGTTTTAACATCTATTGTCACGTTCTAGATAGTAACCACTATCTTCAGGTGTTTTGTTTTAACAACTATTTTAAAGGTCTGGGTAGTAACCACTATCTTCAGGTTCTTTGTTCCAACCACTATTTTCACTTTCTAGATAGTAATCACTATCTTCAGGTTCTTTGTTCCAACCACTATTTTCACGTTCTAGATAGTAACCACTCTCTTCAGGTTCTGTGATTTAAACACTGTTTTCACGTTCTAGATAGTAACCACTATCTTCAGGTGTTTTGTTTTAACAACTATTTTAAAGGTCTGGGTAGTAACCACTATCTTCAGGTTCTTTGTTCCAACCACTATTTTCACGTTCTAGATAGTAACCACTATCTTCAGGTTCCGTGCTTTAACCACTATTTTCACTTTCTAGATAGTAATCACTATCTTCAGGTTCTTTGTTCCAACCACTATTTTCACTTTCTAGATAGTAATCACTATCTTCAGGTTCTGTGATTTAAACACTGTTTTCACTTTCTAGATAGTAATCACTATCTTCAGGTTCTGTGATTTAAACACTGTTTTCACTTTCTAGATAGTAATCACTATCTTCAGGTGGTGTGTTTTAGACACTATATTCACGTTCTTTTTATAACCATTATCGATACGTTCTTTTTCATAAAGCGGGCACGTTAGCGCAGTTGATGTGAAGCAGCAATGATGATGACATGAGCACTGTCGGTTGCGGCCTCTCGTCTGGGCTTGTTGCCTGTAAAAGTGAGAGGACGATCAACAACCTATCCCTTTGTGAATTCAGGCCTACGTAATGAGATGACCCTATCACATCACTGACCATAACAGGAAGCAGCATCGTTTACTACTTATCTTTGTTTTATAACAAGTATATTCACATTCTATTTTATAACCGTCACATTCTGTGTTATAACCAGTATCTTCACATTCTATTTTATAACCGTCACATTCTGTTTTATAACCAGTATCTTCACATTCTATTTTATAACCGTCACATTCTGTTTTATAACCAGTATCTTCACATTCTATTTTATAACCGTCACATTCTGTGTTATAACCAGTATCTTCACATTCTGTTTTCTGGAACCACACACACTTTTCCTATCCTTTGGGAATCCTCAACAAACTGTCAATGATCCTTGATTGCCCAACATGCAATCGCGCATACGTCGGGCAGGTTACGTTACTTACGAGAACATTCGGGATGACGGAGAAAGACGTTAACACCTGGGTTAGAGAGACCGGTCCTCTGCTGATTACCTGCCCAGAAAATGTGGGTTGTCTGCTTCTGATGCGAGTAAACAGTTCTCTTTGTGAGGAGACCTCTTTCAGGATACTTTCCTCACTCTTTATAACAGTCCAATGCAGCTTTAACACAATTCCTCATGTGTGGGCTAGTTAGTCCATGATGCACTTTAGTATGTCATGACTGGTACTACATTTCTTGTAATAACAGTTTTCTTCACATCGACTGGCAAAGATACATTAGAGAGAATACTCTTCATCTTGTGAAATGCTGCTGTAGTGTGGTTATTGTACACCTAGCTGCCTTAATGCATCCTCCATCAGCTGTATTTAACCTCCACAATATGTGTATACATTGACTTGTTTCAGATTGGTCCCATTCACTTTGATGTTACATTTGATGTTACATACGTCCCTTTCTAAGTAATATTACTGTGTTTACTTGTTTGTGTTGTTTAGACTAATTCGTCTCCAAGTTGTGTATTCTGAAATCACGTGAACAGGTGTTGGGTGGAATAAGGTAGAACACCTCATTATAGAGACAATGGCTTTGATCATCAACAGTATTGTGACTATAAAGAAGGAAAACAATGGCAATCTACCTTATTTTCAGATGTCTTAGAACATCATGTCTGAAGAAACATTGTGTCGAGCATGAACGTCGTCAAAAAGAGTTCATGACATGTTATCAAGGGATACAAATATAATTGGCGATTTAGCATTAAGGGAGATAAGGCAACGTACCATAGATTTAGAACATATCTGGCGTTTCTATTAGATAAATATTCTAATATTACAAACGGATGCCATTTTTTACGACACACTTTACTTTTCTAGGCGATGAAACTAACCTAGATGTAGATTGTGATATACACTTATATCTGTAAATAGGTGATTTCACTTTATAGACGAAATATGACAACATGATATATTCAATTACCCAGCAATTTGTCATGTCTATTGTACGTTTACTTTAGGGTTGCATGAAAAAGTGTATTAGTTTTTGGCTGGCACAAATGGTTGTGTCTTGTAATAATAACGAATAATAACATACATTATGCTAGATCAGTTTCACCAGACCCACGGTTACTCTGTATGGTCAAACCTTGCACGCCAAAGAGTAAGTCTTGAGTGACTGTTTACACTGGAATCACCAAACCACATTCCACTAACACTTCTTCTTCTTTCGTTCGCCTGAAATATGCTTATAACTGCAATGTTGTCTCTCGTATGAATCCAACAGTCTTTTTTAGTTCATTCAGCGGTCCATAGAGTTTATCTTCCACTGTTGTCTCTCTAGGCGAGAAGGTTCGCCTGGATATGTTGTAGTTTGGGCAATCCTGGAGTATGTGCTCTGCTGTCTGCGACGCCAAACCACATGTGCACATGGCTGAGTCACCAATCTTGAATTTTGTATACATGTGGTTGCGTAATCTATTGTGTCCTGTTCTGAGGCGCAGAAGATTGACCTGTTCTGGTCTGTCCATAACGTGGTAGTCGTCTTGAGTAAGGTTTGGTGGCCTTCTGACTGATTTGATCATTCTTTTCTTTAGGTGGTATGTAATGGGCACATCAGGTTGTTCTTCTTTTGTTCCTTCTTTAGCCAATCGATCAGGTCTGTCGTTTCCGGGGACTCCACAGTGGGATGGTATCTACTGTATGGTGATCTTACGCTGACTGCTAAGTTCAGAAAGTAGTGTCCTCAGAACTGGCAATTTCCCAGACAGGAGCGCCTCTATTACGGATTTTGCATCTGTCAATATCACCACTGGTTGTGTACCATGGCTGGTATTTTGTAATTTCTCTGTGGCTATCTTGATTGCCTCAATTTCAGCATCATAGTTATGGCATAACTCTCCTGTTGGAATTCTGGCCGTGTCTCTAGTATTATTTGGGTATTCTATGTACACTCCTGCTCCTCCATTTCGAACAGCATTTTGTGCTGACCCATCTGTGTAAACTCGGATCCATAGGTCTTGTGGGTATTCATCATCAAGGAAGCTGAGAGTGGCTGTTCTGCGCTGTGCACTGTTCTGTTCTTCCTTGTCAAATATTCCTCTCACTTTTGACTGGATTTGTAGTGATATTCTATGCTCATCTTTCCACGGGGTTCGCTCTGGAATGGTTGTCAGGGGGATACCAACTGTGTTAAGATCGATGGTTTCTCTGCAGAGTTGTTTGGCCTGGTGGATGAAACTACTTCTTTTCAACCGCCCCATAGCTAAGTTTTCAAATCGGCTCTTCATAGGGTGGCCTGGCAAACTGTCGTTGATAGATCACAGTGGGCAGAAAGGCACAGAGTGAGACTGTGAGGCCCTTACAAATAAAATGAATAGCGTAGATGGCCACAGACGTTTACGTCTTTATTGTTGGCCGTTTACCTGCCATGGGGGTATAGGTCTTCAACTAACCGTAGATATCCCCTGCAGCTCCGTCCACACCCTCCCCATATGATTCATTTCTGTTTATAATTCTCTTCTCCTTGTGTCTTGAGTTTCTAGGCTTCTATTTCATTTCTCCTGTGTATTCCAGACAACTGAAGTACTAGTCCACCAAGGCGTGTCTGCCAGTGTTAGTGGTCAGTGATTCGTGTTTGCTAGTTTGGATGACCGCCTCTGCGCCCTGTCCAGATCAAATGTAGATACATCTACACTTTGATATTTTTTAAAAAGCTCGGGGATTCTCAGGTTCCACGTCCCTGTGTCATTTGATGACAGTCTTTGCTGGTGGCCCTGACAAGATCAATTGCAGATATTACAATGTGATCTTTTTCAAGGCCTCTTAGTCCCACTATGTGTCATTCAGCCCATTTTTAGGTCTGTTTTGTGGTTTTGTCTCGGCCATGCCACGTGGCAGTGCCATCCAGATATTTTATTCTATGCCTTCAACTTGATCTGTGCCCTTCAAACTTGTGAGTTGTAACCAAGTTCTGTAGATTATTTCTTCTCGTGGAGTGTCAACAATTCTGGACTGCCAAAGTCTAAATTTTCTAATTAGTTTACGGTTTACATTTGTTTCTAATAGGACTTGTTCATTGGTTTTCTGTCTTCATATGACATTATTTGTCTGTTCCTCAGAGTCCAGACTACCTCTACCATTAGAGGTTTTTCAGTTTCTCTACGCATTGTTCACTTTTCACAGCCATACCAAATCACATTTTCTATATAGCACTTCAACAATCTTTTTCTTGTTGCAGTTGCTATATTTCTATTAGTCAGTAAGGCTTCCCTCCTGCAATATGCTACCTTTGTTATTGCATTCTTGTTGTGATCTCTTCATGGCACATCCCATAAGACACCTGTTCCGATATAGCTGTACCGATTCACTTGTTTACGAATTTTACTATTTGCCAGTATATTACATTGTGGCATTTCTGTCTTCTGAGGAAGGAACATAATCTCTGTCTTCTTACATGTACTTCTAACCTCGGTTTATACAGTGCACAATAACCACATCTAACACACTACTTTTCTTCACAAATATAACAAGAACCGGTCATTAACACCGTCAAAACACAATTATAACAGCATATTTTGAATCACATTATTTTCACACAGAATTGAAAATGTCAGGAACACATGAGGCAGATTGGTACTAATTAGAATGAGAACCAATTTATACACCAGTTTCTACTTAATTTTGATTATTTAAATACACCTCAACTTATTTGTGATAGGTAAAGCAAACTTAGGGGCATAAAGGTGGCTCATTAGAGAAAGCATGATTCGACATGTTTCAGCTGTTCCTCATGATTGTTCTGGGTCGCTGTGGGAGCCTGGGTTGCTGGGTCGCTGTGGGAGCCTGGGTTGCTGGGTCGATGTAAGAGCATGGGTTGTTGGGTCGATGTAAGAGCCTGGGTTGCTGGGTCGATGTAAGAGCATGGGTTGCTGGGTCTGTGTATCCCCGTCTAGAAAGTCATTCAAACACGTCACCACTGGTCTGACGGACAAGCTGACCAATCACTTCGCTGACACGGCTTCCAGTCGCCACGTCACTATTATGGCAACACAGAATTTGCAGCTTTCCTAAAATAATCAAATAGCGAAATTAATCAACAGTACTTAATGATAATTTGTTTACATAATATACAACAATGATAACACAGATTAAGACTGAAGGTCACAGTCATGAATTCAAATGAACAGTTGTATTAAATGATGGATACATCTATCTGTAACTGTTTCATGACTGTCGCTACTCTTAAACGTGGAACTGTTGCTGATTACAAGTGCATCCTTGTTTCATACGACAAATGTATGTCTGACACCAAGTTTGCACACGTGTCGAGTTTCATGGTCTGGCGACATTTTGTGTTATAAACATTATATTTATATTCGGTTATCTTCAGATATGGTGGTATAACTATTATCACAATATTCGGCTAGGCATTCTGCATGTTCGATGCTTTAACCAGGGTCTTCAATTAATATGCTTTAACAACTATCTTCAAGTTCTGTAATTTAACAAGTATCTTTCAGTTATGTTGATTTATCTACAATCGTTAGTTCCTGCGTTGTTACCGCTATCTTCAAGTTCTGGGTAAAAACCCCAACTTAAAGTTCTGGTATTTAATCACTATCTACAAGTTCTGGGTTTTGACCACCATATTCAAATTATTGGTGATAACCACTATCATGAAGTTTGGTGTTTTAACCACTGTCTTCACTCTCTGTGCTTTAACCACTATCTTTAAATTATGTGTTGTAACCACTGTCTTCACGCTCTGTGCTAAAATCACTAACTTTAAGTTATGTGTTGTAATCACTGTCTTCAACTCTGTGCTTTAACCAGTATCTTTAAGTTGTGTGTTGTAACCACTGTCTTCACGCTCTGTGCTTTAACCACTAACTTTAAGTTATGTGTTGTAACCACTGTCTTCACGCTCTGTGCTTTAACCACTATCTTTAAGTTATGTGTTGTAACCACTGCCTTCACGCTCTGTGCTTTAACCACTATCATTAAGTTATGTGTTGTAACCACTGCCTTCACGCTCTGTGATTTAACCACTATCTTTAAGTTATGTGTTGTAACCACTGTCTTCACGCTCTGTGCTTTAACCACTATCTTTAAGTTGTGTGTTGTAGCCACTGTCTTCATGCTCTGTGCTTTAACCAGTATCTTTAAGTTATGTGTTGTAACCACTGTCTTCACGCTCTGTGCTTTAACCACTATCTTTAAGTTATGTGTTGTAACCACTGTCTTCACGCTCTGTGCTTTAACCACTATATTTAAGTTATGTGTTGTAACCACTATCTTCACGCTCTGTGCTTTAACCACTATCTTTAAGTTATGATTTGTAACCACTGTCTTCACGCTCTGTGCTTTAACCACTATCTTTAAGTTATGTGTTGTAACCACTGTCTTCACGCTCTGTGCTTTAACCACTATCTTTAAGTTATGTTTTGTAACCACTGTCTTCACGCTCTGTGCTTTAAGCACTATCTTTAAGTTATTTGTTGTAACCACTGTCTTCACGCTCTGTGCTTTAACCACTATATTTAAGTTATGTGTTGTAACCACTGTCTTCACGCTCTGTGCTTTAACCACTATCTTTAAGTTACGTGTTGTAACCACTGTCTTCACGCTCTGTGCTTTAACCACTATCTTTAAGTTATGTGTTGTAACCACTGTCTTCACTCTCTGTGCTTTAACTACTATCTTTAAGTTATGTGTTGTAACCACTGTCTTCACGCTCTGTGCTTTAACCACTATCTTTAAGTTATGTTTTGTAACCACTGTCTTCTCGCTCTGTGCTTTAACCACTATCATTAAGTTATGTGTTGTAACCATTGCCTTCACTCTCTGTGCTTTAACCACTATCTTTAAGTTATGTGCTGTAACCACTGTCTTCACGCTCTGTGCTTTAACCACTATCTTTAAGTTATTTGTTGTAATCACTGTCTTCACGCTGTGTGCTTTAACCACTATCTTTAAGTTATGTGTTGTAACTACTGTCTTCAAGCTCTGTGCTTTAACCACTATCTTTACTTTATGTGTTGTAACCACTGTCTTCACGCTCTGTGCTTTAACCACTATCTTTAAGTTATGTGTTGTAACCACTGTCTTAACGCTCTGTGCTTTAACCAGTATCTTTAAGTTATGTGTTGTAACCACTGTCTTCACGCTCTGTGCTTTAACCAGTATCTTTAAGTTATGTGTTGTATCCACTGTCTTCACGCTCTGTGCTTTAACCACTATCTTTAAGTTATGTGTTGTAACCACTGTCTTCACGCTCTGTTCTTTAACCACTATCTTTAAGTTTTGTGTTGTAACCACTGTCTTCACGTTCTTTTATAATAACCATTATCGAAACGTTCATGTCATTACAGCGAGCGCGTTAACGAAGTTGATGGGAAGCAGCATTGATCATGTCATGAACACCATCGGATGTTTGTTCGATGCATGGGCTTGTCACCTGCAAAAGTGAGAGAAAGATTGACCACCTAACCCTTCGTGAATGCATGTCTACCAAATGTGTTGGACCTAACGTATTGACCAACTCAGGAAACAGCTGCGTGGAAATAATCATTCTACACCAGTATTTCCCAACCTTTTTTGTGCTATGCCCCACCTAAGCCTTTCTAAAATTCTTATCCCTCTCCCCCCCCCCCCCCCCCCATCCTAGCATATATATAATTTTTAATACTCAAAAATTGAAATGTTCACTAAAGAAACTTGAATTATAGGTTTTAGGAAGAAATCACTAGAAAATTACTGAGCAAACACAGTAAGTACATTTTCAAAACATATAATGGAGAACTGAAATTCGAGTACAAAATAATTTCATTGAAAGAGTTTTCTATATTATTTTAATTATTAGTAATTTTTTATTATTTAAATTTAGTGAGATCCTTGTCGCAGCGACCATTTCCTCGTTGGGGCAAAATTTAAAATAAAACTTGAAAGAGCTTTCTATACCAAACTACAGAGGTTACACCCAACATATAATAGAGAAAAACTACAAGAAATTACAGTCAAAGAGAAATTTGCAGATGAAATAAAATGTAAACTTGAAACTCTACAAAACCCCTTGGAGGAAAGCGTTGACCAAACTTGGTTGAACATCAAGAATACAATTCAAACTACCGCAGAAGAATGTCTCGGTGTGTTAACCATGCATAGAAAGAACAGATGGTTCAATTAAAAATGTAAAGAAGCAGTCATTAGGAAAAAGAGTGCCTTGACAGTTATGGTTATATAGAACTGAATGTAAAGAGGCTACAAAAATATTTCGGCAGCAGAAGCGAGAATATATGAGGGACTAACACAACACATATGGTTTAAAAGACAAAAAATTGAAATATGGTAAATACCAATAAGGAAATGTGTAACACATGCAAAGAATACTTTGTTGAAGTACTAAATTGTGAAGCTCCAAGTAACACCTTCCCACAGGAAGAGGTTCTAACCGTGTGAACCACAAATTGAAGAACCTACATTTGAAGAAATCCTATATGTAATAACACGACTTAAGAACAATAAGGCAACTGGGGTTGATGGAATTGCTGCTGAATTTATAAAGGCAGGCGGCCATGCATTACATCTAAAGATATACGAATTAATAATAAATATCTGGAGAACAGAAGAATTATCCCATGACTGGAAAGAGTCATTATTGATACCTGTCTTTAAGAAAGGAGAAAAGATCCAATGTGAAAATTACAGAGGAATATCAATTCTGTCCACAAGCTGTAAGAAATTATCCGCGGTATTACTAAATAGACTAAAACCATATTCAGAAGACATTTCAGGTGACTACCAGGCGGGTTTTATACAAAAAAGATCAACAATAGATCAGATATTTATCTTACGACAAATAGCTGAAAAAAATTTGGGAATATAAAAGAGATCTCCATAACATTTTTGTGGATTTTAAAAAGGCTTATGATTGTGTCCATAGGAATAGTCTATGGAATGCCATGCAGGAATTTGGAATACCAAGGAAGTTAATCAGACCAGACTATACATGGAAGATACTTATAATATAGTAACATATAAAGGCAGGAAATCAGACCCTTTCCAAATAACATCTGGCTTGAAACAGGGTGATGCACTATCGCCGCTACTTTCCAATCTGGCTCTGGAGAAAGTTGTAAGGAAGGTAAAGGAGGAATGTGATATTGGAGGAATATCCAGACTGCTTGGTTATGCAGATGATATAGATTTTATAGGGGAAAATGAACCCAAAAAAATGGACATTGAAAATATTGACTCACCTAAAGGAAAAAGCTAAACAGATGGGGTTGGTTATCAACCAAGGTAAGACATAATATATGGCAATTTCAAGAGAAGGAACGGCTAAAAACTCTGGTTACATACAAATAGATAATATGACCATTAAAAGAACGGAAACATACAAATACCTGGGTTCAATCTTCAACTGCTGCAACATAATAAGGGAAGAATTACAAGCTAGAATCAACTCTGGAAATAAGATATACTATGCACTACAACATCTACTAAAATCAAATGCGCTATCTCGTAACACAAAAATCACAATATACAAAACACTAATCAGACCATTTGTCCTGTAAGGCTCTGAAACCTGGAGTACAACTAAAGGAGACGAAGCCTTGTTACAAACCTTTGAGAACGAAGTCTTAAGACGTATCTTTGGGCCCATTAGGGATACACAAAGTGGAGAGTGGAAAAGAAGAAGCAACACAGACATTTATGATCTGATTAAGTCCCTGCTAATCTTTGGTATCATGAAGGCTAATAGACTGCAATGGCTGGGGCATATAGAAAGAATGGAAGATAATAGGGAAAAAAAATAACTCGCTTACACTCAGGAAATAAATTACCGTAGACCCCGTGGTAGACCAAGAAGACGGTGGAGAAATAATATACAAACATACCTACAAGCACTTGGAATCAGCGACTGGCAAGAGAAAGTCAACCAGAGAGACGAATGGAGACGGCTTGTGTCTGCAGCAAAGAACCTCAATGGCTCGGAATGCTTAAGAAGAAGAAGAGATTCTTGCGCTTGATGCTTGCTACAAAGAGATTTTATGTCAGGTTCCAATTTAGTTAACTTCAGTCTCAAGTCTCCCCGGTTTGTTATATCCAGCCGACTTCTTCCATTTTCAAATTGCCCCTTAACAATCGAATTGCCCCCCTGTGGGGCGTCGGCCCCACGTTGGGAAACAGTGTTCTACACGGTACATTGCGAGGCGACTGCAGGTATTCGTGCACCGAAACTGTTGAAGTATCATAGCGCTGTTTTATTCAATTATCAAAGATCTAAACATTTTGGAAAAAAAAAAACTGTGTTTACATTTCACACATCCCGATTGCACCTCTTCGATCGTGGTTAACTGAGAGGCTAAGTGTGAGGAGAGAGTGGATTTCTACCAGAAAGTCGTAACTGTGCAGTGTCTGTCAACCAACTCAAATGGGCAAGCCGATTAGGTGAATACACATCCAGTTTCAATTCGGAATTCTCTACGTTTAAACATCCACTTCGAACATTCACCTCTTGTAAAGCCCTTGTGATTATTTCTTCAACATGACGAACTCATAGATGTCTACTTGTCTCTCATTAGTGACAATGCGTGTGTCTTCTCAACTGTCCTACTCATCTATCTGTGAAGAGTCGCTGGAGGGGGACAAGGTGAGAGACCACTGCCATATTACAGGCAAATACCGGGGCGCAGCCCACA
The DNA here is from genome assembly GCA_963921405.1 of Cepaea hortensis. NCBI lineage: Eukaryota > Metazoa > Mollusca > Gastropoda > Stylommatophora > Helicidae > Cepaea > Cepaea hortensis. The sequence goes on along the minus strand of CAWUFQ010000009.1, from coordinate 404,037 downwards.
ATACATGTAATCTAGCATGGCGCATCAACAGAGACAAGCTGAGGATACCTGTAGTCTTCCACAATCAAAGATGATACGATTCCCACATCTTCATGCAAGCGGCCGGCAAACTGGACTGGGGGATAAGGACCATCTACAAGAAGAAGAAAGACGGCACATGGCAAACCAAACAAGTAGACAATGCAACAATCACTTGCATACCAAACACCATAGAGAAGTACGCCTCCTTCACAATCGGACAGCTGCAATTCATTGACAGCCTACAGTTCATGAATAGCTCTCTAGACACCCTGGTGGGGAACCTCAGCGAGCTGACGCACTGTGGCAAATCAATGGCTTTGACACGTAGGGGCAATGATATAATCTCAAGATGTGAGACGTGCAACACAGAGAAGCACACCCCCTGGACTACCTTAATGAACAAGTTCAGGGCCACGCTAAGCAAGAGCCAGTCACATCTCCTTCTCCGCAATGGTTATACCCCTACGAATACATGGACAGCTTCGAGCGCTTTGCAGAGGACCGCCTACCACCCGAAGAGGCATTCTACAGCAAGCTCAGCCGAGAAGGAATCAGTGACTCTGACTACGCCCACGCCCAGAAAGTGTGGCAGGAGTTCGACTGCAAAACACTCGGAGGCTACCGCGACCTATACCTGAAAACAGACACCAACTTACTGGCCAATGTCTTCGAGACATTCCGAGACACCTGTATGCGGGTATCTCGGCTCGACCCAGCCCACTACATCAGTGCACCCGGCCTGGCATGGGACGCAAACCTAAAAAAGACAAAGGTGCAACTCGAGCTCCTAACCGACCTGGACACGCACCTCTTCATTGAGAAGGGTCTCCGAGGAGGTGTGGCCATGGTCTCAAAGCGATATGCCAAGGCCAACAACCCCAAGACTACAGACTATAACCCCACAACACCCAATTTATGGATCATGTACCTCGACGCAAATAATCTGTATGGGTGGGCCATGATGGAATACCTCCCCACCAGTGGATTCCAATGGACCAATCCAACACTCGAGGAGGTACTGAACACACCCGACAACGCTCCAGAGGGATGGCTTGTTGAGGTTTACATGAAGTACCCAGCACATCTACACGAGGCCCACAGCGACTATCCACTAGCCCCAGAAACAATGACCATCCCAGAGACCTGGTTGAGTGGCTATCAGCGCAAGCTCCAGAACAAACTGGGGGGGGGGGGGTAAGTTCACGGCGCAATCAAAGCTGGTACCCCACCTCCACAACAAGGAGCGATACATCGTCCACTACCGCAATCTCAAACTCTATCACAGCCTCGGTCTAGAGGTCACCCAGATCCACCGAGCCATCAAGTTCAATCAGTCCCAATGGATGAAGCCCTACATAGAGATGAACACATCTCTAATAAGCCAAGCCAAGTCGGAATTTGAGAAGGACTTCTTCAAGCTGATGAACAATGCCGTCTTCGGGAAGAGTATGGAGAATGTTTTCAAATTCATCAGAGTCAACCTTGTCAGAGGCACCGAGACTGACCGACTCCGAAAATTAATAGCCAGCCCCAACTACGAATCGTGTAGAATCTTCAACGGTGGACTGGTTGCGGTGCACAGCATCAAGACCAAGGTCCAGCTGAATAAACCTGTCTATTGTGGGCAAGCCATCCTGGACCTATCCAAGTACCGCATGTACGACTTCTGGTACAACCGGCTTAAACCCCAATACGGTAATAGACTCCAGCTCTGCTACACAGATACTGACTCCTTTCTACTTCAGGTGGAGACTGAGGATGTGTACGCAGACATGAAGGCTCACCCCGACTGGTACGACTTCTCAGATTATCCTCGCGACCACCCCAACCATTCGACTATGAATAAAAAGGTGGTCGGTAAATTAAAAGACGGTCGCCCGATAGCTGAGTTCGTTGGTCTCAGACCGAAGATGTACTCAATCTTAGAAGCCACCAACATCAAGAAAACCAAAGGAGTGGCTCGGGAGGTTGTGAAAAAGGACCTCAGACATGAACACTACAAGGACAGTATGTTCGGCCAGCGTGAATACAAGCACACACAGGTTGCCATACGAAGCAAGGGTCACCAGATAGGAGTTTATGAGATAAACAAAACATCTCTGAGTCCAATGGACACGAAAAAGTGGATTTGTGCTGATGGTGTCAACACTAGGGCCTACGGCTACCTAGAATGCTGCTAGGGGGTAGCTGTGTGTCTGGAGAAGCAACGAGCAGCTCCTCACGCACAAATCCACGAGCCGGTCCATCCACCAGATAGTAAAGAGTGGGCTGCCCCTCTTGCTGGGTGACATGATGAATCCTGTGCAAAGTCAGCGACCATATAGGATCAGTGGCCCGACGCTGGCCCCCTTCGAGCTCGCCCGCCGAATAAAGATACATGACCTGCGAGTCGGCTGAAATCACAGGTTTCTTACGTCCGATAGCGCGGCGGGCTGGCGCGGCTGGAGCATGGGAGACAGACGAATCCTTAATCGCCTCAGCCGGTTTCCTACCAGTCAAATGCGTCACCTCATTATTGATTGCAGCGACTACCTGGGGTAGAGCTCTGACCCATTCGACCGACCGTTCATCTGAGCCTCGGGCAGCGAGCAACAACTCCTGGGCATATTGGCCCCCGAACAGTCTCTCTGCCAGAGTGCGGTTGAACCGCTCGACAATTGCCTGATGACGATGGTTCCCAGCCTGCCCACGACGTACCTGTGTCTTATGCTTAGCAACCAGCTGACTGACGGCACCCATAAACTCCCGCCCAGGGTCAATCTGCAAAAGATTAGGCCATCTGAGCGGCCCGCGTTTATAGATCCGCCCAAGCGCTGATGCGACCGCGTCGCTACTCTTTTCTGTTAGCGGCTCAGCCTCCTTATAGCGCGAGGCAACATCAACCACCGTCAAGGCATACCTATAGGTCCTGGCCGTGCGACCAGAACCAACGCGATCATGTGGGAGAAACAAAAGATCTGCCTGATGGACAGCATTCGGTGTGGACTCGGCGATGTGGGGTCGTGGAATATAGCGAGGCCGCGGCAGGTAGATTTGCCAGATAGCCTGCTTCTGAAGCCACCCCCGAGCATCCGCCTCGCTAACCTTAGCTGCCGCGGCCAGCTTCTTCACAGCTGAAAGCTCCTTCCAGTAACCTTGTGGACTGTAGTAGACACGTTCCACTATTGTAAATAATAACACATATCTCTATAACAGCCACCCCAAGAGAGGGGATATCTTTGAGTGGTGAGTTGGGCCTAAGGATGAGTCCTTTTCCACCAACAATCTGACTCTTCCTTCCGCCACATACAGCGCAGGTGTCGCGCTTAGACGACCGCCCATTTCTCATCCTGGTAATCGTCCCACCCTTAGTGGGGGTCTGTCTCTTACACCGAAAACAATACATATTGATATACTGCAGGTGTCTATATATTCAAAACGAGGGCGCACCCATACCAAAGCGGCTCTTGGCAGACATCAGGGCCGAGACTATGCGAGCATCGTGACTCTCCCAGTCGGGGGCATCACCAGACGCTGCAATATTTTCAGCCGCCGCGGCTAGGACATCATCAGCAACATTGCGGTTAGATGTATCGCTATGAGCCGCATAAGCAATGTCGTGAGCCTTGCAGGCGCGGTCGAGTGTGTTGGCCCCCTCATAGCCTTGGGCCATCCGCTTTTCTAGTTTAGTGAAAGGGCCGCAGTAGCTATATTTCCCCGTATTCTGGAACGTGCCCCCAGGAACATCCTCAGAGCTGACACCCTTAGACAGCCTCATATGCATCTCAGGCAAAGGCAACATATTCAGTGCTTTGTTGAGGAGCCCCATACCAACAATCTGGCTCTTCTTAGCCCCACAAACTTCACAGATGCCGCGCCTTGTTATCCGACGATTTTTCAGCACAACCTCCGACTCCTCCAGCGTAGGAGTCTGCTTCTTACAACGCAGGCAATACATATTGAAGACAATGCAGATGTGTATATATCTAGATGGAGATAACCAACTTCGATCTTGAGGACAAAGCCCGCCACCACCACCACTGGCTGCTGCCGGACACCATTCGTTGTGTTGTGTGCGGACCATCGGGGTGTGGAAAGACGAACATGATGCTTAACCTGCTGCTGATGCCGGGCTACCTAAACTACGACCTACTACACCTGTACTCGAAGTCTTTGTGGCAGGACAAGTACCAGTTCCTCCAGGATTGGGCCGAGTCTGTCGGGCAGGCCGCGGGGTAAAATATTGCCTCCTATCATAGCTCGGCTGAAGACATCATCCCCGTCGAGGACCTGAACCCCGAATAGAGAGCTGTCATGGTCTTTGATGATGTCATGCTGGAGAAGCAGGGGCCGATTGAGAAGTACTTCTGCCAGGGCCGGCACGGCGGTGCCGACACATTCTACCTGACCCAGAGCTTCTTCAGAATCCCCAAGCAGGTCATCCGCGACAATGCCAATCTATTGGTGATCTTCAATCAAGACACGAAGAACCTGCGCGCCATCCACGACTCCTATGTTTTTGGTGATATGCCCTTTGAAGAGTTCAGGGAGTTCTTCACAGAGTGCACTAACAAGCCTTAAGGTTTCGCGATGATCGATCTAACCAGCAAGGCCCACGACGGTAAATATCGGTGTGGATTCGATCGGTCCTATATCCCGATGTCTTCTATTTAGATATATATGTTATTGTGATGTTATGAGAAGAAATGGACTGGAGAACTTGGTGACAGCTGGCAAGATCGAGGGGAACAGACCAAGAGGAAGACCGAGAGGAAAATACCTGGATGGCTTGGCCACATGGCATGGACGAGACAGGAACACTGAGCTGATCCACGACTCTGGTGATCGAGTGAAATGGCGAATCATGACCGCCCACGCTTTCCGGCATGGCACATGATTGATTGATTGATTGATAGCAAAAACATGTGGGCTGATGTGACTAACCAAGCAAAGCGTAACGCTTTTGTGAAAGAGTATCTAGCAGGTCGGGACCGCCTGAAGCAGCGGTTTCTGGCATAGAGGATGGGGGAAGCAGAATTACAACAGGAGGCGGCTAAACTCTTCACACCAATTAAAAAAACAGTAGCAGAGAGGTCAGCGCAACAAACGGGGGCAATAAAACAAATCGTCAAAGCTCAGACCGGTGAGGTAGCTAAAATAGCAGACAAACAGACCAGTGAATTGGCTAGGCGAACAGACAAACAAGCTAACGAGCTAGCTCAGGCCATTGAGGCGTTGGGCAGGGTTATAGCCATTGAGGCGTTGGGCAGTGTTATAGCCATTGAGGCGTTGGGCAGGGTTATAGCCATTGAGGCGTTGGGCAGGGTTATAGCCATTGAGGCGTTGGGCAGGGTTATAGCCATTGAGGCGTTGGGCAGGGTTATAGCCATTGAGGCGTTGGGCAGGGTTATAGCCATTGAGGCGTTGGGCAGGGTTATAGCCATTGAGGCGTTGGGCAGGGTTATAGCCATTGAGGCCTTGGGTAGGGTTATAGCCATTGAGGGCAGAGCACAGGCCAGAGCCCTTGTGGAGGCCAGAGCTGATGAGGACAGAGCTACCTCCCCAGAAGGGGTGTTTGGAACTCCTCCAGAGCCTATTATAGTTGATGTAGATCAGGGCATGGATGAGGGAATTATTAGGAGCCATGGCTACCCAATGGCTAGCGAGCTCCTCAACGAGCCAGATGAGGTGCTTCACGACATCCTTGATCGCTCTGCAAAGCTCAATTCAAACACGCTCGGGTCGGCAAAGAGGAGAGCTGGCATCACTACGGAGGAACGTCAAGAGATACAACAAGAAATTGATGCTATAAAGGACTACAGGGAGCGTGTTAAAACCATTTTGTTTAATCGGAGTAAGGTCGTTGTCCGTGGGCAAGGGCTGAAACTCCGAGGAGGCAAATTCGGCACCCTAACTATTGATCCAGCAGCTCTGGCCGCGGGCCGGCTGCAAGCCTTTGATGGGGGCACCCTAGTATTGTCGGCTCCAGCAGATGAGACGCTGTACGATCTCCTAACCAAGCGGTTCGTCAAAACAAAGCAATACACCCCACAAGCTATTGAGACATTTAGCCGGCTGGCGCATCTTGCCAAAATACCAGTCTATAACAATAAGGGAAGAAAATAGGTCTAATCCGCGGTAGTGGTGTGTTATACTACAACGACCCTAACACTCTGGTGGAGCGCCTAGCCCTGTTAGTAGCCTCGAAGAAGGCGGGGAATACAGGAGTTGACACAGAAATATCTGCGATATTGGATGAGCTTATGCGCAGTGGGGCGGTCTCTAAGGAGCAGGCCCTCAAGTTGAACAGAAGAATCTTCGTTCATTAATCATGGAGCTCCAAATGTTGAAGGAAATCTGTGACCGGCTCGCAGCGATGGAGGTGCGACTCGCGCCGAGGGAGAATATGTCCCTGGTGGTAACGTCAGATAAAAGCGACTGGACAACCTACTACTCCCCAGCGCTGTACCTTGACCCCCAGAAGTCATACGAGCTGGCCTTGCTTAATCTAGTGACCTACAACAACATCAGCAATGTTAACTCCACCAACAATACTTTTGTTTACCGTGTGGAGAAGAAGGAATGGAAAACCATCACAATAGAAGAGCTATATGAGCTCGCCCAGATCAATCGAGAGATTCAAAGAAAGATGGAGGAGGCCAATGATTGGAATGAGAAGGCTGAGGAGAAGTATTACATCACCATAGGACCCAACCCTTCAACCCTTCGGGCCTTCGTAAAGATAACCAGCCCCGACTATGAGGTCGATATGGGCTCTTCGTCTTTGCGCAAAATACTTGGGTTTGATCCGCAAATACTGACTAAGGGGTATAAAGAGGGGAAGAAGCCAATAGACATCTTCCATGTGAATAGTATTCTGGTTAATTGCAATGTGGTGAGTGGATCTTACCTGGGAGGGGCACCCACCCCACCATCTACTCATTCTTCCCCAACGTGTGCCCCGGCTATAAGATCTTAGAGTCTCCCAGAACTGCTGTCTATCTCCCCATCACCCAGGCAGGCAGTATACACAGCATACGCGTCTGGTTGACTGACCAAGACGGCGCACAATTAAACTTTAGAGGCGAGCAAATAACTATAAGGCTACATATTCGCAGTGTGTAACCATGTATGTTTTCCCAAGACATCGGATGCGGGTAGGTGGGGGGATGTTCGATTGGTTGGGCTCGGCAGCTCGGGCGTTTGGAAGTCTGGTCTCTTCAGGTGCTAAGGCGATACCCAGTGCCGTCAGTAAAGTTGCCAAATTTGTTGGCAGCCCCTAAATTAGGAATGTGGCCATGACGACGGAGTCTGTGGCCTGCGGGTGCTGCCGCAAAAAAGCTGGTGGATGCCCTCAAGCCTTTACCGCCCCAGCTGAAGAGGGAACTCACAGCTAAGAGCGCTGAAGTTTTGAAGCAGCTCGCTGTCCAGCCCACAGCTGAAGTTTTGAAGCAGCTCGCTTCTGGTGCATCTGGCCAGGACGCACCAGCATCAACTGGTGCGTCTAATCCTAATGGTTTCTAGTGCATGTAATATTCTTTATTTAAAACCAATTAATATTTATGTGCGTGTACAATTAAGAACTCATTTCGATAACATGACAGTAACATTCATCTGTCTTATGGTGTCTAGATCGCTCCATGAGTACCAGGTGTATATCTGCGAGTCATTGTGTATAAATTTGTGATTGCTAAACAGAGGTGGTTCTGACTGCATAGCTCTGTCAATTTACTCCCATTGTAACTTTCTGTACTGCGTTGGTCTCCAAATACTCCAATATGTTTCTCTATGCCCTTTATGTTGCGTCCTGGCCTTCCATCGTAGTCTCACATAACTGATCTTGTCTTGCTTCTCTATCTTATGTAGTATATCGTATATGCCATCAAAGAACTCCTAGAATTATTTCTCATCTTTGTTTGTATTGTATGGTGCTTGTATGTGTACATATGTAGTAATTACCTGTACTTTTATTCTTACTGTTATGATTCTTGCTGGCATATATTTATTTTATTCTTCTCAATTACAAATAATATAGCCTTTGCTTGTCTCTCGTGCTGCCCAAAAGTCGATTCAACTTCTATCCCTTTGATAAATGGATCGAATTGTTAGCGTTATTATTTATTTAGTGAAATATTATTTTCACATTTTACTGCACATTGCAACGTTCAACACGAGCTTTCATTGTTATTATGCAATGTATAAAGAGATACTTCTTCTCTTCTTTGCGTTCATCCGGAGTGTTTTTTCAGATATGATTGCGGTGTGTCTGGTTAGGCACCCTTGGATCGAAACCCTTAGGCCAACACATCCGACTTTTAGCGTGCATTTTTGACCAGGTTAGCAATCCTGGGAGACTCACTTTTGTGGTACTGTCCACCGCCCGGCTGGTCAAGTTGGAACAGTCGAAGTCTGCACAGTCATCCCTCAAATGAAGGCAGGGACAGTCCATAGCATTTTCCGCCATCCTGGGTGGCTTCCATAGTTACAGAGCCGACACATAACGCTCTGATGCTGAGCTTACCGAGGGAATCGTCACGTCCTGCTCATGGCTGCTTTAATTCCTCACTTCAGTATATTGGGCATTTTGTTTGCCCCGGGCCGTTCCCGCACAAACCAGACAGGTCTGCAGACGGTATCCACTCAGCGAGTTTTCGGACATGTGCTTGTCGTTGCGCCCGTCAGAGTTGTTCCAGGCACGACAGACATTCGGAAAACTACCTAGTCAGAGCTGTTCCGAACAAGAGCGGCATTCGGAAACTAGGTAGTCAGAACAGTTCCTAGCACGAGAGACATTCGGACGAGACATTTCACTCGGACGTAAATTCGTAGTGCCAATTTTTAGTTTGCCACCCGTAGGACGGCACTTCCGACTTCCGGCGGGCATTTTTTAATGAGGTTAGCCTTCCTCGGGTTTCGAGGCACGTTAGACTTATTTTCGTGGTGTCGCCCACATCTCAGCTGGTCAAGATAGAACGATCAACGGCATCGTGGTCGGCCCTCAAGGGAAGGCAGGGGCAGACCATGGGCATTCCCTTGCTATCCAAGGAGGCTTCCATAATTGCAGAGCCGGCACATATTGCTCTGAGACTGGGCTCACCCAAGGAGTTGCCACGTCCTGCTCATGGCTGCTTTAGTTCCTCACTTCCGTGTGTTGGGCATCTCGCTTGCCACTCGTCGCTCAAGCGCACACCAGGAACGGTCAGACTGCGGGGCGACATCCACTCGGTAAGCTTTTGCTGTTGCTTCGGACCACGCAATGGATTCGCTAGCCGTGCGTTCCATTTCGTGTTATAGAGATGTTTTTCCACTTTTGTCTAGACTCTCTATGAGTTAGATACAGACAGTTTTCGTAACCATTTCATTCGACTGGGGCACTTTTCTGACTTTGTACTCGCTCACGAGGTAGGCTACATGTACTGCCGGCTCAGCACCTTACCTTCGTGCAGCAGTGAACAAGAAACGGCCAGGCTCTCATCCGGGAATCCCTCATATACCCCAGCTGAGAGCCTTCGAACAGGTATCAGACCTGAGCTTGTAGCTTGCTCAGTATCTCACTTCTATTTTCGGAGGGTGGGTATCGGCCCGGCTCTCAGATCCGAGTGTTTGTGGCTTAGAACGTTCAGCCTCAGCCCTCGACAGAGAGCCTTAGAGTATTGTCCGGACCAAATCTTTTGCCTTCGTGCGCCTGATTTAAACTTCTGACTGTTATCCTCACCTGTCTAACCCGCAGAGCAGCAGGTTGTGTCTCTCTTAGTCTGGCCCCTATCCCATAAGCTGTCCGATATGTAGTTTTCATCCATCGGCAAGCACATGGGGTCAGAGGGACACACAAGCTCCCCCACCGCGGCAAGGTGGAGACACGTTGATGTATAAAGAGATACAAACATATCTACAATAGGCATACCGTTGACTATCCTCGTGTGTATTCATTGCAACCAATTCGTTATTTAGTTAGTTTGTTATCATGTGGGTTATCATCCTTGCACACCGTTAAAGTCCATAGGTGCTCAGCCCCCCCCCCCCCCCCACCCCCACCCCTCCTCCCTGCCCCCTCAACATATGCATCAGCGTCGGTCGGCTAATATTGTCAGTTCTGTCTTGGTTGACGATACCTATCATACTACCGATTTGCCTCTCGTGTCTGGCCGAGCCAATTCTTACTCCCAAATCTGTCATTCTGGACAACGATGTGAAGTCACTGGCGTTAAAGTCCTCCGATCTCGATATCTCTCTAGGGACATTAATAGCATCGACACGATTAATGAGTTGGCCATCTGCATGAAATGCAGAGCCAGCAAGTGTATCAGCTCGTTCATTTCCTTCAAATCACGCATGATCCACAGTTGAGTTGAGTTGAGTTGAGTTGAGTTGAATTTACTTAAGAACCGACGTCACTGCACTCAAGACATTCCCATACGTGCTCAGTCCCCTCGTTCAACAGCCAGCGAAGAGTCATACTACTAATCGTTCCCACCGCCAGCTATCTGATTAAAAGTTCTCCTGGTCTTCCCTCTCAGTTTTGAGATTCTTCCAGAACCCCTTCGGATCGCCCGCAATCTCATTCTTTCCAAATATGGGTTCTCAATCTGTTCCTCCGCCTTCTCCACCTGCTCCCGCAAGCACACGATCATTTCTCCCTTGTCCATAGGCAAGATACCACCAAGAGGGGCATTCCCTGCTAGCCTATCAGCCTGTTCATTCCCCCGTACACCCGCATGGTCAGGGCAAAATATCCATACACTTCTCACAATCTGTGGCCTCTTAAGCGACGAGAGCCATTCTACACGAAACATTCCTTTCTCCACCTTGTTAAGAATATTCTTTGAATCCTTAATGAACACAACGTGTGTTGCAGTAGTCTCCTCTAGAAACAGGAATGCCGCTGTTACTGCCTCCACCTCCATTCTCATGCTGGAGGTCGTAGTTTCATATGCCAGGCTCTCCTTTTTCAAAACTCGCCAATTAGCCTTTGCAATAAAGCCCCAGCCACTACGCCTGTTTCTCACCACTGACCCATCGGTGTAGATGACTTGTCACCTTGATGTGTGTTGCTCTGGATCAGCTGTTGCACTTCAAACTCAATGCAGCCCGCTGCCCATTCTCTGCACTCACGACCCAGTGTTATTATTACATTGTGCCAGTCCGTCATGTCATCCGAAAGTTCAACCCACTCTCTTTCACGATTGATGGTCTCTAGATCACACACCTGACTTATAGAAAGTTCTGCCTGTGCCATCCAGGACCTGCCTCGTCTTAGTCTATGACCCTTTACCATTTCCATTGCTGCTTGCAGCGGGTGATCCCTGTCTGCGGCAACTCCCAGGAACCATTTGGCCTGAAGGACCCTATGCCTATCCGTCATTGTTGGTAGCGCCAGGATATGCCTCATGCATATAATTGGTGTATCCTGTGTGCACCCCAGGATTAACCGCATGGCAGCATTCTGCATGCGCACCAGACTTTCAAGCTGGCTCTTTGATACTGTCAGCAGCCCTAAACCATACTCAATGACAGAAATTATTAACTGCTGAAATAGTCTGTACAGCATCCTCTGATCTACCCCGGTTGCTGCCATAGCCCTCAATGCATTAAGTCCCCTACCAGCCTTCATCACCAACGCCTCCACATGATACTTAAAAGACAAACACCTGTCAAAGGTGATACCCAAATATTTCAGTTTACTCTGTCGACTAAAAGGACATCCATTCAACATAATACCTGGGACATCTGCGTTGACGATCCGATTATCCAGGGAGTACCACACAACCGATGCCTTGTCTGGGTGTATAATGGCCCCTGCCTCCCTGCACCACTCCGCCACCCTGTTTACTGCCACCTGTAGGTCTTTCACCAAACTGGCCTGTCTCTGCCTTGTCTGTACATCAGCACATCATCTTCAAATGTCAAAATTCTACCCAAACCTGGTGTCTCAATAGCTGTTATTTTGCTGGTGTAGACATTAAAGAACACTGGAGACAAGGCAGATCCATGCGGCAACCCAGGTACAGGGGTCAGAAGTCCAGGTACCTATGCGCAGTACAACCTTACGCTCACAAAGGACTGCCGCAACCCACCTAACAAGGCTTCGCTCTAACAAGAGTTCGTTATGTCCCTAGTTAGTGGCATCAGTGGAATTGTAAATTTTGTCTCTTGTTGATGAAACAAGTGGAATAGTAAGTTCGGTGTCTTGTTGCTGAAATCAGTGAAAGAGCCAGTTTCGACTCTAGCTGGTGAAGCTAGTGGGAAAATATGCTGTGTCTCTTGTTTCGTCCAGAAGGTAATGGCAAACTACAGAACGTAAACTTGCCAAGATATCGTAAACAGCCAAACAATACTAGGGTTGACTGCGACGTCCTGTAAAGAGTATGCAACTAACGTTAACTTGTTTGGGTGAAACCAGTGGAAAACGTAAGTCTATATAAACTAAGCTCTGTTTGTATAGCTACAGCTGGAAGCATCTATCAGAGTGAGGTTGGTGTAGAGATGCCCTTCTCTGTCACGCACCAAAACACCATCACTCCGGGGATTGTTCTATAAACCCCTACATTCCCACTTCAAACTCAGAAACCTGCGGATAATCCGTTGCTGTTATTGCGAAGACGCAAATACGGGTGTAATCACGCCGTGCTTCTGACTAGCACAATCAGAATGGCAGAGATTAGGCCGAGGTTTGTTGGGATTTATGCACGGGTTTTAGGCATTGCATTGTCAAAAGACTTCAACACACGGCCGGAGACAATAGCATGGAGAAATCGGCCATCATTAACATCATGTAAACAGGCGTAAGGATACTGACACATCAAGTATATAAACGAAAGGTTCCCCTTTACATGCCTTGAGGCGTGTTGGACATATAGTGCTAGATCCGCATGTTATAGAATAATAGACACTCTAAGGGTGATATGGTAAATATCACGGTGGCTGCCTTACTTCTCAATGTATTTCTTGGTACCCACTTTAGACTGAGTTAACATAGAAATGCAGGTCAATTAAACATAATTGCAGGCACAAGCTGAAGGAATGTGCATGTTGACACATCTCTTGAAGCATGTTCTAGATCACTGGTGTTTGAATGAGGAATCGAGTATTTTAACTGGCTGTGATGATCACAGACGAGGAAGGTTCACGTGTGCTGGCAACACCAACACTCAGCGCTCACGTCAGTCTACATCTGTTAGGATAGTTCGAGCACATTTTATCAAAATTACCCTCGTGGTAGGTTTTAGTACATCTCTTTCTGCGTGACATTATAAACACGGAAACTCGTGCTGACCGCTGTATTGTACGGTAAAATAAGAATATACATTGCCAATACATAGGAACATATAGAATGGGATATATTTATTCAAGGGAGAGAAATGTAGATTAAGCAGCAAGGAAGACAATACGATTCTTAAAAGTTTGCGCAATTTTTCAGCTCGTTGAAAAAGTGATATATTTCCAAACTAATTATGTTTACCTTATTTGCTAACGACATATATGGCTTAAATATAAATTTCCATTTGTAATTAGATTTCACAGTAAGTTATTTTACTTCCATGGTAATATTTAACAACCAGATTGCTGTAAAGATCTATTAATATATTAAGTCTACATTTGATTTGCCTGTATGAGCTTCATTGCTTTTATCTTAATATTTAGCTGGCCCACACATGTGTGCCTTGAAATAATGTAAGGTAGCGTTACAGAAATAGTAATCGGGTTTTTTATGATAAGATCAAATTGTCGTTACTGCACCTGAACGCACCAGTGCCACCAGGAGAGGCGGTCATCAGAATGACACAGAAAAATAGAAGACCATGGGGCGGCTCTGGCCCCTGGGGTAGAACTAGCCCTTTTATACAAAACAAAAACCTTATCGAATGTCTTTGTGCAGTCAGTAAACCAAATGTGTACATCTTTGTTTACTTCTATAGAACCTTCGATTACTATTCTCAGTATATACACATCATTTACTGTAACCTGGCCTTCTACAAACCCACATTGTTCTTCTCCTATTTCAGGTTGTATTTTCTTCTTAACTCTCTGCATGATAATTCTTAGCAACATCTTAGTGATGTGTCTCATTATACTAACTGTTCGATGTTGATCACATTCCAAGGCTCCTGATTTATGTGGGATTGCAATGTATACAAAATTACATAATCCATAAGGCATATCTCCAGTATCATATAATGTATTTAGCAGTCTGTAACTTTATCTATTCCATATTCTTCTAAAGCATTACTCATTTCTGTTGTTAGGTAGTTAGTTAGTTAGTTAATTAGTTCGTTAGTTAGTTAGTTCGTTAGTTAGTTAGTTGGTTAGTTAGTTAGTTGGTTGGTTGGTTGGTTGGTTGGTTGGTTGGTTGGTTGGTTGGTTGGTTGGTTGGTTGGTTAGTTAGTCGACAGATCATCCTCGTTGCACATTGAACCATTCAGTCCATAAGTGCTCGGATCCCCTCCTCAGCAAATCCCGAAGCGTGTAGCGGCTCACGACACCAGTTATGTGTTGGTGAATCAATCTTCACTAGGCAAATCCTCTTTTAACTTGTAGTTCTCGCAGTCTGACCATGGTTGTAGAATCACCGACATCGCTTGGTTCTCGCAACAGTCTTATTTCTCGTAGAGCATTCAGAATGTCAGCCTGGTCCATAGCGCGTCCGCTCTCCACAGTAACATTACCTGCGAGCTTGTCAGCCCGCTCATTTCCTTGTACTCCTGCATGCCTTAGCACGAAGATGAAACTAATCTTTGCCAGCCGAGACCGCTCCAGAGGCAGGAACCACTCTCTTCGGATCCACCCCATCTCCTTCCTCTTGAGCATACCCATTGAGTCGCTAAGGAAACATGCCCTAGTGAATGTCTGTACCTCGAGCCATGCTATTGCTTTACTTACTGCCATGACTTCCATGGTCAGGCTACTTGTAGTCTCAGCAAAAGCACCAGAGTCCTCCTTCACAATTCTCCCTCCGGCCTGCGCCGTAAAAGCCCATGGGCTTCTCACATGTCGGACGACCGACCCATCTGTATATATGACAGCATCACCGTCTAACGAATTCTTAAAAATTAAAGTTTGTACTTCCGCCTCCACAGCAGCCGGATTTTCTTGTCTGCATTTTCTGTCTAGTTGGATGCAGACTGAAAGAGACGTACATAAATCTGTTTGCACTTGTACCCACTCCTCGCCAGGTTCTAAGTCCTCAAGTGAACATACCTGTTGAAGAATGTCCTTAGCTTGACCCATCCACGACCTTCCTCTTCTTAACCTACTGCCCTTCACCTTCCTAATTTCACTATACAGTGGAAGTTGTGTGTTTGCGGTAACTCTGAGGTAGGCACGTGCTCTGCAAATTTGTATTCTATCTTCAATGGTTGGGACATCAAGAAGGTAGCGCATTGCCCTTCATGCTGTATCTCTTGTACATCCAAGAATAATGCGCATGGCTTCGTTCTGTATCCTTTCCATCCTTTCCATCTGCTTATGGCTAAGAGTAAGCATAGCCATCGCATACTCAAAAACAGATATGACCAGCCCTTCGTACAGAAGACACAGATGGCGCTGCTCACAGTTTGCTGCCGCCATCACTTGCAACGCAGCCAAACCCAGTTTGGTCTTTGTTATCACATGGTCTATGTGCTCGATATAAGCAAGGCTTCGATCAAAACGTATCCCTAGGTAGTTCATTGCCTGCGTTCTTTCCACAGTCTCTGAACACAGCTTTACATGTGGTGTTGGAGTGTTGACAATATGATTATTCAAAGAGAACCATGTCACTGTTGCCTTTGTTAGGTTGACCATTGCACCAGCTTCAACACACCAAGTACTTATGCGATTTAGTCCGGTTTGTAGTTCGCAGCAGCCTGATCTCTATCCCTACCCTGACGACACACTAAAACATCATCGGCATATGACAGTGTCCTCCCTGGTCCCGTGATCTGCTCGCTGGTGATTCTCACATTGTAGGCGTTGAACAGTACTGGAGATAATGGTGATCCCTGTGGTACGCCAGGATATATTGTTGTTGGTTCTGAAGTCCAACTGCCACATCTAAAAACTACTTTCCGTTGGACGAGGGCTGCAGCGATCCAACTCACGAGGAAATGACTTATCTTGAGTTTAAGAAGCTGGAGCATTAAAAAAATCCAATGGTACTCCGTTGTACGCATCCTCAAGATCGATCGCTGCAGCAAAGGTTTCAATGCCTGTGTGGAAACCTTCATAGACGTCATGGGCAAAAACTGCTGCATTGGTCCCGGTTTCTCTTTTTGGACGGTACCCTCCCAGGGTAGGTGGGGATCATTTCTGTTGTGATGCTCTCTGGACCGGGAGTCTTGTCAATTTCCATATCGTTAAGAGCATTCTGAACTTCCATTTCCAAAATTGATGGTCCTTCATTATTATTTTGAATATCATACTGTTCTTCTCTATTATTATCATAACGGTTTTTCGCGTAATCTGACCATACATGTAAAATCTGATCTTTTCTATTGTGATTTTTTCCTTTTCTTATTCTTTGGGCAGCCTGCTGATGTACGTGTTCTTTGATCAGTAAGCTCTTGAATCCTGACATATAACTACGCCTGGCCGATATATATAACTTCCTATATATATATAGGAAGTCAAACAGACGTCTCAGGACCCGCGTCTCTATTGCATATTCAAGTTCTTCCTAGGGGTGTTTGGCTGTTTTTATGATGTTGAAGATATGGACACACAAAACCTGTTGATTGGAGATGTAAAATAGGAAAATTGTTAACCGTTGTAATTGTTTCCTTGGATAGTCTGAAACGCTTGCTGCTGTGACACGGACACGTTGTGAGGCTATCTATGAAAGACAGAGAGAGAAAGAGAGAGAGAGAGAGAGAGAGAGAGAGAGAGAGAGAGAGTGAGAGAGAGAGAGAAAGAGAGAGAGAGAGAAAGAGAGAGAGTGAGAGAGAGAGAGAGAGTGAGAGAGAGAGAGAAAGAGAGAGAGAGAGAGAAAGAGAGAGAGAGAGTGAGAGAGAGAGAGAGAGAGAGAGAGAGAGAGAGAGAGAGAGAGAGAGAGAGAGAGAGAGAGGTTGTGCTAGAAAACCAACCAAGAGTGTAGAGAGATGCGTGAGAGCCCGTGTACAATGGTGGCTTAGAACGCTTGGTGCTGTGACATGGAATACATGTTGTAAAGGTATCTATGAAATACAGAAACACTTTGTGGTAGTATGAAAACCAAGAATGTCGATTGATTGATTGACAACACAGAATTCGGGCATTCCCATAATCGCTCAGTCCCCATCCTTAGCAGCCAACGAAGAGTTCCAACACCAATAGTACCAGTAGCAATCCGATTATATGTCCGTCTCGCCTTCCCTCTGAGCGTCGAGCGTTAACCAGATTCCCTCGTGACTCCTCGCTGTCTCATTCTTGCCAGACCATGGTGATCCATGTGCTCCTCCGAGGTGTATACGTGCTCCCACAAGACCGCAACCACGTCTGCCTTGTCATGCATCAATAATCCACCAAGCTTTGCAGAGCCAGCCAATTGGTTTGCCTGTTCATTCCCCAGCACACCGGCATGCCCCGGAGAAAAGGTCCAGGCAATGCTTGCCACCCGTGACATCCGAAGCGAAGCAAGCCACTCTGACCGAAGCTTGCCTGTCCTCACCTTCCTCAGCATGCATTCTGAGTCAGTTACAATCACGATGTGTGTGTGTCGTAGTTTCCATCCAGCGGAAAGCTGAACTGACAGCATCCACCTCAATTCGTAAGCTAGATGCTGTGGTATCATATGCCAGGCTCTCCAGCACCAAACGTCGACCATTAGCTTTTGCTACAAACCCCCAGGCACTACTTTTACCTCTCAACACCGACCCATCAGTGTAGATAATCACATCACCCGAGCGAGCATTATCCTGAATTAGTTGCTGGATTTCCACTTCCGTGGCCCCTGCTGGCCACTCCCTACACTTCCGGCTCAATGTGATTATAACTCTGCACACGTTTGCTGTGGAACTTCAAACCGAACTCAATCGCATAAGTACTTGGTGTGATGAAGCTGGGGCAATGGTCAACCCAACAAAGGCAACAGTGACTTGGTTCTCGTTGAATAATCATATTGTCAACAATCCAACACCAACTGTAATGCTGTGTTCAGAGACGGTGGAAAGAACGCAGGCAATGAATTACCTGGGGATACGGTTTGATCGAAGACTTGCTTATAATGTGCACATAGACCAGGTGATAACAAAGGCCAAGCGGGGTTTGTCAGCGATGCGGGTGATGGCGGCAGCAAACTGTGAACAGCGCCATCTATGTCTTCTGTACGAGGGGCTGGTCATGTCTGTTTTGGAGTATGCAATGGCAATCCTGACTCTCAGCCATAAGCAGATAGAAAAGATGGAAAGAATACAGAATGAAGCTATGCGCATTATTCTTGGATGTACAAAAGATACAGCATGCAGGGCGATGCGCTACCTTCTTGATTTTCCAACCATTGAAGAGAGAATACAAGTTTGCAGGGCACGCGCATACTTCAGAATTAACGCAAACACACAACATCCACTGCATAGTGAAATTAGAAGGTGAAGGGCAGCAGGTTAAAAAGAGGACGGTCGTGGATGGGTCAAGCCGAAGACATTCTTCAACAGGTGTGTTCACTTGAGGACTTAGAACCTGGCGAGGAGTGGGTGCAAGTGCCAACAGACTTCTGCACATCCTTTTCAGTTTGCATCCAACTAGATAGAAAATGCAGACAAGAAAATCCGGCTGCTGTGGAGGCTGAAGTACAAGCGTTGATTTTCGAGAATTCGCTAGACGGTCACGCGGTCATCTACACAGATGGGTCGGTCGTCCGACATGTGAGAAGCTCATGGGCCTTTACAGCTCGGGCCGGAGGGAGAATTGTGAAGGAGGACTCTGGTGCTTTCACTGAAACTACAAGTAGCCTGACCATGGAAGTCATGTCAGTAAGTAAAGCAATAACATGGCTCGAGACACAGACATTCACTAGGGCTTGTTTCCTTAGCGACTCAATTAACATGATAAAGAGGATAGAGGAGGGGTCGATCCGAAGAGAATGGTTGCTGCCTCTGAAGCGGTCTCGGCTGGCAAAGATTAGTTTCATCTTCGTGCCAGGGCATGCGGGAGTACAAGGAAATGAGCGGGCTGACAAGCTCGCAGGTGAGGCTACTGTGGAGGGCGGACGCGCCATGGACCAGGCTGACATTCTGAATGCTCTACGAGAAGTGAGACTTTTGCGAGAACCAAGTGATGACTGTGAATCTACAACAATGGCCAGGCTGCGAGAGCAGCAAATTAAAAGAGGGGTGGCCAAACAAGAACACTACGCAGGAAGCCAAAGAAGATTGATAAACCAACACAGAACTGGCGTCGTTAGCCGCTACACGCTGCGGGATTTGCTGAGGAGGGGATCCGAGCACTTATGGACTGAATGGTTCGATGTGCAACGAGGATGATCTGTCGACTAACTAACTAACTAACTAACTAACACGTTTGACTGCTCCGCTGGCACTCTGACTCACTCCTCTCCACGCCTAATGTTCTCCAAGGGGCACACCTGTCTGATCATATCCTTATCCTGAGCCATCCATGATTTCCCTCTTATCAGCCTCTGACCCTTAACTTTGTCCAGCGCCTCATGCATTGAGTGATCTGTGTCTGCAGCTACTCTGAGGTATGCCTTCGCCTGCATAACATTGTGCCTACCAGCAATAGTCGGCAGACCAAGGATTTAACGCATACACACTACTGGGGTGTCTCTGGTGCATCCCAGAATGACTCGTATAGCTTCGTTTTGTATGCGCTCTAATTTAACCAGCTGACTCTTTGAAACAGTGAGCAGTCCTAGTCCATAATCAATCACTGAGAGAATCAAGTGCTGCTATAGTGTGAAGAGCATTCTCTGCTCTGTGTCCATTGCAACCATAGTTTTAAGTGCATTGAGTCCTTGTCACAACGGACTCCACATGGTCAGGCTCCTGTCAAATGTGATTCCCAGATACTTCAGTTTGTTCTCTCTGATGACGCTTCTACCACCTATCGTGAGGCTTGGGACATCAGTTCTCACAATCCGGTTGTCCAGAGAGCACCACAAAACAGCTGCCTTTTCCGGGTGGGAAAGGGACCTAAATTAAACGATGTTTTCAATCAACAAGGGAGACAAGAAAACTAATTTGTCAAAGTATAAGTGAAGGCTGTGCAATGCAAATAGTTAGTTTGAAGAAAGTATGGCATTTGTTTTAAGTAAGCAGATCGCCATGTTGATTAATAGCTGTCAACATATATTTAAGTATGTAAGATATCTTAGATTTTCAGTAAGTGACTTCACATGGTAGATAACAATGAAAAAGAAAAGCAATCCACGATGAAGGCAATATATATGTATTTCTCTAACCGTTTAATTGCACAATGTTTACAGCTTTTAAATATTATATTTTTGGCTGGCACATGTGTATGTGCCTCACAATCATATCAAATATGATCGTAGAGATGTTTAATGGTGCCAAGAAACATATGATATCAATGACCGACTTTGATATACAAGTGGATTACGGTGATGTTTGCCCAACTGCTGCGTATTGGTATCATCCTAGCAAAGACAAGCCGCTGTTAGTGGTGTTCAGCTGCAATGACTCTCAGTCGCCAACCATTTAACAAGATTTACCTTAATATTATATCTAAAACACTTAGTCAGGTCTTAGTCAGATATGACTGAGCTACCGTGTATCAGAGAACGGTACTACCGGCTTTCTGATAGCGATGCATGTTGAGCGGCTCTTACCAAACCCGGCACCCCACATTGTGCCAACGGCTTCGGGCGAAAGAGCGCAAATGGTAGGGTACAAACCTTATCCTGGTGCAAGGATATTCAACCTAAAGACAAAATGTCATGGCAGGGCAGACCAGGCCGTAATCCTTGGTTGGCTTCTGGTCTAGGGTCAAAGTACCCACATACGTCAGTTACAGCATTGCTTTGCTGATCTGGCAGCTTCTGCAGCTTGTTTTGGTGTACCTTTCCTCTGGCGTGAACTAGGCAAGTCGAGAGAGGGATCATGCTGCATGGGCAAAACATGGTCACTATATTTTAGCCCAAACTGTGTGCTATGGAGAGGTATAACCTGGTCTTAACCGGTCTCGGAATCAAAGCAAGAGGTAGCAGTTGCGGGTTATAAGTACATGGTGCACCACGGCTTGCCTCTGACGGTGAGAGACATCTAAAGGCCAATTAGGTGCTTATCCGCCACAGCCTGTCTGCTTCAATGGATGCTTGGGACTAGGGCAAAATCTGATTCGCAGGCTGTAAAACCAATGCACCAGGTTCTACTCTCATCATCATCATTTTCATTGGCACCTTTCCGTCTTGACAGAAGATAGTTTGGTACATGGTGCTTCAAAAAGGCTTAATAACTACGAACGACCCATGGCGGTGGCGAGTGTGACTGGTAAGGCCAATTCAAATCGTACCAGGTTCTACTAAAATGAAAACAAAATATAAACCTCAATCTATGGCTTGCAACCTGGAACGTAAGAACCATGTGTCAAGCGTTTCCCACTGACCTGACAAATATTGACGATGTGAGAAAAACGGCTGTGATTGATGCCGAACTCAATCGTCTTAACATTGATATTGTTGGCCTGCAGGAGACTCGCCTCGCTGTGGAAGGGTCACTCAGGGACAACAATTACACAGGCAGAAAAAAAGACAACATGTTGTCGGCTTTCCGATGAAGAATTCGCTACTGGGAATGATTGAAATTCCAGCAGGAAGAAATGAAAGACTAGTATCCCTGCGCTTGGCAACCTCTTGTGGTTTTGCCACCATTATTACTGCATATGCACTGGCACTCACTTCATTTGATGATGTGAAGGATTCGTTCTATGAGGAGTTAAACTCTGTTATCAAGGCAATTCCATAATCTAACTATATTGATATACTTGGTGATTTCAATGCTCGTGTGGTTAAACAACTCGAGTCCATGGCTAGTGTGCCTTGGAAAATACAACATCGGTGGCATACATGAAAATGGGCAAAGGCTGTTGGAGCATTGCACCAGAAATGATCTATTTATTACACACTCCTTTTTTAATACAAAAGAGCTGCACAATGTCACATGAAAACATACATGATCCAGCCATTGGCATTAGCGTGACTTCATCATCACAACAAACAGCATTAACTCGATGTCACCACAGTGCAGACTGATACGGATCATTCTTTAGTTGTTGCAAGTGTTAGACTGAGACCAAAAGGAAACTACACAGCTAAACACAAATCTAGCCCCAGGATTAGTATTATTAACACCAACGATCCTGATAAGTGCTTTGAGTTTCAACAGCAACTTGAAGACGCTTTCAATGATACATTAGCAAATTGTACAGCAAGTGAAAAGTGGGGTAAACTTAAGGAAACTCTTTATAAAACAGCGGTAGGGGTTTATGGCACTGTGGATCACAGAAGGTTTGTGGTAAACACCCAGACACTGCAGCCTTTGACTGTTCAAAAGAAGATAGCTCTCTTAATAAACAAGGAAAGGACAAAGCATAAAACTCTCGGTGAGCTGAAGCAAGCAAGGAAAGGTGTGCAAAAGACTGCCAGGCAGTGTGCAAATGATTATTGTATCACGTTACGTGAGTCCATTCAAAATGCAAGTGATAAGGGATTCATCAGAAGCATGTATGAAGGGATAAAGAAAGCCTGTGGCCCAATCATCAAAAGAAGTGCGCCACTGAAAACCTTGACTGGAGAAATCATCACTGATAAGAAACAGCAGATGGATAGATGGGTAGAGAACTATTTGGAGCTTTACTCAACTGAGACCAAACTAGCGGATTATGCCCTCAACGCCAGAGAGGCCCTGCAAACTCTTGACCACCTGGACACACGTCCCACCGTAACATAAGTTAAGTGTGCTATAAATGAACTTGCATCTGGCAAGACTCCAGGTAAGTATGAGATACCAATAGAGGTTATCAGGAGTCGAGAAGACACAATCATTCCACAGATCAACCAGCTAATGGTGGCGAGAAGGACACGTCCCACAGAATGTCAAAGAATCAAGCATCATAACATTGTGCAAGAACATTGTGCAAGATCGGAGTGACTGTAACAATTATAGGGGTTGTCATGTAGCAATGCAAATGACAGTGAGGCAGGCAATTGATGAGTTAGCGCATCAAAGAAGAAGATAAAAAGTGCCACAAATGGTGAACATTGTGACACCAACATTGAACGCAATTTAGACGTCATGATAGGACGTCACCTAACGCCATAACGGCTTAAGCATTAGTGGTGTGCCAGCTTACAAGGCGATAGCATGTGTTTTCAATACCAGTCTCGGGATTCAAACCGTTCCTTATGCATCAGTCACCAAAGGCAGCATTGGCCGTTGGAGTTCGATTATGGTGAGCTCCGGTTGAAGGTAGGCCAGGACATTTGATTTGCATTATAAAGACACTAGGCGGCTGGCCCTGTTCCCAACACTCTCACTGGTCTGTGGAGATGATTTCTGATGGAAGAGCGGGAGTGCATGGAGAGAGAGAATGACTGAAGTCGGCATCAATCCCACACTCATCACCGTAGTCTGAGATCAGCTGTAGTAAATACATTGCAGTTCACTCCATCAGTATATTCGTTGAGTCGTTGTTTTGAAGTTCAGATGGTTACCCTGTCCGGTATCAGAATGCCTCAATATATGCTGTCGTGTACCATGATGCCCAGAGCCACTTAGATCTTGAGGTGAGCTTGCTGCATTATAGAGCCTGAACTCTTATCATTGTAGAGAGGAAGCAACGTCACCTCATGACATGGGAGCGTCGTCCGAAGAGATTTGAACCATTGGTTTTGACATGAGAGCGTCGTCCAAAGAGATTAGAACCAGTACCTCTTGACATGGGAACGGTCATATTCTCAGTCTGATAAAGAAACACATTCATGAACACACAACTTATCTGTAAATGTGAGGATCATGCCGATCAATAGCTGGTGATCAAGTGGCGCATCCTCGTTTGTTCAATTGTCTTGTAATCTTGTCAATGATTAACTGCACTGTCATTGTCTGCTAGAGACCGTTTTCTTGATGCGGGAGAGAACATCTGTGCTATAATTGATTATCTGAGGCCGCATATTGACATTATCACTCTAATTATTGGCCCAGATGGAGAACACTTGCTCGCATGGGATTATACTCATTCTAGGAGCAGGATGGAAAGTCTAATTGTACTATATTTGGAAAAAACTATCAATTACCATTTTGGGATCAAAAATAGATGTCACTATACATAGGAGACGCACTTGATACGGAAGATTTTTAATAACTGATTGATATCAAGATCTGCAAAGTCAGTGATTGTCGGATCTTCATTAGGTCACCTTCTCTGGATGATTGTGTCGTGTATACCAACAACAGTTCGTCACAGTGACATATGTTCCACGGAAATCGAAAGTTTGTTTTTCCAGTGCTATTCAGGTGTACGAGATAATCAACGCCTCGCTTAGGCTGTGTCAACACAGTGGTTATCTTAGTGCATATCGACAGAGCATTACAAAATATTGCTAAACCTGATAGCTACATTGAGTAGCAAATAACACTCACATCAGTCAGGCTCCTTCTAGGGCTGATCACAGGCATCGTGCCTGGGGTGTTGTTCTCGTGGTTTGTTTAACTTGGGACAGCTCAGTGTGTTAGACTTGTACGGAAACTTGATGGATTGACGCCCAAGTGCAGCGAAATGGACACAGTGATATCGTTTATGAAGGTACGCAGACCTTGGATTTCAGGAACGTACATATAAACTCATCAGATTCGTGCTTACGGAGTAACATCGAACAAAATTATTGAAGAGGATTTCTACACCATTATTACGAACATAATAATCGATTGGATTGGTCTACTATCAAACTATTGGAAAACGTTTGCTGATTCTTGAGCTGAGTATTGTATTTGTTTGTGGTTTGTCAGTGATTAGTTATAGTCAGAATACTGTAATTTTGCACGCATTTATTTTGTCTTTATTATCGTAACCGTGATGACGTCATAGGCGCGATACACAATTTTGTGCTATTTTGTGCTGTGAATTCTTATGCGCGGTGCATTATTGATTTGTTACATAATTATAGGATTTCTTTGATAAATGCTTGAATCTAAAGAACTTTAACTCTGTCTATACTGTAACTGCTGAGTTATAGGTCGTGTCTATTATAAAATTATTTGTCATTTTTCATTATTAATGTATCTAATTGTAATTTATTAATTATTTCTTTCGACTTTCTTCGATTTTATCTGTCGATTTTAATACTTATAAGCCATGTCTATGGTTTGGTAAATTATTTTTTTTTTCTTTTCTTCATTTCTCACTTTGATTATTATTATTGAATATTGTAGAAACATAAAGACATGTCATCATTACAGGATTTTGTTGCAATTGGGAAAGATGCAGGTTTGACAGGAGCAGATCTTATATCGTGGTCGGAGAAACAATTTACAGATTTTCAAGCTCATGAAAGGAACGAAAGAGTTGCGATAAGACAATTGGAAAAGGATCGACTAGATGAACAAGAAAGACAAAGATTATTTGAGAGGGAAAAAATGGCTATGGAAAATGACAGAATTGCAGCTCAATTGGTCGCTGACAAGGAAAGGATGGCATTGCAGATTGCTGCAGATAAGGAAAAACTAGTTAGAGAAGCACAATTAAGAGAAAAAGAGATGGCTTTTAATCTTGAGAAATTGAATACAGAAAAGCTTCTGAAGGAAAAAGAATTGGAGAATAACTTCAAAATGAAACAGTACGAGAAGGACAAGGATGAACAGATCGCTAGGAACAAAGTGGAGGCACAGTCCACAGATGCCATTAAGAAATATAATGGGGTGATAAAAACATACTCCAACTCCGATTCCGTCTCTGCATGGCTAACTAATTTTGAGCTAATCTTGAGACACTATGGAGTTGCAGAGACCGAATGGGCAGTTTTACTACATAGGCACTTAAGTGGTGAACCTTTGCAGGTTATAGAACTAATCCCAGATGAGTTACGTAGTGATTACTCATACATTCGAAAGAGACTGCTATCTCATTTTTGTCTTGACGAATTTGGCCTTCGTGCATCATTCAAGAATCTTATTCCTAAAGCAGGACATACGTTCCTTGACTTCTCCTCTTTAACTCAATTAACATTCGATAAATGGGCTCGATCAGCCAATGTTACTGATGACTACAAGAAGCTACGTGACTTGATTGTTAGAGACAAACTGATCTCGGCGGTTCCTCCGTCTATGTCTACCTTTCTTATTGAACAGAAATGTTCGAGTATACAGCAGATGGATGAGAAGGGAGAGTCTTTCTTCGACGCCCACAAAGACATATTTAATAATAATTTTTCCCCATTGGTAGAGACAAACACATGTGATAGATTCCCTCATAAATCAAGGATGCAGGGATACAAAACACAACAACAGTCTGGTGGACAACATCAAAGGAGGGAAAAACAACAACAACCAAAGTATCAACCTTATGTTAAACACGAGAAAAAGGGTGTGTGGACAACTTGCAAATACTGTGGTTTCACCCACGGCTCAAATCAAATGTGTGACAAACATCCGCAGTTTGACAGTTACATAAAGAAATTAGCACTTAGAAATAGAGACAGATTTAACACCTATCAAAGACAAACACAATGCTTTAAATGTAAAAGTTTTGGACATATGTTTTCATCTTGTCCGTTAAGACAACTGTATAAAGAAGCAAACATAGGGATGCTAACATCTAGTAGTGACAGTGACTCGGACGAGACTAGTCATGCAAATACGGTAGAGGTGGAATATTCTCCCATCGACCCAACTTGTGGCACCTGCCAGATCTTTCATAAAGAGGGCAACTTGACATGCGGTCATAAGGTACCCGTGCAGGAAACGAATGCGGTCCAAATTACCAATGGATCACTGGTCGTACAACAAGCCATAGTGAATGGAAAGAACTGTAGCTTAGTACGGTTCCGGAGCGAGTATAGTGGGGATACATAGAAAGCTCATTAATGAAAGTGACTATACTGGAGAATATGAGATCTGCAGGACGTTTGGAGGAAGAAAAGAAAAGTTTAAAATCGCATGGGCGGAAATCAACTGCCCATATTATACCGGAAGGATAAAGGTTGCAGTACTTCCAAACCCTTGTGCAGATGTATTATTGGGTAATATCCCAAATGTGCATAATGCCTCACCAGAGGACATAACCAAATGGGAAACAACACATATTGTAGCAAACGCGGTAACAAGGTTACAAACGCATAAAGATAAACAGATAGAACAGAACGACACACTGGGTTCAAGACAAACAATAAACCAACTATTGGAGAAACCTGAGGATTTTTCTTATACACAGGAAAATGATGAGTCGTTAAAAAAGTGCTATGAGAAAATAGACAAACAACCAAAATGCTCAAAAACAGGCAAATGGTATTTTACGAAACAAAACAACATCTTAAAACGAGTATTTAATAGGGGTAATCATCAGTTAGTACAGACGGTACTTCCATTAAAGTTTCGACAGAAAATTCTACAAACAGCCCATGACATGCCTTTCGCGGGACATATGGGTATTGCAAGAACATCGGCCAGAATTTTATCGAATTTTTACTGGCCGGGATTTGCAAATGATATTCGCAAATACGTTCGGACATGTAAGGTGTGTCAGACCATGTCTCAAAAGGGTCGACACCCAAAAGCACCTGTACAACCGACAGATTTGGCGTCTCGCCCGTTTGAGAAGATTGCGGTTGATATTGTCGGACCATTGAACACTGTAACAGACAGAGGGAATAGGTACATTCTAACAGCCATTGATACATGTAGTCGTTGGCCAGAAGCTGTCGCATTAAAGTCCATTACAGCGTCAGTGATTATAGATGCTTTTCTTCTGATCTTCTCCAGAATTGGGTTTCCTTTACACATTCTATCAGATAAAGGATCACAGTTTATTGCGGGAGCTACAAAAGCCATTAGTAACATGTTGGGGATTAAACAAATGTTTTCCTCAAGTTTCCACCCTATGTCTAATGGAATCATAGAAAATCTGAATGGGACATTAAAACGTGCATTGGCCAAGATTACTGCTCAACGACCAGGTGATTGGGATGTTCTATTGCCTGCAGTGTTACTTGCGTATAGAGAAGTCCCACAGGCAAGTACAGGGTTTTCGCCTTTCGAACTAATATATGGGGCGAACCCAAGAGGACCAATGCAGATTATAGATGAATTGTTAACAGGAGAGGTTAAAGATCAACCTACGAAGGAAGCATATGAACAAGTCACTAACCTCCGTGACAAGATAATAACTTCATGTTCAATTGCTAAGCAAGCATTAAATGTAGCAGGAACAAAATATAGACAATATGCAAACAGGTTAGCTAAAACAATCGAGCTACATGAAGGGGATGAAGTGTTATTATTACTCCCAGGTCCTGTCGAGGCATTGTCAACCTCTTGGCAAGGACCATTTAAAATGATTAAGAAGATATCCGATGTGGATTATCAGATTTTGGTGAAAGGTAAACCTAGAATTTACCATATTAACATGTTGAAACCTTATCACCCAAGGCAACCTGACACCACTGCTGGGGATGTGACAGATGTACATATTAGAAATGCTGCTTTATGTTCGGTAATAAATGAACAGGCGGAAGATGCTGTCCCACAGACGATACCTACACCGATGATAGGAAATAAAAATAGTTGGAAATCAGTAATGATAAACAAGCAATTATCGCAAGATGATTTTGAAATGTTTAAGAAATTGATAGAGGAATTTGCAGACATATTTTCAGATTCACCAGGTAGAACTTCGTTAATTAAACATCACATTCAGTTAAATTCACAAATTCCAGTGAGAACTAAACCATACCCAATTCCATTGCACTATCAGGAAAGGGTCATTAATGAAATTAAAGAATTGGAAAAGGCGGGCATTATTAGGAAATCGGTGTCGAACTACTGTTCGCCGTTGGTTATTATAAAAAAAAAAGGACGGAAATCTTCGTATATGTGTAGATTATAGGAAAGTGAATAAGTTGACTTACCTTGATCCAGAACATATGCCGCAGATTGATGAATTAATAGCGGGCATGGCGAAATCGACATGGTTTTCGAAATTAGATCTGACAAAAGGATATTGGCAAATACCGATGGCGGAAGACTCTGTACACATCACGGCATTTGCAACACCCTTGGGTTTATATGAATTCCTTTATCTCCCGTTTGGTCTTCTGAATTCGCCTTCATCTTTTACAAAAATGATGCGGTTACTACTTAGGGACATCACAAATATAGCATCCTATATGGATGACATTGGTATCCATACTACGGAGACAGTACATCATGCTTACATTCTTAGACAGGTCTTTTGTCGTATTCGAATGTTTGGTCTTACAGTAAAGCCAAGTAAAACTGAGATTGCATTTCAGGAAATTCAATTCTTAGGTCATAGGATTTCAAAGGGTTTTCTATACACTGATCCGAACATTGTGACTAAGATTCTTAACATTAGTTCGCCCAAAACTAAAAAAGAGGTTAGAACATTGCTTGGTCTTATTAATTATTATCAAAAATTTATAAAAAAATTTGCTGGAATGACTGCTAAATTATCAGAATTTCTTAAAAAAGAACAGCCAAATAGGATCCAATGGTCGGAAGAACATGAGAGAATTCTTCAGGAAATAAAATCATTGTTTAGTTCTCCACCAATTCTTAGAATTCCAGACATGGCAAAGGACTTTGTGGTACAAACAGATGCCAGCTCACATACCATATCAGCAATTTTACTTCAGGAATATAATGGACTGTTGCACCCAGTTCTATATTCAAGTCGTAAATTGAATCAAACTCAACGGCGGTATGCAATTACCGAACTTGAGGCACTTTCTGTGGTTGAGGCAATTAAGAAATTTGAGAAATATCTATTGGGTAAAAAGTTTCTGGTAATATCTGACAGTATGCCATTGAAAATCTTTAAGGATGGGTCTCCCAAAAACGCAAGAATACACAGATGGTCGCTTTTGCTTCAGGATTTTGATTTTTCTGTTGCTCACATTTCTGGAACACAAAATAATTTAGCGGATCTACTCAGTAGACTATAAATAAATTATGAAAGTGTATGTATATATATATATATATATATATATATATATATATATATATATATATATATATATATATATATATATATATATATGTTTTCTGATTTGTTTTTTTTTGTGTGTGTAACATTACGGTAGGATGACTGTGGCTAAGTCTGAATTACCACAGATATACATATATTATTATTATTTTTTTTTAAATGAAAGTATGGACGTGAGTTAGTCACTTGTTGTTATTATTATTTCAGAGAAACAGGTGAAAAGTTTCACGTGGCAAGATGGGTGTATAGCGGAAGCGGCATAACCAATTTGTGTGGTTTCATTCTGTCACAAGCCAATATGGTAGTATCGGCGGTGGTTTGTAGATAATTTTAATTGTGTTAGTATAAGAAAATTCATTATATTGGAATTTTCAATAGTGGACATAAACTCGAGGACAGAGTCTTTGCGGATCTCCGATAAAATTAATTAAGTATATCTTAAGTGATTAACATGTTTCATAAATGAATATCTTTATGGTTTTAATGTTATGTGTATATATTTTATTTTATTGATATTGGTTATTTTAAGTATCCCGACATTAATGTGTTGTAGTTCGTAACGTCAGTAGTATGTATTGTGTTAACTAATCATCATATATGTATCATTTTCATGATGGACGAATGAAGAGAAAGGAATGAAAGAAAAGTAATAAACACAAACATATAGTAACAATACACATTATCGGATATATAGATACATATAACAAATGAACAACACATTATAGATATATAACACAGTTATATTGAGAATAGTTTTCCTTATCGACATGATGTAGTGAAAAGAAATGATGGTGTACCAGATCGACTTGCACTTGTGTGGATATATGTATTCACGTCAAGGACAATCAGTTGTCGACTACGGATCATGTGATCGTTGGGTATGCAACACTGGATGGTGTTTTTATTTAACTGACGGCACTCGGGGATATAGAGACCGTTAGTAGTTTTAAGGTGTCAACATATATACGCGATAACAGATCTTAATATATGAACTGGCGGTGTTTGAGCCTTAGTTTAGTTACAAGTAGTCGGGCATGTTAACGCGATAACATCTCAGGGATCATTTATAGAATGTAGAGGTGGCGGTGTTCGGGACTTGTATTTTAGTCCGGTGTTCAATATCCCACGATCTAGAGTGGTTCACGTTGACAAACTAAGTTCCAAGGACGGTGAATGCGTTGTCTATCACAATAGGATGTAATTTACGTCGTGGACATCATTTGCTTGCATGTCAAGATAAAATAAAAAATGGTCTAACGATCATTTTCATTGTAGAGGGGGCAAAGCTGTCATGTAGCAATGCAAATGACAGTGAGGCAGGCAATTGATGAGTTAGCGCATCAAAGAAGAAGATAAAAAGTGCCACAAATGGTGAACATTGTGACACCAACATTGAACACAATTTAGACGTCATGATAGGACGTCACCTAACGCCATAACGGCTTAAGCATTAGTGGTGTGCCAGCTTACAAGGCGATAGCATGTGTTTTCAATACCAGTCTCGGGATTCAAACCGTTACTTATGCATCAGTCACCAAAGGCAGCATTGGCCGTTGGAGTTCGATTATGGTGAGCTCCGGTTGAAGGTAGGCCAGGACATTTGATTTGCATTATAAAGACACTAGGCGGCTGGCCCTGTTCCCAACACTCTCACTGGTCTGTGGAGATGATTTCTGATGGAAGAGCGGGAGTGCATGGAGAGAGAGAATGACTGAAGTCGGCATCAATCCCACACTCATCACCGTAGTCTGAGATCAGCTGTAGTAAATACATTGCAGTTCACTCCATCAGTATATTCGTTGAGTCGTTGTTTTGAAGTTCAGATGGTTACCGTGTTCGGTATCAGAATGCCTCAATATATGCTGTCATGTACCATGATGCCCAGAGCCATTTAGATCTTGAGGTGAGCTTGCTGCATTATAGAGCCTGAACTCTTATCATTGTAGAGAGGAAGCAACGTCACCTCATGACAGGGGTATCTCATTTCTGTGCATTGTTAGGAATGCATTTTGCCAAAATTGTTCTGCGCAGGCAATGTTTTCCTTGGGCGGGTTTCGTTGTCACCTATGTCTTGAGCCATTAAAGTATCAAAAGGATTATCTTTTATATCATTATCAGGTACATGAACATGTACCAGCCAAACATGTGTTAATCCTTTTTTTAAAAATAAATAATGTCGCACATTTATTTTCTGTCATCACCACACCCTACGCTGCAGAAACTTCACCAGTTTGTCAATTGTTTTTTGCTTTGGTTTTGTCATTGTGGTGGAAGAGAAAACTAATTGTTTTCCCTCACCTTGATTAAAACGGCTTCTATATTTAATTTTGACTTTCAAATCTCCTAAGCCTATCAGAAATTGACACGCATCAGCTGCCTAGAGAATTTACTGCTCTGATCCTTCGTAGTCATAGTCATAATCTCCATATTCACCTTCGCCATAATCTCCGAAATCCATGGGGGGAGGTGAGGGTGGGCCTGGTGGAGGCGAGCAGCATTTCCTTTCGCGTGGTGGGCAACAAGGCTGAGGACAGGCGGGACAGCATGGTTGTGGAGGACAGCTTGGGGGACAGCAGCCTCCATCATCCTCCTTCTCTTCGCATAGGGAAGGAGCAGGAGGCGGTGCTCAGCATCCGTCACTTCTACAAGGGGTTTCAACAATTTTGGGTCTGAAAGTGGGACATGTGTTAATCCTGCCTGAATGATACCAAAAAATATTAAAAGGATATTACATTTGAATTATTATTTCTTGGAAATGTAAACTTTCGTGCTAAATTATATATCAACATATATCAACTTAGGAGAAATCTAAGACATCGCAATTATTTAGATTTAATTTAGTAGCTAGTAATCGTCAAGGATTTATTCCTAAGACATTATGCTGTCATCAGCATCAACATCACCACCCACTTCTATAAACTATTATCATTACACCGCCTTAATTTACTTAGTATAACACATTAGTCTTATTGTGCCCCTTGAAGGTTACAACTTTGATTAATGTTATGTCCCCTGATATTTGATATCCTAATTTACAGATTTCCACTTTGTTGCCTATGGCAATTTTGATGTACTCTACACTCATTAATGCAATGTGGAAAGCGGGTAGCACACAAAATATCAGAGGTGGCTAGTGGAAATTACTGCATATTATTGTAACCCTGTACTTTGCGCTTGTGTTTCCTGCATCTGCCTTTATTCACCACTATGAGACGGGGGTGGTGATCCGTGTCATGGTATCCGTGTCTTGCTCCTTACTTGGTCCACTCATCACTGTCTCGGCAGTAAGCTGACATACAAACCAACCTACGTAGTCCATTCATCACTGTCTCGGCAGTAAGCTGACATACAAACCAACCTACGTGGTCCGCTCATCACTGTCTCGGCAGTAAGCTGACATAAAAACCAACCTACTTCGTCCGCTCATCGCTGTCTCGGCAGTAAGCTGACATACAAATCAACCTACGTGGTCCGCTCATCACTGTCTCGGCAGTAAGCTGACATACAAACCAACCTACTTCGTCCGCTCATCAGTGTCTCGGCAGTAAGCTGACATACAAACCAACCTACGTGGTCCGCTGATCACTGTCTCGGCAGTAAGCTGACATACAAACCAACCTACGTGGTCCACTCAGCACTGTCTCGGCAGTAAGCTGACATACAAACCAATCTACGTGGTCCACTCATCACTGTCTCGGCAGTAAGCTGACATACAAACCAACCTACTTGGTCCGCTGATCGCTGTCTCGGCAGTAAGCTGACATACAAACCAACCTACTTGGTCTACTCAGAAACAAATTGTGTTATTCCCTCTATCCATTGTTTACATGGTTGGCCTCTTCGTCTGGTTCCATTTCATCCGTACATCTGTTGTGTTGTACTGTTAGTTGGTAGACAATGTATATTATCGAACCATTTAACATAATATTTTCGAATAACATCCAGCACTGCTATAATCCCCACTTCAGTACTGATATTTTTTGGGGAGTCTCTGTGGCGAAGTGTTCAAGCCGTTTGACTCGTGCTCCGAAGATTGTGGGTTCGATTCCGGGCCGCACCCTTCGGTTTAATGTTAAATGTTTCGGAGACTCCTGTGGGTCGTCGCTAAAAGCTACGGAGTTCGTGCTTTGTGCGACGCTTTCCGCGCTGCGGAAAGAGACAGGGCCATATGGGATAAAATCCGGTGCAATGAAGTCGTCTCTGTCGACTTTTAAGCGACTTTTTTTTTAGTACTGATTTGTGGTAGCACATAGTTCGTAGGAATATTGAGTTGTAGTGTTTATGAGCATCTACTGAGACATGTTTGTTCTTTAGAATTTGCGCCATTTGTTCAAATACATGGTTTGCCCCATTACATCTATTTTATATCTCGTATCATGATTGTCATTTGATAATATTATGCTGCCATAATAAGTAAGCTCTTTATTTTGTTTTAGGGGGTGTTCTTTTAAATGAATCTTTTTTAAAAAAATTGATTATTGGCTTTATCTTTTATTTACTGTTGCTAATGTTCATGTTAGGTTCTTTACACAATTCGATGACAGCATTCATGTGGCCGTGTAATGTTGCTTCTGATTTTGCTATTACTGCTTGATCAGCTGCAAATAAGATTTCTTTAATGGTGTAATTTGCCATTGATTCTTGTTCTTTGTGTTTTGTTACCTTATGATGTGTTGTTACTATCTCTGTTTGGCTGGTTTTTATACAATATAAACAAGAGTAGGGACATAAAATCATCTTGCCTTACTCCATATCATATGGTGAAGGATTTTGAGTGTTCTCCGCGTGGTCTTACTGAAGCAGTATGGAAAAAGAAAAGAATAGTAATAACACAGTAAACTACTGCTATACTATTTAGGGTGATGTAATGTTATGGCTCAACGTTGACTGCATTCGGGTCAAGAGGAAAGAGAGACGAAACGTCTTACCACCCCCATACTACAAGAAAATGGAAAGCGAAAAGAAAAGAAGAATATTTTCAGGGTTCTAGTATATCAGCGAGGTTTGCGGTATTATTTCAGCAGCCAAAAGAAATACTTTCTTATATTGTGGGATGTTGATGGTAATATATGATAATTATTTGCTAAGTGTCTAGGGGATTTAGTTAAATTCTCTTTTCACTTCTAGAATGCAAGGTAATCAAGGAAATTTACCACAAATACAAGGAGAAAAAACACTTCAATCCTTGAAACAATAGCATCTGTGTGTAGGTTTCCCCTCCCACTCCATCATCTTCTAAAGTTTATATAGTGCTAGAGGACATTGATTGTTTGCAACATTTTATAAAACAACCACGATTGAACAAACATCAACACTGAAGAACTGTTCAGGAATTCAATCAAGATCTGGGATAACATTTCTACAAGTGTAGTGACCACTGTGAGCTTCTTGAATATGCCTCACGTGACATATGTATACATTCACTTGAAATAATGCAGAGGTATACATATATTGACCATACTGAAATTCTGGAACAGGCATGGGATGAAATATGACATACCATAGACACCTTAAACGTGCTATCCCTTGTTCCCCCAAAATTCAGCATCTTCAAAACCAACCAATACATATCAGTTGGTTCCCAACACCATTGACTAACCTAATAATTAAAAAAAAAAAAAAAAAACATTGGCATGTGTCAAAAAAAAAATCAAAGTTTATATAGAACGTCACTTCTTTGTGAGATTTACAATATAGTCTGCCAGCTTTAAAATTAATATTCATAAACACCGGAAGTACACAGCTGGTGTG
Source organism: Cepaea hortensis (assembly GCA_963921405.1). Classification (NCBI taxonomy): domain Eukaryota; kingdom Metazoa; phylum Mollusca; class Gastropoda; order Stylommatophora; family Helicidae; genus Cepaea; species Cepaea hortensis. The sequence goes on along the minus strand of CAWUFQ010000009.1, from coordinate 368,145 downwards.
TTCAGTTGTAGATAACACAATGTTCTCTCGTCTGGATGTTCTATAAACAAACGGAGCACACAGTTCGTAAAACAGCTGCTGGATTAACTATTTCTTTCAAAGTGTGGCCTAAAGTGTTCTTGTGGAATTCAGATGTCACAGTTTCTCTCGCACAGATTAAAATAAGTCGGAACACTCTGCTTTGCAGCTACTACGGATACTCGAACAGTTCAAGTAAAGTAAGTCTTGAAATCCCGTAGCACTGTTCGTAACAATGTTCATATATAATTAAAACAATATACCCTTTCTAACACATACCACTCAGTATTCAACACAATTATTCCAATAATATAAGATATACAATATATTTACATTGGGACGTTGTCCCTATCACAAATTATACACAGCGTTACTGTAATGATTACATTATTCGCCGTGTTGCTGAGTGCTATATCACTGTGCAGATTACTCATTGGTCTGCTTTGTGCGCTCAGGCACCATGTGGCTGTTGGGTATGTCGTGAGGACATCTAGAAAGAAGATCAGCAATCGAATTCTGCGTTCCACGTATGTGCCTGATTTCAAATCTGAAATCTTGAAGTAATAGTGACCATCTTGCCCCCCTGTGATTGGTAGGAGTCCCAGTGATAATTGTCAACGGACTGTTATCAGTTTCGACTATGAAATGTCGCCCTAGGAGAAATCGGGATAGTTTTCGTACCGAATACACAAGAGCCAGCGCCTCAATTTCAGGCATAGACCAATTTCGTTCTCTGGCTTTTAACTTGCGGCTTACGTAGTACACCGGGTGGAGAATCTGGTCGTGTTCCTGCAGTAATACTGCACCAATCGCTACGGAGCTCGCGTCAGTTCTCAATCTGAAAATAGTGTTAACATTTGGTAATTTAAGGATAGGATTACTCGAAAAGTAGAATAACACTTTTGAAAATGCAGGTCTTAAGCATTCGCTGTTTACGATTTTGTTAGGTTTGTCCTTTGTTAGTAGGTTAGTGAAACACTCGGTCAATTCAGCAAAATTTGGTATAAACTGTCTGTAATAATTTAACAGACCTAAGACACTTCGCAACTCTTTCTTTGTTGTCGGAAGCGTCAATTTAAGAATTCTTGACACGATGTTATCGTCAGTTGCGACAAAGCAATTACAAATCTTATAGCCCAAAAATGAAATTTCTTGGTAGGCTATGTCGACTTTCGATGGTTTGACTGTCAGTCCGTGCTGTCTGATGCGGTCAAACGTTCGCATGGACTTCATATGTGTGTCATATGTCCGAATGATATGATGATGTCTTACATCTCTCTGTTATTGATGATTGGAGAAGATACTACTGTATTTAGATCAATGTCTTGTAACTGCTGTCTGCCCAGGATTCGATTTGATGTCCTGTAGAGAGTCTGTCGTGTCAAGTGATGGGTTCGGTATCTCGTCGGTATCGTCGTCATCTGTGTAGTCCAATATCGTTGTGCTTGCTGCTGTCTCGTCTTGGTCCTCGTCTCTGTTGTAGTATGGTTTGAGCATGTTTATGTGGAATATGTTATGTTTGTCCTTAACTGCAATCTCGTAGTCTACAGTCGAGATCTGTCTGAGAACTTTAAAGGGTCCTTGCCATGAGTCTGTCAGTAACTGACGGTCACTTGGCAATAGAAGTAGTACGTCCTGTCCAGGTATCAATGTTATTGTCCTGTTTCCTCTGTTTGCGTACTGTCGGTAAATAGCACCTTATTGTTTCAGTGCTTCTTTAGCTAACACACAAGATTTCATTATCCTATCACACAATAATGTTACATGTTCATATGATGAACTGGTTTATGTACAGTTACACTTTCAGTTAACATAGAATGGTACATAGATAATGGGCCGCGTGGTTTGGCTCCATATACAAGTTCAAATGGTGAGAAACCTGTGCTTGAATGAGTTACTTCGCGATATGAAAATAGTATGGCAGGTAAATAAGTATCCCAGTCTTCAGGGTGTTCCTGGGTAACTTTTGATAGCATATGCTTAAGATCACCGTTCATCTTTTCAACAATCCCCGTAGAATGAGTGTGGTATGGGCTGTTAAAGCACTGCTTTACCCCTAACATTCTAGTAAAGGCTTGAGTGGCTGCAGCTATGAACTGACTTCCCCGATCTGAGAGAATGGTATCAGGAAACCCTACCCTAAAAATAAATATGGAAGAAAACTTCCATTACATCTTTGGCAGTTATGTTCTTAAGTGGAATACCCTCCGGCCATCTACTGCAGAGGTCAATTATCGTTGGAATGAACTTATTTACTCTTGATGTTACATGGTTTAGAGGACCAACTATATCAACAGAGATCTTTTCGAAAGGTCTACTTGCTAAATCTGTTATTTTAAGCTCAGCTTGCGGGTGTTTACCCTTTTTAACTAGCTTCTGGCAGATGTCACAAGTTCTGCAATATTGCTTGGTATCACTGCAGAATTTAGGCCAGTAGAACTTGGTAAGTAATCTAGATCTAGTTTTTGAATAAGCCATATGCCCTGCAAAGGGTATGTCATGTGCTAGATGTAATGCTTGTTTGCGGTGTTCTGTTGGTAACACCGTTTGCTAAGTGGTGTTGGTACATTTGGTGTAGTACCGTGTAAGGATACCACCTTTTAGTGCAAAATGCCATCTAGCATTCTTTGTTAGTCTTGGCTTTTGGCCTATTAAGTTAAAATACTTGTGCAAGGATAAATCAGCCTTTTGGGCTGTTATAAAGTTCTCCCTCATGGTCTTAGGAGGTACTATAACTGGGCTTAACATTTCCAAAGCCTCTGTCTGATTAATATGATCTTGCACTTTTGCAGCAGATCTAGTTACTGCATTTGTAATATCAACAACATGGCAAGGTGATGTTGCATTTAGACCAATCCCATCATGTGATGAAGTTAATGAATTCGCAAAAATACATTCATTCAAAGGGGATAATACATTGTCAACAGTGAATTCAGTTGAAGATGATATTGCATTATCAACAATACATTTGGCAGCAGATGGTATACTATCATGTGGCATATTATTTACCTCAGGAAGGTTACCCACGATTATGTCGCAACATGGGTTGGAAAATGCTGCGCATTTAACCTTTCATGTAAGAAATTGGGTATCAATATATGCCCATACAAGCGAGTATTTCTCGGTGTTACCTGAGAAAGTTCTGCATGTAACATGTTTGCCTGTATAATCTGAAGGTAAAATAAAGTCTCTCTTCAAACCAATAAGAGTACACCCACTATCGCGTAAAACGGTGGCAGATTTGCCATTCACAAATCCTTGGTGGATGTTCAATTTACCTTTGGAGTTAATTACCAAATTCGCTTCTTCATTGGCAATAGGTATAGAGTAGCCGCATGTTAAAAGGCCATCTTCATGAAAACGATCACAGATGGTACATTTTTCAAGATGAAATACATCAATGGACTGAGCTGAATTAACAGGATGATCTTCAACATGTTCTTCATCTGAGGAAGAGCTATCAAACATGGCTGCATTAGCCTTTCTGGTCATTTGTTTACCTTTACATGAGTGGCGCCAGTGGCCACAAGCTTTGCAAAAGAATCATTTGGTTAATCGTTTATAGCTCTTTCTCTCCTTATCTTGCTTATCTATATAGTTTTGCAAGTATGTAAGATACCCTGGGTGTTTATCACACATATCACTTTCATTGTGTGGAAGATGGCAATATCTGCATCGGTAATACTTCTCAGCAGATTGTTTAACGGGTTTCTGTTTACTGTAAGGGCCTGACTTCATTCTGTCATAGGTAGCGGCTGCTACAAAGATTGTGTCAGTCAATCCACTAGTAAAACACTGTTAATTGGCTGTGAAATAAGCCGAACCTCGTTTCTCTATCTGTTGCACACTCTCACACTCACATTCTTGCAAAAATTTCGAAACTGGTGGTGGTAGAGATGTAATGATTTTATCTCTAAGAATTAGGTCTTTCAACATCTCAAAGTCTTTATTTACTTTGGCTGCTGACAGCCACTTACTAAATATATCCTGTACAACTGAGATGTAGTCAGAGAATGTTTGTGTTGGCTTTGGAGCTAATTTACTAAACTGTTCTCTGTAGCCTGCTTCATCTAACAGGAAGTGTGACATACTTTTAGACTTAATATATTTATAATCTTTCCTGAGATCTTTGGAAATGGTCTCTATCACTTTGAGAGGTTCCCCTGAAAGACTTCTCATATATATAATGTTCCATTCAGTCTCAGGGATCTGATAATGGTCCATGATGGTCTCAAAATTTTGGGTCAAGGCTGCAATGCAGTCGCCCGTGGTGAAATTTTTGACGATCCCTTTGTACTTTTGTACTGATACTCTTTATCTAATCTATCTGACTTTCTAGAATCTATCTCTGTTGCTGTCTGAGCTTCCAGCTGTTTAATTTTAAGCTGCATTTCAAGTTCTTCCCTCTTACTTTGGGCTAGAATCGCAGCTTTTCTTATTTCTGCATCTGTTTCGGCCTGTTTAATTTTAGCTTCTCTCTCAGCAGCACTATCCTCACGTTGGATATATTCTGCATATTTTGCCTCACTCCATTTTGTCAATTCCTCACCAGATAACTTCATTTTCAAACCAGATTCGATGAAATCATTCAATGTAGACATGATGAAATATGTCAGATACAATGAATACACACAAAGTTAATTATGTTGTTAGTAAATCAAATACAATAATTTGTACAATATTGCTCAGATACAGCTTGTGCTTAGACCTGAATACAAAAGTATTTAGGAAAAAAAGATAATACTTATATTATATTATATATTATATAATCAAAGATATGGAAACTAATCACCAGAAAAACGAATCCAGAATGTTTTTTAAAGAACTTAAGTCAATAAAACGAGGGCACCAGCACAACACATATGGTATTAAAGACAAACATGAGAATATGATTAATACCAATGAGGAAATGTGTAACACATGAAAAGAATACTTTGTTGAATTACTAACTTGGGAAGCTCCAAATAACACTTTCCCACAGGAAGCGGTTCTAAAGTGTGAACCACAAATTTAAGAACCTACTTTTGAAGGAATCATATATGTAAAAACACGACTTAAAAACTATAAAGCAACTGGGGCTGATGGAATTGCTGCTGAATTTATAAAGCTAGGCGGCCACGCATTACATCTAAAAGATGAGGACGGAGCGCTTATGGGAATGTCCCGAATGCTGTGATGTCGGTTCCTAAATCAATCAATCAATCAATCAATCTAAAGCTATACGAACTAATAATAAAAATCTGGAGGACAGAAGAATTACCCCATGACTGGAAAGAGTCATTATTGATAACAATCTTTAAGAAAGGAAACAAACAAGTTCCAATGTGAAAATTATAGGGGAATATCACTCCAGTCAACAAGTTATAAGATACTACCCGCGGTATTACTAAATAGACTAAAATCATATTCAGAAGACATATTAGGTGACTACCAGGCGGGTTTAAGACAAATCAGATCAAAAATAGCTCAGATAATTATCTTACGACAAACAGCCGAGAAAAATTGGGAATATAAAAGAGATCCCCATAACATTTTTGTGGATTTTAAAAAAGGCTTATAGGTTAGTTTAGTTTAGTCGATGGATCAACATCACGGCACACTGGTTGAAACCACAAGTGCTCCGTTCTCCTCCTAGCTCAAACCTGAGTCTGTAGAAACTCAGCTCAGTGCACGAACTCCGTAGCACGGGAGAGGATACTGAAATACTTTGGGTAGATTTTTTACTCGAAATTTTGCCCGGGCAGCGCTGTTAGACTACTATTTTTCGATTTCCAACTGCCAAGGGATTTTTTACGTGCTCAACAATACACACGTGGGTCCGATCTCACTACCCAGAGACCAGGAGCAATTTTATTACTAGAAGTCCACGTGAAAAGATCCCGTCCTCACCGGGGCTTGAACACGGGACCTCCAGCACTCGAGGCGGACACCATACCTCGAGACCACGCAGCTCCCCTTAAAAAAAAGGCTTCTGATAGTGTTCATAGGAATAGTCTATGGAATGCTATGCAGGCATTTGGAATATCAAGGAAGTTAATCAACATGACCAGTCTATGCATGGAAGATACTTATAATATAGTAACACATAAAGGCAGGACATCAGTCCCTTTCCAAATAACATCTGGCTTGAAAAAGGGTGATGCACTATCGCCGCTCCTTTTCAATCTGGCTCTAGAGAAAGTTGTTAGGAAGGTAAAGGAGGAATGTGCTACTGGAGGAACATCCAGACTGCTTGGTTACGAAGATGATATACGGTAGATATTATAGGGGAAGATGAACAAAAGACAGTAGAAATATTTACTCACTTAAAGGAAAAAGCTCAACAAATGGTGCTGGTTATCAACCAAGATAAGACAGAATATATGGTAATTTCAAGAGAAGGAACGGCAAAAAACTCTGGCCACATACAAATAGATAATATGACCATTAAATGAACGGAAACATACAAATACCTGGGTACAATCTTCAACTGCTCCAACATCATAAGGGAAGAAATACAAGCTAGAATCAACTCTGAAAATATATACTATGCACTATAACACCTGCTAAAATCAAACGTGCTATCTCGTAACACCAAGATCACAATTTACAAAATACTGATCAGACCATTTGTGCTGTATGGCTCTGGAACCGGGAGTACAACTAAAGGAGACGAAGCCGTGTTACAAACCTTTGAGAACAAAGTCAGGCTAAGGCATCACAACTGCCATTGTCCATACCAACTAAATCTGTAACACGTGAATGGTGATCAAATTACCAACGTTTCAATGCCCATTTACAAAAATTACTCGCATTACTTTGATGAAGATGATGAAGAATTCTTACACCACATTCCGAATATTGCTCAGATTAAAGGAATTCAAAACGTTTTTTTTTTTGACAAACTAGAAATTTATGGTGCTACATCGCAATTAATTTTGATGTTATACTTCCTCCTAGACTACCAGTTGTACAAAGTTATTGTTGATATTGACGAAGAAAATTCCAGCAGCATGGTGAAGAAATATTGTCAGAACTTTCAGAAAATTATTGGAGAAAAACTTTAGCCATATTGCGGCAGTTCTCTGGCAGTTACTGCAGCATTCCTTACTGGAGTTGACAGTAAAGACAAAATAGAAGACACGGTCAAGTTACTAAGAAGAAATGGAATGTGGACACCAATAAAAGGGCCAATAATTGGATCGCTTTTTCTAAGTCTGTTGTTCCAGCTGTTATTTCATCCATCAAGGATTTAAATCTTTCTTCTGAATCATCTGCTGTATGTGAAGTATCAGAAACTGTAGAACAAAAGCCGAAAAGTAATTTTGACTTATTTTTTTTTTTAATCCTCCACTAAAAGAAGCACTTAAGTTTGATGACCCCAGAAACAAATGTCTTGAGGATAAAGTCACCATGTTTCAAACATTGCGGCAACCAACTTCACAACTATTAAATTACTGGAAAAATGAAAATGGGTTTCCACTGCTAAAAGCAAGTGGGAATATTCTTTTGGCCATGCCAATGTCCTCAGCAGCAGTAGAGCGCTTATTTAGTGCAGCTGGATTGTTGAATATTTACGAAAACGGATTTTACCTGCTCTCGTTATAAACTCTGTGAACATCAGATTTGCATGTAAGATGAAAATTGTGGAAATGGTTCAGGGATTACTTGGATTAACTGAATTATTAGAAACAGTCGATAAGCAGGAAATTGACAATGTGCTGAATGAGCAGAGTGACTCAGAAAATGATGAGAGTGTCAGATTGACATTGTGTTGTCATATTTAGATTAAAATTTATTTTAATAAAATACTCTTGAATATTAAAATTAATCAATTCTGTTGTTTTACATGTCTCTTTGTATATGTAGTCCTATTTAGTAGTCACTAACCCTAAACTTTCAAACATTTCATAATTTTATTTGAACTGTATTCCATATTAATATTATCATAGGAATCCCATGGGATGGGATGGGACAGGCATAACTTACCATAGGATGGGATGGGGTGTGACTGAAAAATGTGTCCCATGGACAAGCCTGAATATAATATAATCACATCTCATTACTTAGAGATTAAGAGAGATAGTGAGAGAGAGAGAGGTAGAGAGAGAGAGAGAGAGAAAGAGAGAGATAGAGAGAAAGTGAGAGAATATAAGCAAATCTCATTACTTAGAGATAAAGAGAGAGAGAGAGAGAGAGAGAGAGAGAGAGAGAGAGAGAGATGGAGAGAAGAGAGAGAGAGAGATGGAGAGAGAGAAGATAAGCAAATCTGATTACTCAGAGAGAGAGAGAGAGCGAGAGAGAGATAGCGTGAGAGAATGAGAGAGAGAGAGAGAGAAAGAGAGAGAGAGAGAGAGAAAGAGAGAGAGAGAGAAAGAGAGAGAGAGAGAGAAAGAGAGAGATAGAGAGAAAGTGAGAGAATATAAGCAAATCTCATTACTTAGAGATAAAGAGAGAGAGAGAGAGAGAGATAGAGAGAGATAGATGGAGAGAAGAGAGAGAGAGAGAGAGAGAGAGAGAGAGAGAGAGAGAGAGAGATGGAGAGAGAGAAGATAAGCAAATCTGATTACTCAGAGAGAGAGAGAGAGAGCGAGAGAGAGAGATAGCGTGAGAGAATGAGAGAGAGAGAGAGAGAGAGAGAGAGAGAGAGAGAGAGAGAGAGAGACAGCGAGATAGGAGGCGGAGGAGGAGGAAGCGTTTCAGAGCTGAGTACAATTTCCGAAGGTAAACAGATGGACACTTGTATAATAGGAAATCAAATATAAAGGGACATAAAGAGGTCGATGTTTTACCCTTCAAGGGATACAAGAAAACTAATGTATTATAGTATATACATGGAGGACTTGCAATGAAAGTAGATAGTTTATAGCTAGCATAGTATGATTTCTAATGATTCTATATCCCGTATAATGAATAACACCAAAAGTGAATTTAATTAATTGCGAAGTCTTATTTGTTTAGTATGGTGTTTCTGGTGACAAATAATTTATCATTTAAGTTTAATTTGCGAAGAGATATTATATCAAATGTAATGATTGATTGATTGATTGATTTAGGAACCGACATCACAGAAGATGAAGATGCCGACGGACATATTAATTTTTGACTGGTACATTTTATGTACCTGGTAATAATATCAAATTTAGTCGTAGTTATACTCTAATGGCTTAAGAATCATTTGACAACGAACTCCTCCTTGGACGACATTCCTTTTCAAATTCATTTTGGAAATGTGGCTGATCTGATCACATGACTAATAGGTGGGATGGGGCCTAATTATAACTTATTTTTTTAACGGGACACATGTAATGGAACAATGACAATTTATTTGCAGCATTGTTATGTTTGTTTGCATAGAAAGTGTTTGGCTCGTATATTTTCATGAGCCTAATAATGATATCAAGTATGGAGGTAGATATATTTCTATGGCATGAAGAAACAGGTGACATCGAAACCCGTTATTGATACACAAGCGAATGCAAAGCAGTCGGTGAAGTTTGCTTTAACGCTGCAGATATGGTTGATCCTAGTAAAGGCCAGACAGCCAGTTGGAATGGCAGTCTTTCAGCTAGTCTGAAGCCACACAGTCAAGAATATTGACAGGTCCATTGGTAAAACAGTGGAGACATGTAATAGAAAATTACTTATCAAGGGACATATATATAATCAAAGTGTTAAACATCAAGGCAGACAAATAAACTAACTGAATACACTAGTTAAATGAAATGTGTGTAAAGAAATTACTTAATTTATAGCTAGCATAGCATGATTTTTAAGGACAGATACAGCCATTATAACGAACAGCTCATCATCATCAAGTGCTCACATCACCGGTGAGCAAAAAAAAAATGGGAATTAGCCACCAGGACCTTCGATGACAGGACTAAGATCACACCTCTACAAATGCGAGAATTGTTTCCACCAAGTGTCACTTTGACTGCTAGGCTACACAGTCTGGATGGGAGACCCTCGACCATGAGGTATCCCCTGATGCACCTGGACAATAGCTGAAAATAGAGTCTTACTACAGTCTCTAAATATAATCACATGTTGATTCACCCCTGGTTGGGCGATGTAGGTTCTCGTCAGCATGACAAGAAGAAATCACCCAGGTTAACGCATAACAAAGTCTGATGTGTCTCTCACATGAGCTTCTACTCTCCGGTAGACGACTAACTTCAGAGATAACTTCCGATATATTGCCACAGGATTGACTGGACTCCATCTGAGTCGGGTCTAGCACAATGGTGTGTACACGGAATCTTTCCTTGACTTACTTCCTACATCAGTATCCCCTTGAGGTGTGTACACGGGATCTTTCCTTGACTTACTTCCTACTTCAGTATCCCCTTGAGGTGTGTAAACGGGATCTGTCCTTGACTTACTTCCTACGTCAGTATCCCCTTGAGGTGTGTACACGGGATCTGTCCTTGACTTACTTCCTACGTCAGTATCCCCTTGAGGTGTGTACACGGGATCTTTCCTCGAATTACTTCCTACTTCAGTATCCCCTTGAGGTGTGTAATCGGGATCTGTCCTTGACTTACTTCCTACGTCAGTATCCCCTTGAGGTGTGTACACGGGATCTTTCCTTGACTTACTTCCTACTTCAGTATCCCCTTGAGGTGTGTAAACGGGATCTTTCCTTGACTTACTTCCTACGTCAGTATCCCCTCAAGGTGTGTAAACGGGATCTTTCCTTGACTTACTTTCGTACGTCAGTATCCCCTCGAGGTGTGTAAACGGGATCTTTCCTTGACTTACTTCCTACGTCAGTATCCCCTCGAGGTGTGTAAACGGGATCTTTCCTTGACTTACTTCCTACGTCAGTATCCCCTTGAGGTGTGTAAACGGGATCTTTCCTTGACTTACTTCCTACGTCAGTATCCCCTTGAGGTGTGTACACGGGATCTTTCCTTGACTTACTTCCTACATCAGTATCCCCTTGTGGTGTGTACACGGGATCTTTCCTTGACTTACTTCCTACGTCAGTATCCCCTTGAGGTGTGTACATGGGATCTTTCCTTGACTTACTTCCTACGTCAGTATCCCCTCAAGGTGTGTAAACGGGATCTTTCCTTGACTTACTTCCTACGTCAGTATCCCATCGAGGTGTGTAAACGGGATCTTTCCTTGACTTACTTCCTACGTCAGTATCCCCTCGAGGTGTGTAAACGGGATCTTTCCTTGACTTACTTCCTACGTCAGTATCCCCTTGAGGTGTGTAAACGGGATCTTTCCTTGACTTACTTCCTACGTCAGTATCCCCTTGAGGTGTGTACACGGGATCTTTCCTTGACTTACTTCCTACATCAGTATCTCCTTGAGGTGTGTACACGGGATCTTTCCTTGACTTACTTCCTACGTCAGTATCCCCTTGAGGTGTGTACACGGGATCTTTCCTTGACTTACTTCCTACGTCAGTATCCCCTTGAGGTGTGTAAACGGGATCTTTCCTTGACTTACTTCCTGCGTCAGTATCCCCTTGAGGTGTGTAAACGGGATCTTTCCTTGACTTACTTCCTACGTCAGTATCCCCTTGAGGTGTGTACACGGGATCTTTCCTTGACTTACTTCCTACGTCAGTATCCCCTTGAGGTGTGTACACGGGATCTTTCCTTGACTTACTTCCTACGTCAGTATCCCCTTGAGGTGTGTACACGGGATCTTTCCTTGACTTACTTCCTACGTCAGTATCTCCTCAAGGTGTGTAAACGGGATCTTTCCTTGACTTACTTCATACGTCAGTATCCCCTCGAGGTGTGTAAACGGGATCTTTCCTTGACTTACTTCCTACGTCAGTATCCCCTCGAGGTGTGAAAACGGGATCTTTCCTTGACTTACTTCCTACGTCAGTATCCCCTTGAGGTGTGTAAACGGGATCTTTCCTTGACTTACTTCCTACGTCAGTATCCCCTTGAGGTGTGTACACGGGATCTTTCCTTGACTTACTTCCTACATCAGTATCCCCTTGAGGTGTGTACACGGGATCTTTCCTTGACTTACTTCATACGTCAGTATCCCCTTGAGGTGTGTACACGGGATCTTTCCTTGACTTACTTCCTACGTCAGTATCCCCTTGAGGTGTGTAAACGGGATCTTTCCTTGACTTACTTCCTACGTCAGTATCCCCTTGAGGTGTGTAAACGGGATCTTTCCTTGACTTACTTCCTACGTCAGTATCCCCTTGAGGTGTGTACACGGGATCTTTCCTTGACTTACTTCCTACATCAGTATCCCCTTGAGGTGTGTACACGGGATCTTTCCTTGACTTACTTCCTACGTCAGTATCCCCTTGAGGTGTGTACACGGGATCTTTCCTTGACTTACTTCCTACGTCAGTATCCCCTCAAGGTGTGTAAACGGGATCTTTCCTTGACTTACTTCCTACGTCAGTATCCCATCGAGGTGTGTAAACGGGATCTTTCCTTGACTTACTTCCTACGTCAGTATCCCCTCGAGGTGTGTAAACGGGATCTTTCCTTGACTTACTTCCTACGTCAGTATCCCCTTGAGGTGTGTAAACGGGATCTTTCCTTGACTTACTTCCTACGTCAGTATCCCCTTGAGGTGTGTACACGGGATCTTTCCTTGACTTACTTCCTACATCAGTATCTCCTTGAGGTGTGTACACGGGATCTTTCCTTGACTTACTTCCTACGTCAGTATCCCCTTGAGGTGTGTACACGGGATCTTTCCTTGACTTACTTCCTACGTCAGTATCCCCTTGAGGTGTGTAAACGGGATCTTTCCTTGACTTACTTCCTGCGTCAGTATCCCCTTGAGGTGTGTAAACGGGATCTTTCCTTGACTTACTTCCTACGTCAGTATCCCCTTGAGGTGTGTACACGGGATCTTTCCTTGACTTACTTCCTACGTCAGTATCCCCTTGAGGTGTGTACACGGGATCTTTCCTTGACTTACTTCCTACGTCAGTATCACCTTGAGGTGTGTACACGGGATCTTTCCTTGGCTTACTTCCTACGTCAGTATCCCCTTGAGGTGTGTACACGGGATCTTTCCTTGACTTACTTCCTACGTCAGTATCTCCTCAAGGTGTGTAAACGGGATCTTTCCTTGACTTACTTCATACGTCAGTATCCCCTCGAGGTGTGTAAACGGGATCTTTCCTTGACTTACTTCCTGCGTCAGTATCCCCTTGAGGTGTGTAAACGGGATCTTTCCTTGACTTACTTCCTACGTCAGTATCCCCTTGAGGTGTGTACACGGGATCTTTCCTTGACTTACTTCCTACGTCAGTATCCCCTTGAGGTGTGTACACGGGATCTTTCCTTGACTTACTTCCTACGTCAGTATCCCCTTGAGATGTGTACACGGGATCTTTCCTTGACTTACTTCCTACGTCAGTATCCCCTTGAGGTGTGTACACGGGATCTTTCCTTGACTTACTTCCTACGTCAGTATCTCCTCAAGGTGTGTAAACGGGATCTTTCCTTGACTTACTTCATACGTCAGTATCCCCTCGAGGTGTGTAAACGGGATCTTTCCTTGACTTACTTCCTACGTCAGTATCCCCTTGAGGTGTGTAAACGGGATCTTTCCTTGACATACTTCCTACGTCAGTATCCCCTTGAGGTGTGTACACGGGATCTTTCCTTGACTTACTTCCTACATCAGTATCCCCTTGAGGTGTGTACACGGGATCTTTCCTTGACTTACTTCCTACGTCAGTATCCCCTTGATGTGTGTACACGGGATCTTTCCTTGACTTACTTCCTACGTCAGTATCCCCTTGAGGTGTGTACACGGGATCTTTCCTTGACTTACTTCCTACGTCAGTATCCCCTTGAGGTGTGTACACGGGATCTTTCCTTGACTTACTTCCTACGTCAGTATCCCCTTGAGGTGTGTACACGGGATCTTTCCTTGACTTACTTCCTACGTCAGTATCCCCTTGAGGTGTGTACACGGGATCTTTCCTTGACTTACTTCCTACGTCAGTATCTCCTCAAGGTGTGTAAACGGGATCTTTCCTTGACTTACTTCATACGTCAGTATCCCCTCGAGGTGTGTAAACGGGATCTTTCCTTGACTTACTTCCTACGTCAGTATCCCCTTGAGGTGTGTAAACGGGATCTTTCCTTGACATACTTCCTACGTCAGTATCCCCTTGAGGTGTGTACACGGGATCTTTCCTTGACTTACTTCCTACATCAGTATCCCCTTGAGGTGTGTACACGGGATCTTTCCTTGACTTACTTCCTACGTCAGTATCCCCTTGATGTGTGTACACGGGATCTTTCCTTGACTTACTTCCTACGTCAGTATCCCCTTGAGGTGTGTAAACGGGATCTTTCCTTGACTTACTTCCTACGTTAGTATCGCCTTGAGGTGTGTAAACGGGATCTTTCCTTGACTTACTTCCTACGTCAGTATCCCCTTGAGGTGTGTACACGGGATCTTTCCTTGACTTACTTCCTACGTCAGTATCCCCTTGAGGTGTGTACACGGGATCTTTCCTTGACTTACTTCCTACGTCAGTATCCCCTTGAGGTGTGTACACGGGATCTTTTCTTGACTTACTTCCTACGTCAGTATCCCCTTGAGGTGTGTAAACGGGATCTGTCCTTGACTTACTTCCTACGTCAGTATCCCCTTGAGGTGTGTACACGGGATCTTTCCTTGACTTACTTCCTACGTCAGTATCCCCTCAAGGTGTGTAAACGGGATCTGTCCTTGACTTACTTCCTACGTCAGTATCCCCTCAACGTGTGTAAACGGGATCTGTCCTTGACTTACTTCCTACGTCAGTATCCCCTTGAGGTGTGTACATGGGATCTTTCCTTGACTTACTTCCTACGTCAGTATCCCTTTGATGATGTTATTGATGGCCGTTTTCTCAAAGATATTCTCGCATCAGCAATCGAGAACATGCTTCAATGGATGTGTAATCGTGCACAATCTTGCACCTAGCTTAGATTTCCATTATGCGACCTCACGTGGTAGATAACTTCTTATACGACGTGCTGTCTACGTACCGGAATCTATATATAGTGCACTATCCGCTTACGTGCAGAGTTATTGTTAAGTTTGTACTTTTTTTTTTGGCTGGCACATATAGATATGGCTCATAATGATATCAAATATGGTAGTAGAGATTTCTAATGCAACGAAGAAATATGATATCGATGTTCGTCTTTGAATCATGTGTGGATGACCATCGAAATAAACGCAAGATTCTAACAAAACATACACTCCAAGACGACAATGGACACCCTCACTCATGTCCGAAAATAATGGAGACAACTGTCAAATTAAGCGGGACTGCACTCGATCATTCACCCCATAGACCAGATGTGGCTCCCTCCGATTTTCTTCCGTTTGGTCCACTAACAAAACACGTACCCTGTGTGGAAAGGCCGTGCAAGTTGATGGGGATTATGTAGAACAACTGTGGTGTGGTGTCATATGCGAGCTTATCTATCCATGTGTGTGGTTATTTCCTGTTGGAACATGACATCCGGGTTGGTTTTGTGCATGGCTGATACGGTGCATTGTGGTTTAGAACATATTCCTTACAGCTAAGCTTCCTTGTATCGTATCTTGTATTAATGTTTTGTGTTGTATACTGTGAATTGCGTTGCTGAAGATGAAATGTCTGATGTGTTTGTTTATGTATGTGATTGTATGATTTGGGGGATCTAATATGGTGAAATATAGTCCAGCCATTGGTAATGCTTAAGACAATCCCGTCTTATTAGCTTAGGATGCAATCCTATGTTTGTGCTTAGTGTCAAGCACGTTATTATGGAGTGATATGTGCGTGCAAGTATGTAAGCATTGTTGACTGCTTGAAGTATTAGGGACAAGATGGAGAGATGACCGTAGCGCGATCTGTCTGTCTATACTGAAAAACCGGTGTGAGTCGGATAGATACGGGCGGCAATATTTCTCATGGTTATACGTTTACAATGAGCAGTCAAGCCGAACAACATCTGATGGCTGTGGAAATGTAGTTTCTGAGGATAATGCAAAGAATACCACGGACAGACAGACAAACCGATGAATAAGTCCTTCAAGAAACAAATGAAGACCGTAAACTGATTAGAGTCATTAGACGTAGACAGTCACAATCATTTGGGCATGTTATGAGAAGAAATGACTTGGAGAACTTGGTGACGACTGGCAAGATCGAAGGGAAAAGACCAAGGGGAAGACCGAGGAGTAAATACCTGAATGGCTTGGCCACGTGGCATGGTCGAGACATGAACACGGAGCTGATCCACGACTCTGGTGATCGAGTGAGATGGTAAAACAAGACCGCCCACGCTTATCGGCATGGCACATGATGGATGGATATACGTTTACATTGCTATCATTAGAGAAGCCAGCCCTGGGGACGTGAATTCATTCTCTATGACCACTATGTTCTGTAAATAAAGAATAGTTCATGCTGCGTATCGTGTCCCCATAACCGTTTACATCATGTCTGTTTCTATTCATACCACCGTCACTGGTAGATTTTTGTTGTATTGCGTATTGCCATCATTTCGGTTTAGGACACTTGCAATAAAGAAATCCATCCGACACGCAAAAGTCAGTCCGACATAGACTACGCTCAAGTTCAAAACGAGCGGAAGGGGAAAATGAGCACACATAACACACTAATATTAATATGATAACGAAGAGTCAGTATTGTATGAATAAAGAAATTATACTAAAATGACATTCAGGCAAAGCACATATGTTATGTTTACATTCAAAACTCCACAAAGTCAGGAGGCTAAATGCGCTGGCGCGTAACATTCCGGTCTGCTTACGACGGTAGATTTGCAGAAGGGTAAAACAAATGTTGTGTAATTTCTGAGAACAAGAAAAAAAAAATGAAACGAAAAGAAGGAGAGCTCCAAATAAGTAACCAACGAACCCCAACGTCTAGACACATGTAACAGATACAGTAAGACTTCAGTGTGTTACATATTGTTGTGAAATACGAAATTCACGAGAACAACAGTATAACTATAACACACAAATGTTGGCTCCTAATGGGGATAAATAACCATGTTTATCATATTATGCTCTTAATAACTGTCACTAATCTTCATCTGATATAATTTACAATGATAATTGAATTCACTGAGATGGTTAAACATTTCCCTTTCAATGTACAATCACATTTGGTGTTATCTTTATTGTTTGTTTGCTTGTGTGCTTTCCTGACATTCAAAATGTTTTTGTCGCTTTATCTTACTACAATGACCACCAATTTTTGCAGATCTTTCGCGTTTCAGCCAACATTAATGATTCATCTGATGAACACAAGGCAGGTCGTCGATAATCCCAACTTGTTTCTTAACTATACCTGATCCCTTTCATTATTGTTTCCTCACACAGTTTGGCACTCTCTTCCTTACATCTTGTGACAGTTACTTCTTGCATCAGATAGAGGACACACTAGATGGAACACCATTTCAGCTCTCTCTTTCTTACATTTGGTGATAGTGGCTTCGTGCATCAGCTAGAGGACACACTTGATGACATAACATTTCAGCTCTCTCTTCCTTACATTTGGTGATAGTGACATCTTGCATCAGATAGAGGACAAATTAAATGACATACAGTTTGAAAGCTATAGCCACCAGGATTCGAACCCGTTACATTTATTGAACGATCACATCATCCAGTGAGTACAAAATGTCTATAAGACTTACAACATCACACATAAAGTACACACGGTCTATAAAAATCGACAAAATCACAAATTGAGTACAAACGGTCTATAAAACCGACAACATAACTCACTGATTATAAACGTTCTAAACATCCGGAAAAAAAAATCACCTATTATGTACAAACGGTCTATAAAACCGACAAAGTCGCCCACTGAGTACATCTCATCATGTTCCTCTTGTACCTTGCGGTGTCGAAGTGGAGGTCAAACAGCCGGAGAGTGCCCACTTATGGGCTTCGTATATTGAGATTCCCATGGACTGAGCTATTCCCTCTGTCCATGTTTTACATGGTCGGCTTTTTCTTCTGGTTCCATTTGGTCTGTTTATCATTGCTTGTTGTGGTATAGTATTAGTTGGTAGCCTAGTTATACACACGATCTATTTAACTTGCTGTTTACTAATAAAATTGTAGCTGTTATAACTCCAACTTTAGTCATAATTTCTTCATTTATGATGTGTTTTTCGCTTCTTGGTAAAGTGAATATTATTCTCAGGAATCTCAGCTCCGTTGCTGCAATTTTTATTTTCTCTTTATCTGCCATTGTCCAGGTTTGGCATTGGTAGCATAGAGTTTGAATGAAGATTGTGTTGTAGAGTGCTTGATATAGTGTCTATTGACACGCTTGCTTTCTTTAATATTTGTGACATTTTCCAAATAGGTTTGGTTGCCGTATTGCATTTATTTTCGATCTCGTCTTCTGATTTGCCATTTGAAATATTATACTTCCTAAGTATTTGAAATACTTGACTTGTTTCGGGAGGTGTCCTTTTAGATGCATGTTTGTTGTTTTTTTCTTCTTTGATTATAATGTACGTATAGAGGTATGTTGGTTGGTAGGTTCGCTGGTAGGTGTAGATGTATGTATGTATGTGGGTACATAGGTAGATAGGTACGTGAGTAGATGTAGGTATGGAGGTATCAACAAGAACACCAGAGGGCTCTTAGACGTTGCTTTAAGCTCTAGAACACCATGGTCGGCCAACGTGTTCATGGTATGGAAGCAATATTGGCCGTCCATATTTGAACTCCATATGCCGCCCTTGATTTGGGATTTTACGAAATTATATGGGTGCCGGTCGTTCAGAAAGCAATAACAAACTACTGAACGTAAACTTGCCAAGAGAACACAGACAGCACAAAATAAATTCTGGGGTTGACTAGTGCGACATCCTGTAAAGGATATGAAACTGACTTTAATACCGGTTCACGCCTTAGTGCTGTATCAGACCACCACACGCGGCAGGTGCTAGGTGTGACCACTGGAGACCTCTTCCGACAGAAAGCCATAATTGTGACACCCTGATAAGCCGACTGACGAAAGAATATCCACGATTTGCGTCCACAAATGTTAAGTGAGTCACACATATTATAACGAAAATAGTATGGGGTAATAACCGAGCAATGTGGTATTGTAATGAACGTGGCAACAAGAAATGGGGTGGGGTGGGTGGGTAACTTGCACGAAAACGAATGACTCGCTCTATATAGTTAAATATACTAAAGAACTTGGTGACGGCTTGTAAGATTGAGGAGAAAGAAAAAGGATGAAGGTAGAGATGTAATGAATGGTTTGACCAAATTACATGGTCGAGACAAGAACACAGAGCCGATCCTCGACTCTGGTGATCGTCTTAGATGGAGAAACAAGGCCGCCGGCGCTTATCGGCATGGTACATGATGATAATATAATGAAATAGCAGAAAACAAAAGCTAGGGTAAAACTGACGGTCGTTGTTTGTTATCAGGGCCCTTAAGGAGAGTGTGAAACAGTCTGTAACGTTAACACACACCAAAAAAACAATAATGTCGTAGGAGTCGACTTGAGCGTTGGTGTCAGACTGGTTAGCTCATTCCAGTTAGTTAAATGCACAGTGGTGATTCTACCATAGAAGTAGAAGACATAAGCCGAGGTAAGTGAACGCATTCCGCAATTTCACGCCACACCGAATCTACGGTTTGAAATCAGCTGCAGACGATTTGGAAGCATATCTATTTGCGTTGATTATAATGGATCGTGCATCTGTTGTTCATAAAGGAGAGGCAAGATACTGTTTCGAAAATGTCCTTGTAAATCAGAAACAGCTGCAAAATATACTGGGTAAATCGCGACGTCCTGTATAGGACAAACTACTAATTTAACCCATAGATCACGGGAATTCTTGTGTAGACATTACCAGAACATCAACGACAATGAAGAAATAACAATCAAGTACACCCGAGATGCATTTTCCATGGAGTGTCCTGGGCGGTCATGCTGTAAAGTTTAACACATACCCCTTAAATAAAGTTCGGCCATCACAGAACATTTTCTAATTAGCAATCGCAGAATTAACGAGCAGACCGACTTTCGTTTACTGTATTCGATGAACGACAGTCTCCCAGGCGAAATGTTACCGACTTTCTCCGCAATCCGATTTATTCACGTGGGTAACGCAGCTGCGCGAAATTCGGTAGCGAATCGCGTCGCGTTGGTTACTTTCGGGGATATGTGAACCGTCGCTCAGAAAGCAATGGCAAACTACTGAGCGTAATCTTTTCAAGACATCAGCAGCAGTGAAAAATGCTTGTGTGTACTGCAATGTCCTGTAATGGAAATTCGGAGGGAAAAAAAACACTCGAGGAACAATGTTTCAGCTCTTAGTCAGATATGACTGAGCTACCGTATAATAATAGGCCGTACTGCCTGCTTTCTGTTAGCTCCGAATGCTGGGAGGCGCTCACCAAACAAGACACCCCACAATGTGCCAACGACTTCGGACAGATGAGCGACATTAAGATGGTGCATGCCTCATCCTGTTGCGAGGGAAAGCAGCCTAAATACTAAATGTCGCGGCATGCCAGGAGAGGTACTAAGCCCTTGTTGGCTACTCTTCTAGGATGGAAGCTCCGACAGACGGACAGTTAGAGCATAGCTTTGCTTATCTGGAAGCTTCTGCAGCTTGCTTTGTTCCAGAATTGTTGGTGTTACCTTACTTCCGGAGCAAACTAGACAAGCCGAGAGAGGGATCATGCTTTATTTACAATACATGGTCTCTACAATCAGCCTAGGCCTTTTCTGAACACTTACAGCGGCAGACAAGCCTCCATGGGCCACTAACACTGTCAGAAAGGCCTCGGTGGACCACTAGCGTCATTATACAGACCTCTGTGGATCACTGACACCGTCACACATGAGCCGGTGGACCACTAACACTGTCACACATGAGCCGGTGGACCACTAACACCGTCACACATGAGCCGGTGGACCACTAACACCGTCACACATGAGCCGGTGGACCACTAACACCGTCACACATGAGCCGGTGGACCACTAACACCGTCACACATGAGCCGGTGGACCACTAACACCGTCACACATGAGCCGGTGGACCACTAACACCGTCAGACATGAACCGTTGAACCACTAGCACGGCGATGGACCACTAATACCGTCAGACATGAACCGTTGAACCACTAGCACTGTCAGACAGCCCTCCGTGGACCACTAGCACTGTCAGACAGGCCTCAGTGGACCACAAACACCGACAGACAAGCCTCGGTGTACCACTAACACCACATATTTCACTATATATAACGAGTCATTCGTTTTCGTGCAAGTTACCCACCCACCCCACCCCATTTCTTGTTGCCACGTTCATTACAATACCACATTGCTCGGTTATTACCCCATACTATTTTCGTTATAATATGTGTGACTCACTTAACATTTGTGGATG
Source organism: Cepaea hortensis (assembly GCA_963921405.1). Classification (NCBI taxonomy): domain Eukaryota; kingdom Metazoa; phylum Mollusca; class Gastropoda; order Stylommatophora; family Helicidae; genus Cepaea; species Cepaea hortensis. The sequence continues at coordinate 346,738 of CAWUFQ010000009.1, read as the reverse complement.
CAAATCATGGGTAAACTTTCGTCACTCGGCTTACCAGGATGTCAAAATTATGGATTTGTGTCGGAAGAGGTCTCCAGTGGTCACACCTAGCACCAGTCCAGTGCGGCGGTCATGATACTGCACTAAGGCGTGAACCGGTATTAAAGTCAGTTTCTTTCATTTGAAGGATGTCGACCAGTGGAAATGCATCGAAGAATGCAGGCAGCGTACGGTAACAAATGTGTGTCGAAGACAACAGTGACAGACTGGGCACGAATGTTTCGGAAAGGACATCAGTTCACGACAGATCTTCGACGGCCGGGTCAAACGAATATTGTTGCAGCAGAAAATAAAAAAAAAAACATCGCCAAAATTGATGCAGCAATACAGATGAACTGTTTTCGAAGCATAAGTTCGCTAGCGAAACAATTTGATGTGTAAATTGGGACAATTCAAAAGGTCGTTCGTAAAAAATTGCAATATCGGAATGTGTTTTCATAGTGGGTACCACGGATGTCGACCGACTACCAAAAAGAGGAACGCATGGGATGGTGTCTGAACCACTTGCTGCGTTACAGAGTGGAGGGTGATGCATTTATTTTCCGCATAGAGGCAGGCGATGTATCACGGTGTCACCATTTTGAGCCGAACAGCAAAACAGAGAGCATGCAATATGAAGTACAAGCTAACAAGGGGATATTGACGTAGGAAGTAAGTCAAGGACAGATCCCGTGTACACACCTCTAGGGGATACTGACGTAGGAAGTAAGTCAAGGACAGATCCCGTGTACACACCTCAAGGGGATACTGACGTAGGAAGTAAGTCAAGGACAGATCCCGTGTACACACCTCAAGGGGATACTGACGTAGGAAGTAAGTCAAGGACAGATCCCGTGTACACACCTCAAGGGGATACTGACGTAGGAAGTAAGTCAAGGACAGATCCCGTGTACACGCCTCAAGGGGATACTGATGTAGGAAGTAAGTCAAGGACAGATCCCGTGTACACGCCTCAAGGGGATACTGATGTAGGAAGTAAGTCAAGGACAGATCCCGTGTACACACCTCAAGGGTATACTGACGTAGGAAGTAAGTCAAGGACAGATCCCGTGTACACACCTCGAGGGGATACTGACGTAGGAAGTAAGTCAAGGACAGATCCCGTGTACACACCTCAAGGGGATACTGATGTAGGAAGTAAGTCAAGGACAGATCTCGTGTACACACCTCAAGGGGATACTGACGTAGGAAGTAAGTCAAGGACAGATCCCGTGTACACACCTCAAGGGGATACTGACGTAGGAAGTAAGTCAAGGACAGATCCCGTGTACACACCTCGAGGGGATACTGATGTAGGAAGTAAGTCAAGGACAGATCCCGTGTACACACCTTGAGGGGATACTGACGTAGGAAGTAAGTCAAGGACAGATCCCGTGTACACACCTCAAGGGGATACTGACGTAGGAAGTAAGTCAAGGAAAGATCCCGTTTACACACCTCAAGGGGATACTGATGTAGAAAGTAAGTCAAGGAAAGATCCCGTGTACACACCTCAAGGGGATACTGACGTAGGAAGTAAGTCAAGGAAAGATCCCGTTTACACACCTCAAGGGGATACTGACGTAGGAAGTAAGTCAAGTAAAGATCCCGTTTACACACCTTGAGGGGATACTGACGTAGGAAGTAAGTCAAGGAAAGATCCCGTTTACACACCTCGAGGGGATACTGACGTACGAAAGTAAGTCAAGGAAAGATCCCGTTTACACACCTTGAGGGGATACTGACGTAGGAAGTAAGTCAAGGAAAGATCCCGTTTACACACCTCAAGGGGATACTGACGTAGGAAGTAAGTCAAGGACAGATCCCGATTACACATCTCAAGGGGATACTGAAGTAGGAAGTAATTCAAGGAAAGATCCCGTGTACACACCTCAAGGGGATACTGACGTAGGAAGTAAGTCAATGACAGATCCCGTGTACACACCTCAAGGGGATACTGACGTAGGAAGTAAGTCAAGGACAGATCCCGTTTACACACCTCAAGGGGATACTGAAGTAGGAGTAAGTCAAGGAAAGATCCCGTGTACACACCTCAAGGGAATACTGACGTAGGAAGTAAGTCAAGGACAGATCCCGATTACACACCTCAAGGGGATACTGAAGTAGGAAGTAAGTCAAGGAAAGATCCCGTGTACACACCTCAAGGGGATACTGACGTAGGAAGTAAGTCAAGGACAGATCCCATGTACACACCTCAAGGGGATACTGACGTAGGAAGTAAGTCAAGGACAGATCCCGTGTACACACCTCAAGGGGATACTGACGTAGGAAGTAAGTGAAGGACAGATCCCGTGTACACACCTCGAGGGGATACTGACGTAGGAAGTAAGTCAAGGACAGATCCCGTGTACACACCTCGAGGGGATACTGACGTAGGAAGTAAGTCAAGGACAGATCCCGTGTACACACCTCGAGGGGATACTGACGTAGGAAGTAAGTCAAGGGCAGATCCCGTGTACACACCTCAAGGGGATACTGACGTAGGAAGTAAGTCAAGGACAGATCCCGTGTACACACCTCAAGGGGATACTGACGTAGGAAGTAAGTCAAGGACAGATCCCGTGTACACACCTCAAGGGGATACTGACGTAGGAAGTAAGTCAAGGACAGATCCCGTGTACACACCTCAAGGGGATACTGACGTAGGAAGTAAGTCAAGGACAGATCCCGTGTACACACCTCAAGGGGATACTGACGTAGGAAGTAAGTCAAGGACAGATCCCGTGTACACACCTCAAGGGGATACTGACGTAGGAAGTAAGTCAAGGACAGATCCCGTGTACACACCTCAAGGGGATACTGACGTAGGAAGTAAGTCAAGGACAGATCCCGTGTACACACCTCAAGGGGATACTGACGTAGGAAGTAAGTCAAGGACAGATCCCGTGTACACGCCTCAAGGGGATACTGACGTAGGAAGTAAGTCAAGGACAGATCCCGTGTACACGCCTCAAGGGGATACTGATGTAGGAAGTAAGTCAAGGACAGATCCCGTGTACACACCTCAAGGGTATACTGACGTAGGAAGTAAGTCAAGGACAGATCCCGTGTACACACCTCGAGGGGATACTGACGTAGGAAGTAAGTCAAGGACAGATCCCGTGTACACACCTCAAGGGGATACTGATGTAGGAAGTAAGTCAAGGACAGATCCCGTGTACACACCTCAAGGGGATACTGACGTAGGAAGTAAGTCAAGGACAGATCCCGTGTACACACCTCAAGGGGATACTGACGTAGGAAGTAAGTCAAGGACAGATCCCGTGTACACACCTCGAGGGGATACTGATGTAGGAAGTAAGTCAAGGACAGATCCCGTGTACACACCTTGAGGGGATACTGACGTAGGAAGTAAGTCAAGGACAGATCCCGTGTACACACCTCAAGGGGATAATGACGTAGGAAGTAAGTCAAGGACAGATCCCGTGTACACACCTTGAGGGGATACTGATGTAGGAAGTAAGTCAAGGACAGATCCCGTGTACACACCTCAAGGGGATACTGATGTAGGAAGTAAGTCAAGGACAGATCCCGTGTACACACCTTGAGGGGATACTGACGTAGGAAGTAAGTCAAGGACAGATCCCGTGTACACACCTCAAGGGGATAATGACGTAGGAAGTAAGTCAAGGACAGATCCCGTGTACACACCTTGAGGGGATACTGATGTAGGAAGTAAGTCAAGGACAGATCCCGTGTACACACCTCAAGGGGATACTGATGTAGGAAGTAAGTCAAGGACAGATCCCGTGTACACACCTTGAGGGGATACTGATGTAGGAAGTAAGTCAAGGACAGATCCCGTGTACACACCTCAAGGGGATACTGACGTAGGAAGTAAGTCAAGGAAAGATCCCGTGTACACACCTTGAGGCGTGCTGGACATATGGGTCTAGCCCCACATTGTAGAGTCTAATAAACACTCTAGAGGGATATGGCCGGCTTCCTGGCTTAGAGGTTACGACTTTTCTCCGTAATCTCGTATTCGTGATGACGGTGAGAATCAGCAGTGGTTCGAATAGCATCGGTAACCTACGGGATATGTGAGCGGGCCGCTCAGAAAGCAATGGCAAACTACTGAGCGTAATCTTGCCAAGAAATCAACATACAGCTGAAAGATGCTGGTGTTGACAGCCGTGTCCTGTAAAGGATATGCCAAAAAAAAAAAAAAAAAAAAAAAACACAAGAGGGATATGGGAAATATCACATCAGCTGCTATTAGCTCTCAATTTATTGCTTGTTACACATTTAGACAGAGTGGACATAGGAGAGCAGTTCAATTAAACATAATTGTGGGCAATAGCTGAAGGATTGTACACGTTGACACATCTCTTGAAACATGTTCTCGATCATTGATGTTTGAATGAGGAATCGAGTATTTTAACTGACCGCGATGATAATAGACGAGGAAAGTTTCAATGTGCTGGAAACACCAACACTCAGCGCTCAGGTCCCCCTGCCACAGCATGTTTCTTTATTCCCTTGTTCCTTCCACAAAACATCATGTCTACATATGTCCCTTGATACTATGGTTTCCTATTATACAGATTTCAAAATTGTTACATATGAACCATTACAATAATCCACACGAGTCACAGTATGTATAACACAATGTGGATATCGGGTAGAACACATGATAGCAGAGATGACTAGTGACAATGACTGCATATTGTATAAAATCTGTACTTTGTGCTTTAGTTTACTGCATCTGCCTTTCTCCACCAATATGCTGCAGGGATGGTAGTCAGTGCCATAGTGTCTCAGGATCATCATCATGATCAGGTGCCATGCCGATAAACATGGGCGGTCACGTTGTGCCATTGCATAAGATCAACCGAGTCATGAATCACCGCTTTTGACACGAACATGGCAATGTGGCCAAGCCATATAGATATGCAGCACTTCAACAATCCTTTTCTCCTTGCACTTGACATGTTTCTATTATTTAGTATGTTTTCCGTCTTGCAAAAGACTTTTCTTTTCATTGTGATGTGGTTTCTGTTCTAATCGCTTCAATGTACATCTCATAAGATATTACAACAAATCCGAGATACTTGTACCGTTTCTCATGTTTAAGAATGTTACTATGTGTAAGTATATTATATTTTGTGGCATTTCTTTCTTCTTTGAAACGAACATAAAATGTGCTTTCTTAAAATTGATTTCTAACCCTAGTTGTTGACTGCGCACAATAACAGCATCTACTAAATGTTGCAGAATGTGTTCATTGTCTGCTGTCAATAAAATATTAGCTGCATATCTAAATTATGAGATGCCTTCAAGAGATTGGAACAAGAATTGCCATTGCGAGATGAAAAACATGCTGACCAATAAAGAGTTATCAAATGAAACGAGAAAAAGAGTGTTGAAATGCTGCATAGAACTTATACTTTTGTGTGCATGTGAAGAGTGGACAATAAGCAGTCAAGCTGAAAGACACCCGAAGGCTTGACCACATGGCATGGTCGAGACAGGAACACGGAGCTGATCCACGACTCTGATTATCGAGTGAGATGGCAGAACATGACCGCCCACGCTTGTCGGCATGGCACATGATGGATGGATCTTAATTATCTAATGTTGTCTCCCAACAGCAATTCTTCTCATAATCTTCTACATTTCTAATGATATTGTCTACTTCCTCCATTGTTTCCTTACAATTTTTTTTTTTTTTTGTGGCATATCCTTTACAGGACATCGCTGTCAACAAAAGCATCTTTAAGCTGATTGTTGATTTCTTGGCAAGATTACGCTCAGTAGTTTCCCACTTCTAACTGAGCGACCGGCTCACATACCCCGTAACTTACCAACGCGGCGAGAACCGCTACCAATTTTCACGCAGGTTACGTTACTTACGAGAATATACGGGATGACGGAGAAAGACGTTACTTCCTGTGTCAGGGAGACCGGTCCCCTACTGATTACCTGCCGAGAAAATGTGGGTTGTCTGCTTGTGATGCGAGTAAACAGTTCTCTTTGTGAGGAGACCTCTTTCAGGATACTTTCCTCACTCTTTATAACAGTCCTATGCAGCTTGAACACAATTCCTCATGTGTGGGCTAGTTAGTCCATGATGCGCTTTAGTATGCCATGACTGGTACTACATTTCTTGTAATAACAGTTTTCTTCACATCGACTGGCAAAGATACATTAGAGAGAATACTCTTCATCTTGTGAAATGCTGCTGTAGTGTGGTTATTGTACACCTAGCTGCCTTAATGCATCCTCCATCAGCTGTATTTAACCACCACAATATGTGTATACATTGACTTGTTTCAGATTGATTCCATTCACTTTGATGTTACATTTGATGTTACATGCGTCCCTTTCTAAGTAATATTACTGTGTGTACTTGTTTGTGTTGTTTAGGCTAATTCGTCTCCAAATTGTGTATTCTGTAATCACATGAACAGGTGTTGGATGGAATAGGGTAGAACACCTCATTGTAGAGACAATGGCTTCGATCATCAACAGTATTGTGACTATAAAGAAGGAAAACAATGGCAATCTACCTTATTTTCAGATGACTTAGAACATCATGTCTGAAGAAACATTGTGTCGAGCATGAACGTCGTCAAAAACAGTTCATGACATGTCATCAAGGGATACAAATATAATTACCGATTAGCAGTAAGGGAGATAATGCAAATTATCATAGATTTAGAAAATGTGCTGGCGTTTTGATTGAGAGAACTAATTTAATATTACAAATAGATGACAATTTTTATAACATACTTTACTTTTCTGGGCGACGAAACTAACTTAAATGTAGATTGTGATTGATACTTAGATATGAAAATAGGTGATTTCACTTTATAAAAGGAATATGACAACATGATCTATTCAATTAACCAGCCATTTTTCATGTCGCCTATTGTGCGTTTACTTTAGGATAAGTTCATATAAAAATCTTTTAGTTTTTGGCTGGCACAAATTATTGTACCTTGCAATAATAACGAATAATAAACGTACATTGTGCTAGATCAGTTTCCCTCGGTTACTCTGTATGGTCAAACCTTCCACGTCAAAGAGTAAGTCTTGAGTCACTGTTTACACCGGGATCACCAAACCACATTCCACTAACACTGACAGACGGTCGTTGATAGATCACAATGGACAGAAAGGCACAGAGTGAGACTATGAGGCCCTTACAAATAAAATGAATAGCGTAGATTGCCACAGACGTTTACGTCTTTATTGTTGGCCGTTTACCTGCCATGGGGGTATAGGTCTTCAACTAACCACAAGCCGTTCTAGCCGTAGATATCCCCTGCAGCTCCGTCCACATCCTCCCCATATGATTCATGTCTGTTTATAATTCTCTTCTCCTTGTGTCTTGAGTTTCTAGGTCTCTATTTCATTTCTCCTGTGTATGCCTAACAACTGATGTACTAGTCCACCAAGGCGTGTCTGCCAGTGTTAGTGGTCAGTGATTCGTGTTTGTTAGTTTGGATGACCGCCTCTGCGCCCTGTCCAGATCTAAAGTAGATACATCTACACTTTGATATTTTTTAAACCGCTCGCGGATTCTCAGGTTCCACGCCATGTGTCATTTGGATGACCGCCATTGCTGGTGGCCCTGGCAAGATCAATTGCAGATATTACAATGTGATCTTTTTTTAAGGTCTCTTATTCCCACTATGTGTCATTCAGCCCATTTTTAGGTCTGCTTTGTGGTTTTGTCTCTGCCATGCCACGTGGCAGTGCCATCCCGATATTTTATTCTATGCCTTCCACTTGATCTTTGCCCTTCAAACTTGTCAGTTGTAACCACGTTCTGTAGATTATTTCTTCTTGTGGAGTGTCAACAATTCTGGACTGCCAGTCTAAATTTTCTAATTAGTTTACGGTTTATATTTGTTTCTAATAGGACTTGTTCATTGGTTTGCTGTCTTCATATGACATTATTTGCCTGTTCCTCAGAGTCCAGACTACCTCTACCATTAGAGGTTTTTCAGTGTCTCTACGCATTGTTCACTTTTCACAGCCATACCAAAGCAAATGTTCTATACAGCACTTCAACAATCATTTTTTGTTGCAGTTGCTATATTTCTATTGGTCAGTATGGCTTCCCTCCTGCAAAATGCTACTTTTGTCATTGCATTCTTGTTGTGATCTCTTCACAGCACATCCCATAAGATACACGTTCCGATATAGCTGTACCGATTCACTTGTTTACGAATTTTACTATGTGCCAGTATATTACATTGTTGCATTTCTGTCTTCTTAGGAAGGTACATAATCTCTGTCTTCTTACAAGGTAATTATAACCTTAGTTGTTTACAGTGCACAATAACCATATCTAAAACACCACTTTTCTTCACAAATATAACAATAACTGCTCATTAAAACCGTCAAAACACAATTATAACAGCATATTTTGAATCACATTATTTTCACACTTAATTGAAAATGTCAGGAAAACAGGAGGCAGATTGGTACTAATTAGAATGAGAACCAATTTATACACCAGTTTCTACTTAATTATGATTATTTAAATACACCTCAACTTGTTTGTGATAGGTAAAGCAAACTTTGGTGCACAAAGGTGGCTCATTAGAGAAAGCATGATTCGACATGTTTCAGCTGTTCCTCATGATTGTTCTGGGTCGCTGTGGGAGCCTGGGCTGCTGGGTCGCTGTGGGAGCCTGGGTTGCTGGGTCGATTTAAGAGCATGGGTTGCTGGGTCTATGTATCCCCGTCTAGAAAGGCATTCAAACACGTCACCACCGGTCTGACGGGCAAGCTGACCAATCACTTTGCTGACACGGCTTCCAGTCGCCACGTCACTATTATGGCAACACAGAATTTGCAGCTTTCATAAAATAATCAACCAGCGAAATTAATCAACAGTACTTAATGATAATGTGTTTACATAATATACAACAATGATAATGCAGATTAAGACTGAAGGTCACAGTCAAGAATGCAAATGAACAGTTGTATTAATGGATGCATACATCTACCTGTAACTGTTTCTGGACTGTCGCTGCTCTTAAACGTGGAACTGTTGCTGATTGCAAGTGCACCCGTGTTTCATACGACTAATGTATGTCTGACACCAAGCTTGCACACGTGTCGAGTTTCATGTTCCGGCGACATCCTGTAGTATAAACATTATATTTATATTCGGTTATCTTCAGATATGGTGGTATAACTATTATCAAAATATTCGGCTAGGCAGTCTACATGTTCGATGCTTTAACCGGTGTCTTCAATTTATATGCTTTAAAACCTATTTTCAAGTTCTGTAAATTAACCAGTATATTTAAGTTATATTGATTTATCTACAATCGTTAGTTCCTGCGTTGTTACCGCTATCTTCAAGTTCTGGGTTAAACCACCAACTTAAAGTTCTGGTATTTAATCACTATCTACAAGTTCTTGGTTTTGACCACCATATTCACATTATTGGTGATAACCACTATCATGAAGTTTGGTGTTTTAACCACTGTCTTCATGCTCTGTGCTTTAACCACTATCTTTAAGTTATGTATTGTAACCACTGTATTCACGCTCTGTGCTTTAACCACTATCTTTAAGCTATGTGTTGTAACCACTGTCTTCACGCTCTGTGCTTTAATCACTATCTTTAAGCTATGTGTTGTAACCACTGTCTTCACGCTCTGTACTTTAACCACTATCTTTAAGCTATGTGTTGTAACCACTGTCTTCACGCTCTGTGCTTTAACCAATATCTTTAAGTTATGTGTTTTAACCACTGTCTTCACGCTCTGTGCTTTAACCACTATCTTTATGTTACGTGTTGTAACCACGGTCTTCACGTTCTTTTATAATAACCATTATTGAAACGTTCATGTCTTGAGAAAGGAGAGTCTGGTATATCAGACTACGACCTTCAGCATTAGAATGGTGGTGGATGCAGTAACACCGGCATTCCGGTGGCTAGAGGAGACTACTGCAACACACGTTGTATTCATTACGGATTCAAAGAGTATGATTAGCAAGGTGGAGACAGGAGTGTTTCGCGTGGAATGGCTCTCGTCGCTTCAGAGGTCACAGATTGTGAGAATTGTATGGATATTTTGACGTGGCCATGTGGGTGTACGGGGGAATGAACAGGCTGATAGGCTAGCAAGGAATTCACCTCTTGGTGGTATTTTGCGTATGGACAAGGGGGAGGTGGTCGTGCGCTTGTGGGACCAGGTGGAGAAGGCGGAGGAACAGACTGAGAACCCATAAATGGAAAGAATGAAATTGCGGGGGATCGGCAGGGGTTCTGCAAGAATCTCAAAACTGAGAGGGATAATCAGGAGAACTTTTAATCGGATAGCGGTGGTAACAATTAGTAGTATGACTCTTCGCTGGCTGTTAAACGAGGCGACGAAGCACCTATGGGAATGTCCTGAGTGCAGTGATGTCGGTTCTTAACTCAACTCAACTCAACTCATTTCATTAAAGCGATCACGTTAACGAAGTTGATGGGAAGCAGCACTGATCATGTCGTGAACATGGTCGCACTTGTGTTAGATGCATGGGCTCGTCACCTGCAAAAGTGAGAGAAAGATTGACCACCTATCTCTTCGTGAATGTATGCCTACCAAATGTGTTGGTCGTAACGTTGACCAAATCAGGAAGCAGCTGCGGGGAAATAATCGTTCTACACGGTACATTGCGTGGCGACTGCTAGGACAAGCTGCTATTATCGGTCAGCTGATAAAACCACCTGGCAGACACTAGTAATAGTACGTATGTTACGGTAAAGGTTTGTAAATCGTTGACTCGTGCAGGTAGGTATTCGTGTACCGAAACTGTTGAAGTATCCCAGCGCTGTTTTATTCAGGTTATCAAAGATCTAAACATAAAAAAAAAATAACTGTGTTTACATTTCACACATCCTGACTGAACCTCTACGAACGTGGTTAACTGAGAGGCTGAATGTGAGGAACGAGCGTCGTTATTCTCAAATGCGCTAACAAGACAAGTCGCCTGAACAAGTCAAGAAGCCTGATACGAGGGAGGAAATGTCACGTGGCATGAACACCAAGAAACACGCGGTATCCAAGATGTGCAACGTGGTATCCGACAAGATGACGAGCGGAGTGAACTTACCGGCGACCTGCAGTAAACACCAAGAACCTCAAGCATCCCTTTAACGAAGCTACCACGAGGAAGGAAGACGACAACCCACTACAAACAAGAGACAAGCCTACTGAGACGCAGAGAGAGGAGAAAAACACCAGAGTCGGAAACACTGACTCACCGACAACCAAGTGGGTTCTCAAAACGAATCCAAGTGGAGCTGCTATACCAAGAATTCCTGAAACAGCTACAAGATGAGAATCTCCACATCCGATTCTTGAAGGCGGAGCGGCTACTCACCTACTCCAAGATTCCTACAACCTTGGCGGTGGTGACTACAGAGGACAGCGAGGTGCCGATAACAGTATCAATCAAAACGAGAATGCGGCAGTCAGAGAGATTCATCCCTACCGTCAAACAATGTTCCAGATGCCAGGGGACTGCCGATAGCAGAGCAATATGTAGCAGTAAGACGGACATCTGCCGTTAATGCGCCGATCACCACGCCTTCACGGAGTGTCCGCTGGCCAAACTGGACCACGGACTTCCAAGCACCTAACTATAAAAGAAATTATGCCAACTACCTGGGCAAACATGGAGCAAAGTACCTGGGCTGTCCGTACCTGCAACGACACAGATACGTGTTAAAGCTCGCCATCAATACAAAGACACCATTCAACGAAGCAATGCGGACATGCGAGACAGCCACGGGCATCTCACAAGCGGAAAAAGATCACATGCAAAAGCAATAAGACGAGCTGAAGAAGCAAGTTAAGGCACTGCTTACCCCAACAACAACCAGCGTCAGTGAGAAACTGCTAGCTGAAATAAAGAAATCCGTCAAAACATCAAGCAAGAAGTGGAACATATGGCACGGATAAAGAAGGAGAACGAAAAAATCCTACAAACCATTAAATCAGAGCGAGAACTATAGACAGCTGAAATGGAAATTTAAATATTGAGCATAACCCACTACTGGCAACGCTGATCGCATTCTGGTATAAACCTAAAGCCAATCCACGCCAATGTGGAAGCACTATAACAGTTAGTACTTCTACATTGACGTGGGTGGGCTTTAGGTTCATACCAGAATACGATCAACGTTGCCAGTAGTGGGTTGTGCTCAATATTTAAATCTCAAATACCGAAACAACCAATTAAATCGAAATGTAAATTCTCCAAAACAAACCAACAGAAGCCATACAAGAAATCACAGAGAAATCGCAGGATGAAAACCAAGAGACCGAGCTTGAACAGCAAGCGAAAGTCAGCAGCCCAACAATGAGACATTCAAAAGGAAGCCAATATCCCACCAGACATCCGAAGAAAACCGAGATAAGCACCATGGCGCCGGCATAGAGGACGACCCGATACCGCCAGCATTTACCAATGAAGAAAACGCACTGATAAAGAGGAAATACGAACTCAAGTGCTAGCAATACAGAAGGCGCATGGAAGAAAAATAAAAGAAGTACAAGAAACTCAAAGGGAAACCAATGCCCCGCCGTACCGCCACAGTACCAGATTTAAAAAAAAAAATAAAAACGAGGATGGTGAACACTGAGTTTGAAGTGAAACAGCTAATCCAGAGCAACACACATCAAGGTGACATAGTCATCTACACCGTAGTGGCTGGGGCTTTATTGCACAGGCTAATGGGCGAGTCTTGAAAAAGGAGAACCTGGCATATGAGACTACGACCTCCAGCGTGAGAATGGAGGTGGAGGCAGTAACAGCGGCATTCCGGTGGATAGAGGAGACTACTGCAACACACGTTGTGTTCATTACGGATTCAAAGAATATGCTCAGGAAGGTGGAGAAGGAAATGTTTCCCGTGGAATGGCTCTCGTCGCTTCAGAGGTCACAGATTGTGAGAATTGTATGGATATTTTGCCTTGGTCATGCGGCTGTACGGGGGAATGAACAGGCTGATAGGCTGGCAGGGAATTCCCCTCTTGGTGGTATCTTGCCTATGGACAAGGGGGAAGGGGACGGCGTCGTGCGCTTGTGGGATCAGGTGGAGAAGGCTGAGGAACAGATTGAGAACCCATATGTGGAAAGAATGGATTGCGGGGGATCGGCAGGGGTTCAGGAAGAATCTCAAAACTGAGAGGGAATATATATATATATATATATATATATATATATATATATATATATATATATATATATATATATATATATATATATATATATATATATCCGCGCCCGAGCGTGCTCATGGCAATATCAGTGATGCTTCCTATCACCTTCGCTATCGCGCCCGCTTTATGAAACAGAACGTGTCAACAATGGTTGTAGTAAACGAGCATGTTGATATTAGTTATATTAAAAGTTCGTGATGATAATGGTTATACTAACAAGAACATATTGATAATGATTATAATAAAATGACGTCTTTGTATTTGTTATAATGCAACAGCGTGTTGATAATGGTTATACTAACAAGAACATTTTGATAATGATTATAATAAAATGACGTGTTTCTATTGCTTATAATACAAAAACATGTTGATAATGGTTACAATAAAAGAACGTGTTAATTACTTTGGTATTCAAACATAGTGGTGCCATCGATTACATAACTGTTCTTGGATAATTTTGTTTCGCTGACACTAATAAATATAATTTTTTTTTTAAATTTTTGTTTTGTTTTCTATCTCATCAAATTGTTGAGATAAATAAGAATGACCTTCTTAGTAGGACAATTGTATGTACACGCCTACATTTAGGTGTCTTGTGGCATTTTGACTGTGATCTGAGTTCATATTACATGTACTGACTGCATTTATTGCCTTCATATAAAACATAAAATGCATTAAAACCTCATCACTAGCATTTTTCTGTTTTCATCCGTAGTCAACAGACCAAAAAGCTTCTTTTCGAAAACTTCCAGGGATGTGATATTCCCAGACAGCCATGCTTAAGGGTCCCATAGTAATATGTCATTATGTTGTCATCCCGAAGCCCGTGGTATCTCTCTCCCATTGTTTTATAGCTTGGTGAAATCTCCCACCTTGCTTCTCACTAAAGTCGTCAAGATTCTCGGAAAAGAAATGAAAATGGTTGCGTAGGTTGTGAAATTGTTTACTCATATTGCATCCACGCTTACAAAATTTCGACAGCATGTTTTCAACTAATTCAAAATATGTGTCTGCTTTATATATACCCAGAAAGTTGTGCACATCTGAAACAAATAATGACCAGGTTGTGGACTCTGTTATGTTCATGGAATCAATACCATTTGGATCGTTTATTGACTTTCTAATTTGAGGTCAATCACAAATTCCAGGTTTAAGTCTTTCTATGTTCGATTCTGAAAACTTTCTGCATTTTAAGTATTTTAAACAGGTACCATCTGTGTTCAGTGCCTTAACAAACTGCTTTATCAAGCCAAGCTTTATATGTAATATGGAATAGGAAGAAAAAGCAGCGGCTGCAGCAGGATATAACAACATGAATTGGAAACAAATAGGTATATTAAACTCCTGCGAGAAGAAACGTACTAAACATCGACACGTTGCACATACCTTACAAGGAGATTCACCGTATCGCGAAATACAGGTGAAAATCCGAAATCAGAAGCACTCAATAAATATATAAAATGAATAATAAAATAAAATAAAATAAAATACACACAGACGCGTACGATACGACACACAGGACGACCGACGTTTCGATTCTCAGAATCTTTGTCAAGGACAGGACACCACAGATACCTAACACAACGAAATACAGCAAACAAAGAAGAAAAACACAACTGTCCCTATGCCATGTGGGGCAGAAAAGGTGGCCTGGCCAGCTGCGAAGGCGCTCGTTGGCTGCAGAGCTAAAAGTGGGTTGCCAGATAGGATTTACGTAGCCAAAATATGCGAAGTCTGCTATGAAAATATAAGGGTGTGGGGACAGTTAGGTATAGATATAGGGGGGGGGGGAGGACAGCATAGTAATAGATAGTGTAAATAATTGGGGAAGATGGCACAGTTATACTGTAGCGTGCACAACAGTATTGATACCTGCTGGATGAATGCAACCCAGATTGTTGATTAGCTGGCATTCAATTTTGAGCATGACGGAGCTATTGGAGTAGCAGGGTTTTAATGCGGTGACACATACATCGTCGACTCCATTATGGTTGGAGGAATTGAAATGGTTGGGGACAGGTTTGTCAGCGCCCTGATTGATGTCTCTGAGGTGTTCTCTAAAACGGTCAGCAAGACGTCTGGCCGTTTGGCCAATGTATTTCATGTCACATCATTTGCAGATGATGACATAAATCAGATTGCGGGATGTACAAGTGAAAGAATCTTTCAAGGTGAAGGTGCCTCGTGGAAATGCAATCTCTGGTGTCTGAACAACGAATGGGCATGTCAAACAGTTCATACGATGGCATTGGAATGTGCCCACAGATGAAGTAACCGTGGGGAGGGGACAATGCACAAGGTGGTCTCTGAGGCTCTGGTTACGGCGGAAAATTACCCTAGGGCCATTGGATAATACCTCACGAGTGGTTGGATCGGATTCCAAGATAGACCAGTGTCTCAGGAACATGTGCTTGATGGCATAGACATGTGGATGGAAGGTGAGGATAAGCTTGGGTTCATTGTTCGGAGGTCGCGTATGTTTGACGAGGGACATTTCCCGCGAGATCTGGGTTATGCGGCAGAAAGCTGTGGACAAGATGTCCTCTGGGTAGGACCGACTGCGGAAAAAGTCCAGCATTTCATGGGCACTCTAGAGGAAGTCATTATCGTCCTGACAGATACGACGAAAGCGGAGTAGCTGGGAATATGGGATGGAATCTTTGCAGTTTCTGGGGTGGGATGAGCTGTACAGGAGGAAACCGTGAGCATCAGTAGGTTTGTAGTAAACGGAGGTCGTGAGGCCTGTAGGGGTTAATTTAATAGTGGTGTCAAGGAAATTGACAGAGGTGGTGGAGATTTATGTGGTGAATTTGATAGATAGATGGAAATCATTAACATAATTAATGAAACGGTTCAGTTCCGCCTCTGACATGTCAGTGAGACCTAAGCCGTCATCGATGTAGCGGCGGTAAAAAGAAGGGAGAAGACCATCATAGCTGAGTTCAATCTGGTGTTCCAGATGTCCCATAAATACACATGCGTAGCTGGGTCCCATTTTAGTGCCCATGGCGACACCGCTGATTTGTTCAAAGTAGTGGCCATTGAAATCAAAGGAATTATTGGTGAGGACCAATTCAGCGAGTCTCACAAGTGTGTGCCACAACGCAACTCCCGCAATTATCAAATTGGCAACGTTAACGTTGAAGCAATAATAAGCTCACGTGAACTATCGAACTGTAATACGAAGAATCAACCGACGCCATCCTAAACAACAGTACTCACACATTCTTTTAATGATGCGCTGGATCAATACAATGGATTAATCGAGAAAATGAATGGTTAATTTTAACACAGGAAAGGCATTCACACAAAATATTTACGACTCTATCCCGGTTATGTCCGACTGTAGTTAGGAGCTCAATCTATCTCGCTGTTCTCATTTTCACAGGTTTGTCTAGGTGTTCCATGCCTTCAGGTCCTCTGCTCAGTGTTGAGACTTTCTTCGTTAGACATCCTCCACCTGATAGTCCTCAGCCAAGCCTTTGCCTTCTCACAACCAACTCTCCAAACGAACACGGGCTTCACACAATATGTCGCGCCTCAGCCGAATCACACAAGATCCTCTTCGTTGTCCTTCCTTGTTGTCGTCTGACGTTCCCTGTTTCTAAGTTTCCTTAGTTTCTTGTGGGGTTTTCCCTATATCATTTACTACCGCATTTTCCGATGACGTCATTCTGTCTAAACGCCATGTGGCAGTATGCCCCCCTCCCTTTTAAAATGATGAAATCATTTTTTTCATCAAGAGAATTAACCTGACACATAGCAGTGCAGACACAATGCCTTTTATCGGACTAGCAAGATGCTATGGACACCTATCCATTACCCACAAAATAAAAAAAAATATATAACGGGCACGCCCTCCAATCTACACACCAACGGTAGATGTCGTGTATACAGCCCATGGGGAGGCTGTACTAACTAATCGTAAAGATCAGTCCCTCATTTGTCCCTAAGGACAAGCGTCCTTCTCTAGGTCAAAACCTGGAGTAAGGGGACGTGAGGAATAAACAGGTACCAGTTGCATTTACTAGTGTCTTGTAACCATCTGTGCTATGTCAAGAATCTCAATCTCATTAAACGGGTAGGTGAGGTATTAGTATTATGACGTCATAATTTTAGGCGTAGTCGAGGTAAATGCTCCTTAGAGACGTCATCATAAACTCTTTGTGTAGGTGTGGCAATAACAACCGAGTGACAATATTATTTAACGGCGTATTTCATAATGTGTTGGCTATACTTGGCAATGGCGATCACAATGAGAATTGAAAAATCTATGACCCATCATATGTATCATTAAGTACTAAATATGAACAATAATAATAAGAATATGTAACTACTTAACTTTATGAACTGGATTTATGTGAAATAAAATATATATATAATTCTATGCTACGCATTAGCAATAAATTAATAATTGATTACTGAAATGAATAATGTTACTCAAGTAGTACAATTAATACTGACATATGTCGTTTCGCGACGAAAACAGTGTCTATTCTCATTTACTGTGTCAGTGTTCAACACATACACTCTCATCAATAGTCAGGTTTCGATACACGAAATAGCACTATAACTATCAATGTTTACCGCGAATATGCTGTAATAATATGACATAACATTATTTTAGAAATACAAACGATTTCTGATAATCCAGAAGTGTTCATGTATAGTTCGTCAATTGTACTGTACTGTTGTTTGTCCATCAAGAATGATGATGACCATTCATTTCATCCATTGGGGTTGAAGGTGTGGAGCCGTGGGTTCTAAGATGGCTGATAAGGCCTATTTTGGCTCGAAATGTTCTTTGACAATGTGGACAAAGAATGCTTGCCGTCTCTGGAGGAGGAATTCTTGCAGTGGTTTTTCTGTCCTGCCTTTTCTTCACAGCTCTTGCAGTCCTGGTTGCCTCACATATGACTGCACCTTTGCGCAATGATGCACGCCACGAATTTCGGTCTCTGGCTGCAGCCTCCCAGGTGTCATGATGAATTCCAAAAGCATTCAGTGAAATTTTCAGAGTGTCTTTAAAACGTTTCCTCTGGCCACCTTGGGAGCGTTTACCACAACGCAGTTCGCTGTAAAAAATTCGTTTAGGGAGCCTGTGATCTGGCATGCGAGTCACGTGACCAGCCCAGCGAATCTGATTCTTCATCAGTAGAGCGTGAATACTGGGCATGGATGCTCTTTCTAGGACTTCAGTGTCTGGAATCTTGTCTTGCCATTTAATCTTCAGTAGCTTCCTTAGGCAGACTGTGTGGAAGTGGTTTAATTTCCTAGCGTGTCGCTGATAAACAGTCCAGGTTTCACAAGCATATAGCAGTGTGGATAATACAACTGCTTTGTAGACTTTTAGCTTTGTTTGCAGGCTTATTCCAGTTCTGTCCCATACATTCTTGTACAGTCTGCCAAAGGCTGCACTGGCCTTGGAGATTCTTGCATTCACTTCGTCATCGATTGTGGCAGCTTGTGACAGGGTGCTGCCAAGATAGGTAAATTTGTCCACAACACTTAGTCTATGATCATTCACTTTGATATTCGGCACAGTGTGATTATTCCCTGGAGCTGGCTGGTACATAACTACAGTCTTCTCCAAGTTGATATTGAGCCCAAAGTTGGCACAGGCATGTGAGAAAGCTGAAACATTATGTTGCATGTCCGCCTCTGAGTTGGCGTATAGAGCGCAATCATCAGCAAACAGGAGCTCTCTGACGGTGCCGCTGTCAATTTTGGTTTTAGCTTTCAGCCTTCTGAGATTGAATAACTTTCCATCCATACGGTAGTTGATGTCTATTCCAATGTCGTCGTTCTCGAAGGCATTCATCAACATGGCTGAAAACATGAGGCTGAACAGTGTTGGTGCCAGGACACATCCTTGCTTCACTCCATTGGTGACAGGAAAGGGTTCAGACAGCTCACCATTTTCCTGTACTCTTGCCTGCATGCCGTCATGAAATAGCCGCACTATTTGGACAAACTTTCGTGGACAGCCATATTTTGCCATAATCTTCCACAGTCCTTCTCTGCTGACTGTATCAAAAGCCTTGGTAAGGTCAATGAAAGTGGAGAACATTTCGCAGTTCTGTTCCTGGCATTTCTCTTGCAGCTGCCTTGCAGCGAAAATCATGTCAACAGTTCCACGTTCTTTTCTGAAGCCACATTGACTCTCAGGAAGAAGACCTTGATCGAGATGGGCTGTGAGGCGATTGAGAAGAATTCTGGCGAGTATCTTCCCTGCAATTGAAAGCAAGGAGATGCCTCGGTGGTTGTCACAGGATTGGCGGTTTCCTTTACGTTTGTAAAGGTGGACTATTGACGCGTCCTTAAAATCGTGTGGCATGGTCTCGTTCATCCATATGTTTGTGAAGACTTGGTGAAGCTGCTCTGTTAGGACCGGCCCACCTGCCTTGTATATCTCTGCTGGGATGGAGTCAGGACCAGGTGCCTTGCCGCTGGAGAGTTGCTGGATGGCTTTGTTTATTTCCACTATGGTTGGCAGGTCATCAAGAGTCTCATTGGTGGGAACTTGAGGAAGGCAATTGATGGTTTCATCATCGAAGAAGGAAGTTGCATTTAAGATTTTGCTGAAATGCTCTGCCCAGCGTTGGAGGATTTCTTTCTTATCGGTGACCAATGTTCCCCCGTCTGCACTGAGGAGGGGAACTATGCCTGGTGATGAAGGACCATAGACCGCTTTCAGTGAGTCGTAGAAGTTTTTCATATCGTGTCTGTCAGCAAAGCCCTGAATTTCATCAGCTTTGCTGCTCAGCCAGGAGTCCCGCATGTGCCGAAGTTTCTGCTGCACTACTCTCTGAATGTTCTTGAAAGCATCTTTTTTTGATGTTGACTTTGGGTCATTCAAATGTGCCTTGAGGAGAAGATGTTTCTCGGTCAGCAATTGGTTGATGTCTTCGGAATTTTCATCAAACCAGTCTTTATGCTTTCGGGGGGCTGGACCCAGGATTTCCATAGCAGTGTTGTAAATCGTGTCCTTTAGGGCTCTCCATTCTGTTTCTGTATCCTGTTTAGCTTCAGCATTGGGCTTGAGGCGGTCTTCCAGCATATTTTCAAACGACTGCTGCATTTTCTTGCTGTTTAGGCGGGTGACATTTAGCTTTGTTTGCATTTTCGCCCCTTGAGGACGCCGTGGTGGCCTGATGTGGATGTTCATTTTCGAGACAATGAGACGATGGTCTGTCCAACATTCGGCACCACACATGGATTTTGTCACTCGAACGTCTTGTCTGTCACTCCTCCTGACGATGACATAGTCAATGAGGTGCCAGTGTTTCGAGCGAGGGTGCATCCACGATGTCCTATTTCTCATGGGGCGACGGAAAATTGTGTTCGTAATCAGGAGATCATGTTCGGCACATGTCTGAAGGAGGCGGAGTCCATTGCTGTTACAATTTCCGACTCCATGCTTTCCAATAATGCCACTCCAAGAGGTGGTGTCCGTGCCTACTCTGGCATTGAAATCCCCAAGGAGTATAAGTTTGTCTCCTTTGGGAACAGATGTTAATACATTGTGCAGGTCCTCATAGAACTTATTCTTGACATCATCTTCATTGGTCATAGTTGGTGCGTAGACACTCACAATGGTTGCGTGCTTCCTTCCATTCAGCAGAGGCAACTTCATGGTCATGAGCCTGTCGTTTACAGCCTTTGGAAATCCAGCTAATTTGCCGACCAGGGCCGACTTAATGGCAAATCCCACACCGGATTGGCGTCTTTCCTCGCTTTTCCTTCCACTCCAGAAAAATGTGTAGCCGGCACCAATTTCACAGATTTGGCCTTCTTCTGCAAGTCGTGTCTCGCTCAAGGCTGCAATGTCGATGTTGTACCTGCCGAGCTCTCTCCCAATCAGTGCTGTTCGTCTCTCTGGACCCGACGCGCCGTCTCTGTCAAGTAGGGTGCGTACATTCCAAGTTCCAATTGTTAAGGGAATATGGTTTACTCTTTTAGCTTTGCTTGTTTTATCTTTCTTTGTATGTCGACCGCAGTTTAGGGTACCCACCAACCGCGGCTAGCTGGTTAGGTAGTGATGAAGCAGACAATGTTTAGGGCACCTTTTCTAGCCCCTTCCTCATGCTATGGAGGTGAGCAGTGTGTTCCTATAGAGGGCTGCTCAGTCGCTCAGGGGGCTGCCGAATCCCACTGCTGCTCCGGTCAGTAGAAGACGACCATATGGCCTGAGCCGCCTGTGTGCAGGTCTGCGACTACGGCTGCCAGCGTACCCACGCCTGCCGCTTTGCCGCTCGCCCATCGCCACAGGGCTTGAAGGTGATATGTGACGTTGGATGAAGAATGACTTGCGCGATGACTTGGATTAAAGTGAGGAAGAGTTGCGCAATTCGTCGACCTCACTCTCTCGCCTGAGTCCATCTGAGTCCAGTGGCAAGACAAGTCGAGACGATTGGAGACGAATACAGGTGCAGTGGATGACCAGGGCGCTCTACGTGCCTTGCCGTGCTCATTACGCACGTTACGCTCATTACGCTCATTACGCACGTTAGTTCGTCAATTACCGCGCACATGGTCAATCGCACTCGACTGTGCAGTGTATCTTCGTCATGGCGAACAATGTCCCTGCCAAAGAACGAATTAAACAAACCATGTACATATCCGAATAACACTAACAAATTTAACATAATTCGCAATTTGTTGTTTTCCAACAGTAATCTACCTGGGTGAATGTATGCAATATATGTTAATCAGCCTAACGAAAATCCAAATACGAACGCAGACAATAAGTAAGAAAATATAACATACATAATTTTTTTTGAGACGACTAAGAAGATCTTTAAGAATATTATCATCGTCTAGAATTTGGCAGATCTTAACATAGTAGACTTTCACAGAATAATAATCCGTAAGAACTTCTACGAAATAAATAAGAAATATAATATAATATTCGGATTCAACAAGAATAAATATTTAAACCAATTAATATTCAGATTGATAATGCTAGTGATAACGTTAACCAGCAATGTGATAGCTAAAGTAGAGAATAGGTTTACGTTTGCTATCATAAGATTGTAAAATAAGGTATAACAGAGATAGTGTGGCAAATTCTGAAAAGTATAGCTTTATATCCGCGAAATTCAGAACAACTTCTTTTGTAAGACCCTAATGTGTCTGTAGTGTATTATGTGTTGATATAAACCTAACACTTTCATCCCATTTTATTTTTCTATTTTTCCTTTTATTCTTTATTTGATTCATTTTCTTTCTTTCTTTCTTTCTTTGTTTCAAACCTGTAAAATCTCTCTTTTGCACGCATGCCAATATTTGTACATTGTAACTTTGTTGATTGGAACAATGTAATTGTTTTCAGTCTTGTGTATCCTCTCTTGACTCGTGAGTATATAGTTGCAATGCCGCAAGTAATGTATGTTTTTAATTGTGCGTACATGTTTGTGGCATACTTTTTAATTTCAGCGTGCATATGTGTGATGCATCTCCTGACTTCTGTTTGTACGTTTGTGATACACTTTGTGACTCCTGTGTGTATGTATGTAATACATTTCTTGCCTTTTGTGTGTATATTTGTGCTACACTTCTTGCCTTCTGTATGCATGTCCATGATATGTCTTTTTGTTCGTAAGAAACCGTGTGTAAAATGTTTCTTGAGCTGTGCGTATATGTATGTACCGTTGCACATAACATATATCTTTGTTCGTGTGTATGTGTTCATGATGACACATATAGCCTGTGATATGGTTGGCTTAATCAAAGTTATAATCTGAGTAACAATCATGGTTATAATATCCCATTTTGACTGTTTAATGGGTTGTGCGTGTTGTGTATGTGACTTTTGCGTGCAACAACCAATGCGTGTAAGTTTTATTCTCTTTTTAGCATGTTTCAAAAAGATGTCATTTAAAGACATATAATCACGTTTCATCTGTTTCTGATATGATGAAGAATGTTCGTTTATCTCGTGCATATCCTGGTTTATACAATTCGTTTCTGTTGCGTTATCACACATTAGTGTTAGCTCATTTTCGTTACCAGTTGGTCTAACTTGTTTTAATTGTGTGTTTTCTTCTTCTTTATTTTCTTCTTCTTCATGCGTCGTTTGAGTTTGGGTACTTGTGAGTGTCTCGTCAGGTTTGCGTTCGATGGTTACTTTCTGAACTAAATCTTTGATATTCGGGATATTACCCACTATTAACCCAGCACCAGGGTTTGGTAATACAGCAGCACATACTTTACCTGTGTAATATGGGCAATCAATCATGACCCATGCGGTTTTGTATGTTTCTATAGTACCTCCGAATGTTCTGCAACCAATATTCTCACCTGTGTAATCACTTTCGTTTATTAGCCTGTGATCGACTCCCACAATAACTGATGAAGTATCCCTAATACAGGTCGTTGATATACCATTGACCCATGCTTGTTGAGTAACAAGAGTGTTTTCGTAATCATCAATGATGAATACTGTGTTCGTTTCATAAATTTGTCCCTGTTTCCTTCTTTGCTCCTTTACAACCCCCTCTAATTTTTCCGTTTTCTGTATTGCATAATTCCTGAGCCTTGAACCGGTTAAACCCAACGTCTTACCTATCTTCATGTAGTCTTGAAATATCGACATCTTGTTCTACCTGTGCAATAACTTATCTAGCTGAAATATGATAGAGGAGTGTGCAAAGAATACAAAAGAAACAGACAATATGGAAGTACATATAAAATATAGTATGTAATATCCAACCACAATTGTTGTCAACTTCAACTCAACAATAATTCAGCAACAGAAATTCAGCAATCTTAATGCGATAAAAATGTCCTAAGTGTTACTTTATGTAAATACTAGAAATTAGTAGTAAAAATATATTCAATATAAAGAATATACTGACACAACAATAACGCTATTACGATCACGAACTACGAAGTGACATACCAACATAATATTTAATCACATATAAATAAGGAGACGTGATAGAATAAGGAATGTAAATGCCTAACGGTACAACGCGAAAAAAAAATTAATATACTACCAATGAATCGCAAGTTCGTCACAAAAAATATATTTGGCACAAGCTGACAAGCTGTCAGTAAATAACGTGTCTGAATGTCAGATAAATAAACTCATGTGACCTTCAGATAGCGCTTCGATCTCTCGCTTTGTTAAATAACTACGGAGTCGGCTATCGGAAGAAAAAATATGTTATATATCAGACACCCAAACAGACCACAGTTATATAACAACAAACAGCAAATGTACTGGCCTTAACGAGATAAATCCTGGTTGACCAGTTGAAGTGGGTATCTGAACGTATGATACCCGTAGTGACTAAATGTAGTTGCGTATTTAAAGTCCAGAGTAAGTTGACTGATTTGTGAACTGTCCTGTATGTCTTACAATTTGTCCGTAATGACGTGTGCAGTATATCCGTGTAAACGAATGTTCACAGTATGATGACTGTCTGATCCCGAAGTAGGTTGACTGATGTGTCCGTGACAATGTCCGATAATGTGTTGACGTCCGCTTCGAAGTGTCATTCGAAATGTAGGTACCTCTTCATGAAAGAAAATCCAGATTTCCCAAAGACTGACGATGGAAGGAAGCGTCGATGGAGGTCAAGTCTATAATGTCCAGAATACAATGACTAATGTGTGACTTGTCCTGTAATTTGTCTACGATGAAGTGTGTAGAAACTCGTTGCGTTGATTATATGTAAGTGTGGTGTCCGTCCAATATATTGAAATGGCACAGTGATAAAGGAAATGTTGCTTCAACGTCTCTAACAACCAGCGACAGTGTCCCCGTGACGACCTTGATTACTGGAATGACGTTGATACATGCTTGACTCAACGCAATGTGTACGACGTAAGATCCCTGAGCATGTTTACTTTCCCGTTAATGGCATCACGTGTAGCAAGTGGTAACAGTGAGAATGGCGTGAGGGAATCTTGTGGAGGGAAAGTCGGTGAGTGAAAATTTCCTGAAGAGATTATGTTGAGGTAAGTAAGGGTGTGGTGGGACAGTTCAACGTGTGCAGTTCATCTGCAGATTTCCTCCAACATACATGTTGTGTAAATAATATGTCTTATGCAGAGTTGGTGGCAGACACGAATCCATAATATGAACAACGTATATAAATAGATATTTTTGTGACTGGGGTTTTGATGTCCGCAAGTGTAAGTGTTCAGATACTTGTATAACAAATCGCGCTAGTAACGAATGTCCTTTGCGCCGATAATGAATTTATGATAGAGTGTCGGCAGCAAGTATCATCATGTTTTGTATCATTTTCTTCGTTGACAGTTGCGTATCAAATATGTTTAAGTGTCCGGTGTGTCGTGTCAACTGTGTACCTAGTTCATACACATAACTCAATGTGCGTATAAATATCCAATGTTTGTAGGCTGCACTGTTTACATCAGCGTTTCTTCATTAATGCAGTGTCATGTTCTTTAGTATGCTACAAATGGTGCGTGTAGTATAGTGTGTTCTTTCTGTGACGTGCAACTATCGCCGTGAATATTGTGGCGTTCGTACATTTTTAGGCACGTCAGCTCTCTTGTATGTGTCCGATACAACGGTCTA
The DNA here is from genome assembly GCA_963921405.1 of Cepaea hortensis. NCBI lineage: Eukaryota > Metazoa > Mollusca > Gastropoda > Stylommatophora > Helicidae > Cepaea > Cepaea hortensis. The sequence goes on along the minus strand of CAWUFQ010000009.1, from coordinate 320,959 downwards.
TAACAATATGCGTTATAATGTTTCTCTTACCTTGCTCCGATATTTTAAGAATAACACTATTCCTTACGAATTCCTGCTCCGTTTTCTGACTCAGTTCCTTATTTGGCCGACATATTTAAGCACCGCATCTTCCTGTCTCTTTCATTTCCCGTGTTGCACCGTGCGTTCCTTTGAGTTTGGTGTGCATTCATCTTTATTAATGCGTTCTTCACTTTCGACTATTCTGGTAGGGGTTATCTTGACAATAATCAATATCTTGAGCACCGGATCGATGCCACCACATCTGCCACAACGCAACTCCCGCAATTATCAAATTGTCAACGTTAACGTTGAAGCAATAATAAGCTCACGTGAACTATCGAACTGTAATACGAAGAATCAACCGACGCCATCCTAAACAACAGTACTCACACATTCTTTTAATGATGCGCTGGATCAATACAATGGATTAATCGAGAAAATGAATGGTTCCTTTTAACACAGGAAAGGCATTCACACAAAATATTTACGACTCTATCCCGGTAATGTCCGACTGTAGTTAGGAGCTCAATCTATCTCGCTGTTCTCATTTTCACAGGTTTGTCTAGGTGTTCCATGCCTTCAGGTCCTCTGCTCAGTATTGAGACTTTCTTCGTTAGACATCCTCCACCTGATAGTCCTCAGCCAAGCCTTTGCCTTCTCACAACCAACTCTCCAAACGAACACGGGCTTCACACAATATGTCGCGCCTCAGCCGAATCACACAAGATCCTCTTCGTTGTCCTTCCTTGTTGTCGTCTGACGTTCCCTGTTTCTAAGTTTCCTTAGTTTCTTGTGGGGTTTTCCCTATATCATTTACTACCGCATTTTCCGATGACGTCATTCTGTCTAAACGCCATGTGGCAGTGTGCGTGCAGGGATGGCTTGATCTATGCGTTGATCCAGAAAGAACTGTAGCGCCCTGAGGCCATCAGTGTGAGGAATGGAGATATAGAGGAAACATATATCCATTAGGAATAGTCTGTTTGTGTTCACAGGAGTCAGTTGGAGAGAGTTGAATGAGAGTAACGCATGCGTTGTATCCTTGGTGTATCAGGATTTTCCAACCTCTAGTTGCGAATCTCCCGTCATACATCAAGGATACAACGCATGCGAGATATATATAGCTCTCGGATTGTGTCATTCAGTTCACGCTGGTCGAAGTTATAGCAGCTGGTAAATCATCTTCGAAATCAATATCACTGTTACTTGTCATGCTACATGCCACTGCTATCTCATCTTCTAGCATGGAATCTGAAACCTGACTGAAAGTTGGAATTTGTATGCCATCTCCGTGTGGAACAGATCGTCTAGCAGAATATAAATCTGGATATTGTAATTCCCCTCTCCCCCAGCAACTCCCTTAATATTGACAACTCATTGCGTATTACGACCCACTCTGAGGAAGAATTACAATATCTAATATCTGCATTCTCCAATGCTTGTTCTAAATTTGGTTTAGCAATTAACAAAAAGAATACACAGATTATGTCACAAGGTGCACATGGGAAAACATCAATCTTTATTGACGACGCCGAACTAGAGGTAGTAGACCATTTTTCATATCTAGGGTCAGTGGTAAATAACAAATTATCCCTAGATCAGGAAATCAACATCAGGATTGGTAAGGCAGCAACAACAATGAACATGTTAGCAAAGAGTCTTGGAGAACAGGAAGCTTACTGTCAAAACGAAAGTCCTCGTCTACCAAGCCTGTGTCCTTAGTAATCTTCTTTATGGCAGTGAAAGCTGGACAACATACTCACACCATAAGAAACGTTAAATCAATCAATCAATCGTGTGCCATGCCGAAAAGCATGGGCAGTCATGACTCGCCATTTCACTCGATCACCAGAGTCGTGGATAAGCTCAGTGTTCCTGTCTCGACCATGCCATGTGGCCAAGCCATCCAGGTATTTACTTCTCGGTCTCCCCCTTGGTCTGTTCCCTTCGATCTTGCCAGTTGTCACTAAGTTCTCCAACCCATTTCTTCTCATAACATGCCCAAAAACTTGTGACTGTCAACGTTTAATTTCTCTATTTAATTTACGATTTTCATTTGTCTCCTGCTATACTTGGTCATTGGTTTTTCTGTCTGTCCATGGTATTCTTTGCAATTTCCTCAGAAACCACATTTCTGCAGCCATCAGATGCTTTTCAGCTTGACTGCTCATTGTCCAAGTTTCACATTCATACAAAAGAACAGGCTCTATGTAGCACATCAGCACTCTTTTTCTCGTTTCAATTGACATCCTTTTATTGGTCAGAATGTATTTCATCTTACTATAGCCATAGCGATTCTTGTTCTGATCTCTACAAGGCATCTCCCATCAGATGTTATGACTGTTCCTAGATAATTGTACCGATTCACTTGTTGACGAATTTTCCCATTTACTTATATATTACATTGTAGTATTTCGTTCCTCCTAGTGACGACCATAATCGGTTTCATTTTACAATTTAATTATAATCCCAGTTGTTCACTGTGTGCAACAACCGCATCTACTAACTGCTGCAGATTCTGCTCATTGTCTGCAATCAATACTTTATCATCTGCATATCTAATGTTATTGATGTTTCGTACTCCAATGCTGATTCCATTTATATCTTCTACATTTCTGACAATATTTTCACTGTATAGGGAAAATAGATCTGGAGACAATACACATCCATGACTAACACCTCTCTTAATATGCTGATATTGCCCCACTTCATTATCAATTCTTATGGCAGCTTGTTGTTTCCAATACATGTTTTTTTTTATAAGTCTAATGTCGTTCCCATCAATTTGTAGATCTGCAAGCATATCTAACATATTGACATGTCTTACTTTATCGAAAGCCTTTGTGTAGTCAATAAAGCAAAGATGCATATCTTTGATTACTTCTATAGAACGTTCAATAACTGAACGCAGCATATACACATCATTTACTGTACCCTCTCCTTCTACAAATCCACATTGTTCTTCCCGTATTTCAGGTTGTATTTTCTTCCTCACTCTTTGCATGATGATTCGTAGCAAAATCTTTGTGATGTGACCCATTATACTAATTGTTCTATGTTGATCACATTTCAAGGCTCCTGATTACTTTGGGATTGCAATAAATTCAGAATTACATAATTCAGAAGGTATATGTTCAGTATCATATAATGAGTTCAGAAGTCTGGTGACTTGCTCTATTACATATTCTTCTAAAGCTTTAATGATTTATGTTGTTATGTTATCTGAACCGGGGGCCTTGCCAGCTTTCGTATGTTTCAGTTATCAGTTATCAGTTCAGTTATCAGTTGGGGTATCTTTATTGCACTCCGGACAGGTCCATAGGTGCTCAGATCCTCCCCCCAGCATATGCATCAGCGTCCGGTGGCTAATAGTGCCAGTTCTGTGTTGGTTGACGAGGCGCATTGTTTTCCCGATGTACCTCTCGCGTCTGGCCGTGCCGATTCTTACTCCCAAGTCTTTCATCCTGGACAGCTATGTGGATTCACGGACGTCAAAGTCCTCTGTTCTCGCCATATCTTTAAGGACGTTATTAACATCGGCACGATCCATGGGCTGGCCATCTACAGGGGGTGCAGGGCCAACCATTTTCGTATGTTTATGTTGTTTGTCCATCAAGAATGATAATGACCATTCATTTCATCCAGTGAGGTTAAAAGTATGGAGCCGTGAGCTCTAAGGTGGCTGATAAGGCTAACTTTGGCTCGAAATGCTCTTTGACAATGTGGACAAAGATAGCTTGACGATTCTGGAGGAGAATTTCCTGCAATGGTTTTTCTGGCCTGCCTTTTCTTCACATCTCTTGCAGTCCTTGTTACCTCACACCCAAAAGCATTCAATGATATATATTTTCAGAGTGTCTTTAAAGCTTTTCCTCTGGCCGCCTTGTGAGCGTTTACCACGATGCAACTCGCCGTAAAAAATTCGTTTAGGGAGCCTGTGATCTGGCATGCGAGTCAAGTGACTCGCATATGTTTAAGAAAATTTCGAACCTCCATCTTCAAAACTGGCGGTCCTTCATTATGAAATCGAATATCATACTGTTCATCTCTGTTATCATCATACAGGTGTTTCACATATTCTGACCACACATGTAGAATCTGATCTCTTTCTATTATGATTTTGCATTCTTTAGTTTTTAGACAGCCTGCTGATGTACTTGTTCTTTTATTAGTAAGTTCCCGAATTCTTTTGTGCACTAATTTGGTATTTTGACTGTTGTGTTCTTTTTCAATTTCTAAGCAATTTTTCTGAAGCCATGCTTCTTTTGCCTCCTTACATAATATTCTGACTTGTCTGTGAATTTCTTCATATTTGGCAGAAATATATTTGATGAGTCTTCTTGATTCCATTAGTTGTAAAATTTCTTCAGTCATCCATTTCTTACGGCCCACCTTCTTTAATTTTGGAATAGTTGTTTCTGCGGCCAAACTGATTGAATTCTTCAACATTTCACATTGATCATCCACATCCTGGAATATGATCTCTAGGTCAGACAATATATCAAATATGTTCTGTACTTCTATGTTGAATTTGTTTTGTATTTCCTTGTCGTTACTCAATGTACACAAATCATATTTAGTGTTTCCTGTTTTATACTTGGCTTTATTTAACTTTATCCGCAGTGTTCCTGATAAGAATCTGTGGTTACAATAAGCACTGGGAACTGTTGTTGCTATTGTTTGTGCATTTCTAAATCTTCTGCTAATCAAAATGTAATCATTCTGGTTTCTAATCTTGCTATCAGCTCTCCTCCATGTCCATAATCATCCTGGGTGTTGCTTAAACCAGGTGTTTCCTACAATCATCTCCTGCTCTTTTGCCCACTCTAGAAGTCTTATCCTCTTTCATTTCTCTCTCCTAAACGATAGTTTCCTACTGTGTATCTATCACTTTGATTTCCTACTTTTGTATTGAAGTTCCCTGCTATGATGTTTATTTATGAATTTTTACACTTCTTTAAAGCAGATTATATGTCATAAAATTCTTCTACACTATCTTCACTGGATTTTCCTGTTAGTGCGTATACTTGAATAACATTTATGCCAAAATGTCTGCCGCTTAATTTAACTAGTAGAACTCTATCTGACACAACCCAATATCCTTGAACAGATGTTGATGTTTGCCGGTCCAAAATAATTGCTACCCCCGTTGTCGATTTTCTCCTCCAGAATATATAATCTTATAATCTTTATCTATCTTGATGCCCATCTCGTTTCGCATATCCTGTCCATCTCGTTTCGCATATCCCTAAAATATTAATTTTCTCTGTGTCCATTTCTTGTTTGATGCTATCTAATCGTTCTTCGTCGTTTAACGTCCTAACATTCCATGTTGCTAATTTTAATGTCTCTGTCCTTGTCTTGATCTATCTTTAAGCGGATCATAATGAACTAGGAACTTTTAAAGAAGGTAGTTTGCCGTTGCTTTCTTTCTTGGCAGTGACCATGCTGGCCGGGTGACCGAAGCCATTGTCTTGTGAAAAAGATCTTCTGCCTACGCTCGCGAAACTTGAGACCATAACCAACAACTATCTGTCGGCTGCCCTCTTAATTTCATCTTCCACCTGCCTTCCGTGGCTTCTTTTGAACAGGCATTAACAATGGGTATTGGGAGCAAGTCGCCGCTGAACATGCTGCACGAAGGGCAACTATCATAAGTGAATAAAGACAAAGGAGAATATGATTGCGGATAAGTCACACGCAGAGCGTGAGGGACGTAAGATGGTGCATGATGGTAGAAATGATCATGTTTTCACATGCATCCACTGTGGACACACATTTACAGCACCAATTTGCATATCAGCCACACTCGCAACCGCCATGGGTCGTAGTTATTTAGCCTTTTTGAAGCGCATTGTACCAACGTCAAGACGGAAAGGTACCAATTGACAACTCAGAAATAACAGTCATCATATTGTGTTTTCTGCTCTCTCCAAGCCATTGGAGTTCCAAATTATGTAAGGGACTAGAAATCCATGTTTTTGTTTGTTTGTTTTGTTTTAAGAGCCTTATAAGGAAAATCCATACATCATGTGCCATGCCGATAAGCGTGGGCGGTCATGTTCTACCATCTCACTCGATCACAAGAGTCGTGAATTAGTTCCGTGTTCCTGAATCGACCATGCCACGACGCCATACCATCCATGTATTTGCTTCTAGGTCTTCCCCTTGGTCTGTTCCCTTTGATCTCACAACTTGTCACCAAGTTCTCCAAGTCATTTCTTCTCATAACATGCCCAAAATATTATGACTGTCTACGTCTAATGTCTCTAATCAGTTTACGATCTTCATTTGTTTCTTGAAGGACTTGTTCATTGGTCTTTCTGGCTGTCCATGGTATTCTTTGCATTTTCCTCAGAAACCACATTTCTGCAGCCATCAGCTGTTTTTCAGCTTGACTGCACATTGTCCAAGCTCCACATCAATTCAAAAGAACAGGCTCTATGTATCCCCTCAACACTCTTTTTCTCGTTTCGATTGACATCTTTTTATTGGTCAGGATGTTTGTCATCTTGCTAAAGGCTTCTTCCGCCATGGTTATTCTTGTTCTAATCTCTTCAAGGCATCTCCCATCAGATGTTATGACTGTTCCGAGATAATTGCACCGATTCACATGTTGAAGAATAGTCTCATTTACTTGTATATTACATTGTGGTATTTCGTTCTTCCTAGTGACTACCATAACCTGTGTCCTTTTTACAATTTAATTCAAACCCCAGTTGCTCACTGTGTACAACAACCGCATCTATGTGCGAAAACAGTATCTTTTTTACATTTGTGAATACAACATATACATTCATACACATCTGACAACATTATATTCATGGCATGGTGTAACTACCTACATATTACCTGTTGATGATGATGGTTGAGTAATAATTTGCTCCATTGCATACCAACATATTCAATAGAAACCCGTTCACACTCTGGGTATTCTCATTCACATAAGCAGGCACATGTACATGCCAAAAATTGTATATATGACAAAGACCTCGGCAACCCTGTACTTGTTAATATATATATATATATATATATATATATATATATATATATATATATATATATATATATATATATATATATATATATATATATATATATATATATATATTTATATATATCTTCTTCTTCTTCTTCTTCAGCGTTCCGAGCCATTGAGGTTCTTTGCTGCAAATACAATCCGTCTCCATTCGTCTCTCTGGTGGACCTTCTCTTGCCAGTCGTTGATTCCAAGTGCTTGTAGGTCTGTAAATGTATTATCTCTCCACCGCCTTCTTGGTCTACCTCGGGGTCTACGGTCATTTATTTCCTGAGTGTAAGCGAGTTTTGTTTCCCTATTATCTTCCATTCTTTCTATATGCCCCAGCCATTGTAGTCTATTGGCCTTCATGATACCAGTGATTAGCGGGGACTTAAACAGATCATAAATGTCTTTGTTACTTCTTCTTTTCCACTCTCCACTTTGTGTATCCCTAATGGGTCCAAAGATGCGTCTTAAAATGTTGTTCTCAAAGGTTTGTAACAAGGCTTCGTCTCCTTTCGTTGTACTCCAGGTTTCAGAGCCATATAGCACAACTGGTCTGATCAGTGTTTTGTATATTGTGATTTTGGTGTTACGAGATAGCGCCTTTGATTTTAGTAGATGTTGTAGTGCATAGTATATCTTATTTCCAGAGTTGATTCTAGTTTGTATTTCTTCCCTTTTGATGTTGGAGCAGTTGAAGATCGTACCCAGGTATTTGTATGTTTCCGTTCTTTTAATAGTCATATTATCTATTTGTATGTGGCCAGAGTTTCTAGCCATTCCGTCTCTTGAAATTACCATATATTCTGTCTTATCTTGGTTGATAACCAGCCCCAGCTGTTGGGCTTTTTCCTTTAAGTGAGTCAATATTTCCTATGGCTTTTGTTCACTTTGCCCTATAATATCTATATCATCTGCATAACCAAGCAGCTTGGATGTTCCTCCAATATCACATTCCTCCTTTACCTTCCTTACAACTTTCTCTAGAGCCAGATTGAAGAGTAGCGGCGATAGTGCATCACCCTGTTTCAAGCCAGATGTTATTTGGAAGGGGTCTGATTTCCTGCCTTTATATGTTACTATATTATAAGTATCTTCCATGCATAGTCTGGTCATGTTGATTAACTTCCTTGGTATTCCAAATTCCTGCATAGCATTCCATAGACTATTCCTATGGACACTATCATAAGCCTTTTTAAAATCCACAAAAATGTTATGGAGATCTCTTTTATATTCCCAATGTTTCTCGGCTATTTGTCGTAAGATAAATATCTGATCTATTGTTGATCTGTTTTGTCTAAAACCCGCCTGGTAGTCACCTAATATGTCTTCTGAATATGGTTTTAGTCTATTTAGTAATACTGCGGATAGTATCTTATAGCTTGTGGACAGTAGTGATATTCCTCTATAATTTCCACATTGGAACTTGTCTCCTTTCTTAAAGATAGGTATCAATAATGACTCTTTCCAGTCATGGGGTAATTCTTCTGTCCTCCAGATTTTTATTATTAGTTCGTATAGCTTTAGATGTAATGCATGACCACCTGCCTTTATAAATTCAGCAGCAATTCCATCAGTCCCAGTTGCCTTATTGTTTTTAAGTCGTGTGATTACATATAGGATGTCTTCAAATGTAGGTTCTTCAATTTGTGGTTCGCATGTTAGAACCTCTTCCTGTGAGAAAATGTTACTTGGAGCTTCACAATTTAGTAATTCAATAAAATATTCTTTCCATGTGTTGCACATTTCCTCATTGGTATTTATCATATTCCCATTTTTGTCTTTTAAACCATATGTGTTTTGTTGGTGCTCTCGTTTCATTGACTTCAGTTCTTTAAAAAATTTTCTGGATTCATTTTTCTGGTGATTAGTTTCCATATCTTTGATTATATTACTCATATATTCTCGCTTCTGCTGTCTGACTATTTTTGTAGCCTCTTTACATTCATTTCTATAATGCTCTTCCTTTTGGATGTTATTGATGTCATTTAACCATAAATGTCTGGCATTCTTCTTCCTAATGACTGCTTCTTCACATTTTTTATTGAACCATCTGTTCTTTCTATGCGTGGTTAACACACCGAGACATTCTTCTGCGGTAGACTGAATTGTATTCTTGATGTTCAGCCAAGTTTGGTCAACGCTTTCCTCCAAAGGGTTTTGCAGAGTTTCAAGTTTACATTTTATTTCATCTGTAAATTTCTCTTTGACTGTAATGTCTTGCAGTTTTTCTCTGTTATATGTTGGGTGTAATCTTTGTAATTTAGTATAGAAAGCTCTCTTAAGTTTTATTTTAAATTTTGCTCCAACGAGGAAGTGGTCACTGTGGCACTCAGCTCCTCTATAACTTCTGACTTGCTGTTTGTTTGATGCATTTCTGTTGTTAATTAAAATGTGATCTATTTGATTATAGGTTCTCTTGTCACATGATTTCCAAGTTTGTTTGTGTATATCCTTTCTTTGTAGTCTGGTACTGCTAACCTGCAGTCCTTTGGCTTCTGCCAGGTTGATGACTCTCCATCCATTATCATTTGAAGTTGTATGTAGGCTTTCCATACCGGCCACTTTTTTATTAGATTGCTCTCTCCCTATTTTTGCATTGAAGTCTCCCAGCACAATCAGGATGTCCTGTTTGGGGGTTTCTTCTATGACATCTTCCAGATCATTATAAAAGTCTTCTTTAATATCATCTTCTTTCTCTTCAGTAGGTGCATGTACATTAATCATCGTTATATTTTTCCATTTACCTTTTATTCGTAATTTACTAATCCTGTCATTAAAAGCTTTAAAGTTTAAAACGTTCCCCCATAACTCTTTTTTGATGACAAAACCTGTTCCTAATTCATGTTTATTTTGGGTGTTTCCTCCATATATTATAATCATTCCATTTTGCTCTAAAGTACCCTCTTTTGGCCACCTTATTTCTTGAATTGCTGTTATATCCATTTGATATTCAATCAGCTCCCGAGTTAGTTCTTCGGCCGCTCCAGCTCGATATAGTGTCCGTACATTCCATGTTCCAAATCTCAAAAGTCCTTTAACGTTCCAAGGTCGTTGTCCAGATAAGTCAGTCCGATATCGAGGCTCATGTATTTGTTTCGTAACAAAGAAAGGATTTTACAAAGGTGGGGATGTTAACCCCACGCTTCAACCCCCAACCTGGAGGACCAGGGTGTTTCTCTTTGTCTGTTCTCTACCCTTTGACCTGTCCGGCTTGGGAGGCCCTGCTGGTAGCTACGCTACCGCCGGCATAGCTCTCAGGGTCATTGAGAAACTCAAGCTCCCCCACCACGACAAGGTGGAAACAGGTGACATACTGGAAGACTAAGATGTTGGAATTACTTAAATTTATTTTAGTAGCTGTTGACCATAAGGGCATGATGTTCCATAAGAAATCATGATATGCTGTCTTCAAACTGACTATGTGCATTAAACAGCTCTCATTTATATTCCAATACATTATTGTTCTTGTGTCCCTTGTTGCTTTAAAACATTACTATTTATGTTCCCTGAGACTAGGATTTGCTATTATATAGATTTCTACATTTTTTCTTTTACTTATTTAAGATTCCAATGATCGAACCGAGTTGCAATGTAACGCAAAGGGGAAAGCGGGTAGTACACAGAATACCAGCTGTGACTTGTGACAATTACTGCACATTATTTCAAGTCTATACTTTGTGCCTGTGTTTCTTGCATCTGCCTTTCTCCACCAATATGCTGCAGGGGCGGAGATCAGTGATATGGTGTCTCAGGATAATCACCATGATCAAATAACATGCCAATAAACGTGGCCTTCATACTCGCCATCTCATACAATCACCAGAGACATGGATCAGCTTTGTATTTTTGTCTAGAACCAAGCCACGTGGCAATGACATCCAGACATTTTCTTTCATGCCTTCCCCTTGATCTTTTAGCTTCAAATGTGCCAGTTGTAACCAATTTCTTTAGTTGATTTCTTCTCATAGTTAACTTATATCTTAACATAGCAAAAGCAATGATAATGCATAGAAATTAAACTATTATGGATATAAAAGCTTTATGTCAATGAGGAAACATTATTTTAATATCTTTTGTCATTAATTATCAATAATTTCGACACAATGAAACAACTTTGAAGACGAATATCTATTGTTCTTCAAATATTAAAACAACTGAATAAATTATGGCATTGGGCAGATAGAACTACAAAAATTAGATATATAAGAGCATGCATTTTTCCCATTGTGACATACGCCTGTGAGACCTGAACACTTACTAAACTCTGATTATCGAGTGAGATGGCAGAACATGACCGCCCACGCTTGTCGGCATGGCACATGATGGGTGGATCTAAATTATATAATGTTGTCTCCCAACAGCAATCCTTCTCATAATCTTCTACATTTCTAATGATATTGTCTACTTCCTCCATTGTTTCCCTACATTTTGTTTGTTTTATTCGTATATCCTTTACAGGACATCGCTGTCAACATCAGCATCTTTCAGCTGATTGTTGATTTCTTGGCAAGATTTCGCTCAGTAGTTTCCCACTGCTAACTGAGCCACCGGCTCACATACCCCGTAACTTACCAACGCGACGAGAACCGCTACCAATTTTCGCGTATGTTACGCTACTTACGAGAATATACGGGATGACGGAGAAAGACGTTAACGCCTGGGTCAGGGAGACCGGTCCCCTACTGATTACCTGCCCAAAAAATGTGGGTTGTCTGCTTCTGATGCGAGTAAACAGTTCTCTTTGTGAGGAGACCTCTTTCAGGATACTTTCCTCACTCTTTATATCAGTCCAATGCAGCTTTAACACAATTCCTCATGTGTGGGCTAGTTAGTCCATGATGTACTTTAGTATGTCATGACTGGTACTACATTTCTTGTCATAACAGTTTTCTTCACATCGACTGGCAAAGATGCATTAGAGAGAATACTCTTCATCTTGTGAAATGCTGCTGTAGTGTGGTTATTGTACACCTAGCTGCCTTAATGCATCCTCCATCAGCTGTATTTAACCACCACAATATGTGTATACATTGACTTGTTTCAGATTGGTTCCATTCACTTTGATGTTACATTTGATGTTACATGCGTCCCTTTCTAAGTAATATTACTGTGTGTACTTGTTTGTGTTGTTTAGACTAATTCGTCTCCAAATTAGTGTATTCTGAAATCACGTGAACAGGTGTTGGATGGAATAGGGTAGAACACCTCATTATAGAGACAATGGCATCATTGGCATCATACTGACATCAACAGTATTGTGACTATAAAGAAGGAAAACAATGGCAATATACCTTATTTTCAGATGACTTAGAACATCATGTCTGAAGAAACATTGTGTCGAGCATGAACGTCGTCAAAAAGAACTCATGACATGTCATCAAGGGATACAAATATAATTGGCGATTCAGCAGTAAGGGAGATAATGCAACATATCATAGATTCAGAAAATGTGCTGGCGTTTTGATTGAGAGAACTATTTTAATATTACGAATGGATTACATTTTTTATAACATACTTTACTTTTCTGGCGATAAAACTAATTTAAATGTAGATTGTGATTTATACTTAAATCTATAAATAGGTGATTTCACTTTATAAACGAAATATGACAACATGATTTATTCAATTAGCCAGCGATTTTGCATGTCGTTTATGGCACGACTATAATGTGGCTTGTTCAAAATATATATTAGTTTTTGGCTGGCACAAATGATTGTGCCTTGCAATAATAACGAATAATAATGTACATTATGCTAGATCAGTTTCACCAGACCCTCGGTTACTCTGTATGGTCAAACCTTCCACGTCAAAGAGTAAGTCTTGAGTCACAGTTTACACTGGGATCACCAAACTACATTCCACTAACACTGACAGACGGTCGTTGATAGATCACAATGGACAGAAAGGCACAGAGTGAGACTTTGAGGCATTTACAAATAACATGAATAGCGTAGATGGCCTCAGACGTTTACGTCTTTATTGTTGGCCGTTTACCTGCCATGGGGGTATAGGTCTTCAACTAACCACAAGCCGTTCTAGCCGTAGATATCCCCTGCTGCTCCGTCCACATCCTCCCCATATGATTCATGTCTGTTTATAATCCTCTTCTCCTTGTGTCTTGAGTTTCTAGGTCTCTATTTGATTTCCCCTGTGTATGCCTGACAACTGATGTACTAGTCCACCAAGGTGTGTCTGCCAGTGTTAGTGGTCAGTGATTCGTGTTTGTTAGTTTGGATGACCGCCTCTGCGCCCTGTCCAGATCAAATGTAGATACATCTACACTTTTGATATTTTTTCAACCGCTCGGGGATTCTCAGGTTCCACGTCCATGTGTCATTTGGATGACCGCCTTTGCTGGTGGCCCTGACAAGATCAATTGCAGATATTACAATGTGATCTTTTTTTTCAAGGCCTCTTAGTCCCATTATGTGTCATTCAGCCCATTTTTAGGCCTGCTTTGTGGTTTTGTCTCTGCCATGCCACGTAGCAGTGCCATCCAGATGTTTTATTCTATGCCTTCCACTTGATCTTTGCCCTTCAAACTTGTCAGTTGTAACCAAGTTCTGTAGATTATTTCTTCTCGTGGAGTGTCAAAAATTCTGGACTGCCAAAGTCTAAATTTTCTAATTAGTTTACGGTTTATATTTGTTTCTAATAGGACTTGTTCATTGGTTTGCTGTCTTCATATGGCATTATTTGCCTGTTCCTCAGAGTCCAGACTACCTCTACCATTAGAGGTTTTTCAGTTTCTCTAGCATTGTTCACTTTTCACAGCCATACCAAAGCAAATTTTCTATACAGCACTTCAACAATCTTTTTCTTGTTGCAGTTGTTATATTTCTATTGGTCAGTATAGCTTCCCTCCTGAAAAATGTTACCTTTGTCATTGCATTCTTATTGTGATCTCTTCACAGCACACCCCATAAGATACCTATTCCGATATAGCTGTACCGATTCACTTGTTTACGAATTTTACTATTTGCCAGTATATTACATTGTTGCATTTCTGTCTTCTCAGGAAGGTACATAATCTCTTCTTCTTACAATGTAATTATAACCTTAGTTGTTTACTGTGCACAATAACCAAATCTACAACACCACTTTTCTTCATCAATTTAACAAGAACCGCTCATTAACACCGTCAAAACACATTATAACAGCATATTTTGAATCACATCATTTTCACACAGAATTGAAAATGTCAGGAAAACATGAGGCAGATTGGTACTAATTAGAATGAGAACCAATTTATACACCAATTTCTACTTAATTATGATTATTTAAATACACCTCAACTTATTTGTGATAGGTAAAGCAAACTCAGGGGCACAAAGGTAGCTCATTAGAGAAAGCATGATTCGACATGCTTCAGCTGTTCCTCATGATTGTTCTGGGCCGCTGTGGGAGCCTGAGTTGCTGGGTTGCTGTGGGAGCCTGGGTTGCTGGGTCGATGTAAGAGCATGGGTTGCTGGGTCTATGTAAGAGCATGGGTTGCTGGGTCGATGTAAGAGCCTGGGTTGCTGGGTAGCTGTGGGAGCCTGGGTTGCTGGGTCTATGTAAGAGCATGGGTTGCTGGGTCGATGTAAGAGCATGGGTTGCTGGGTCTATGTAAGAGCATGGGTTGCTGGGTCTATGTAAGAGCATGGGTTGCTGGGTCTATGTAAGAGCCTGGGTTGCTGGGTTGCTGTGGGAGCCTGGGTTGCTTCGTCGATGTAAGAGGCTGGGTTGCTGGGTCGATGTAAGAGCATGGGTTGCTGGTCCTCTGTACGCCACAAACAATTGTATTTACCAATTCACATGTAGATGCCAGGCCGTTTACATTGGTCGAACGGAGAGACAGCTTAACAAATGGGTGTCAGAACACATACCTCAATGGGTCAACAAGATACAACACACAGGAGTGGCTAGCCGCGAGGAGCCGACACACCGGAAGCTCCCGTTGTCTTCAATCGGCAGACACATTGTCGCCAGTGGTCACGTTGTGTCCAGAGACACTGCATTTCGCGTGTTGTTTAGAACACAAAATACTCGCTTGTTAAAATTTGCAGAAGCAATTATGATCTATCAACGCAAGCCAGAATTGTGTAAACAGAAAGACATGTTAGTCAACTTAAAATTACCGTGGTAGATAAGTGACATTACTGTGCGAATATGTGTATATTTCAACTTGAAGGATTTATCTAGTTAATTTCACGTAAGTTGTGTGATTTCTGCAGTATGTACCTGACGAGATGCAGCGAAATATGCCAGGCAATAAATCGTGCAATCTATTGTTTCCAGATATGTTGAAGACTGATTGATGGGTTTCTACAAGCTATTTCACTTCATGGATGTCTGCAGATCTTCATATTAACGAGAAGATGTGGACCTGTAGAGAACACATATTGGTGTCTTGAAATATAACTGGTGTCATGAACATTCCTAGGACCAAATTACAGCGCCATGTCAAGAGACAGCCAATGTGACAACACCACCGCCCCATTAAAAACGACACCGATGTGATTGTTGACCACTTCACAAACTCTTGGTGTACGTCAGTCAGGTCAAGTAAGGGAGACGTGTACACGCCACTAAATCTTGGTGTACGTCAGTCAGGTCAAGTAAGGGAGATGTGTACACGCCACTAAACCTTGGTGTACGTCAGTCAGGTCAAGTAAGGGAGATGTGTACACGCCACTAAACCTTGGTGTACGTCAGTCAGGTCAAGTAAGGGAGATGTGTATACGCCACTACATCTTGGTGTACGTCAGTCAGGTCAAGTAAGGGAGACGTGCACACGCCACTAACTCTCGGTGTACGTCAGTCAGGTCAAGTAAGGGAGACGTGCACACGCCACTAACTCTCGGTGTACGTCAGTCAGGTCAAGTAAGGGAGACGTGCACACGCCACTAACTCTTGGTGTACGTCAGTCAGGTCAAGTAAGACAGCTTCGTACACGTCACCAACTCTTGGTGTAAGTCAGGCAGGTCAAGTAAGGGAGATGTGTATACGATACTAAATCTTGGTGTACGTCAGTCAGGTCAAGTAAGACAGCTTCGTACACGTCACCAACTCTTGGTGTAAGTCAGGCAGGTCAAGTAAGGCAGCCGTTTACAAGCCACTATATCTTTGTGTACGTCAGTAGGTCAAGTAAGGGAGACGTGTACACGCCACTAACTCTTGGTGTACGTCAGTCAGTTCAAGTAAAAAAGACGTGTATACACCACTAAACCTTGGTGTACGTCAGTCAGGTCAAGTAAGGCAGCCGTTTACAAGCCACTAACTCTTGGTGTACGTCACTCAGGTCTACCAGCGATACCTCAATGATAAAAAGGCAATTGTGCACAATGATATCAAACCTGATAATATTTTCATGGACGCTAACAACGACCCGATTCTTGGGGACTTTGGTCTGTCGGTGGTTGGCTTTCCTCGAGGAATGTCCATGATTTCTTCTATAGGCACGGGTGGCACATTTGGCTTCAGGGCTCCAGAAAAAGCCAGCCACAAACTCATGAATCCGTATAAGATAGATCCGTACTCACTGGGTGTGGTACTCTAGTGCATGGAGCTCAATATCCGACGTCAGCATTGTGTCCATGAAGATGATATGTCAGCATTGTGTCCATGAAGATGACAAGTCAGCATTGTGTCCATGAAGATGACAAGTCAGCATTGTGTCCATAAAGATGTTACGTCAGCATTGTGTCCATGAAGATGATACGTCAGCATTGTGTCCATGAAGATGATACGTAAGCATTGTATCCATGAAGATGATACGTCAGCATTGTGTCCATGAAGATGATACGTCAGCATTGTGTCCATGAAGATGATACGTCAGCATTGTGTCCATGAAGATGATAGGTCAGCATTGTGTCCATGAAGATGACAAGTCAGCATTGTGTCCATGAAGATGACAAGTCAGCATTGTGTCCATGAAGATGATAGGTCAGCATTGTGTCCATGAAGATGATAGGTCAGCATTGTGTCCATGAAGATGATACGTCAGCATTGTATCCATGAAGATGATACGTTAGCATTGTGTCCATGAAGATGATACGTCGGCATTGTGTCCATGAAGATGATACGTCAGCATTGTGTCCATGAAGATGATAGGTCAGCATTGTGTCCATGAAGATGACAAGTCAGCATTATGTCCATGAAGATGACAAGTCAGCATTGTGTCCATGAAGATGATAGGTCAGCATTGTGTCCATGACGATGATAGGTCAGCATTGTGTCCATGAAGATGACAAGTCAGCATTGTGTCCATGAAGATGATACGTCAGCAATGTGTCCATGAAGATGAGAAGTCAACATTGTGTCCATGAAGATGATACGTCAGCATTGTGTCCATGAAGATGATACGTCAGCAATGTGTCCATAAAGATGATACGTCAGCATTGTGTCCATGAAGATGAGAAGTCAGCATTGTGTCCATGAAGATGATAGGTCAGCATTGTGTCCATGAAGATGACAAGTCAGCATTGTGTCCATGAAGATGATACGTCAGCAATGTGTCAATGAAGATGAGAAGTCAGCATTGTGTCCATGAAGATGATACGTCAGCATTGTGTCCATGAAGATGATACGTCAGCAATGTGTCCATGAAGATGATACGTCAGCAATGTGTCCATGAAGATGAGAAGTCAGCATTGAGTCCATGAAGATGATACGTCAGCATTGTGTCCATGAAGATGCTAGGACAACATTGTGACCATGAAGATGATAGGTCTGCATTGTGTCCATGAAGATGACAAGTCAGCATTGTGTCCATGAAGATGTTAGGACAACATTGTGTCCATGAAGATGATAAGTCAGCAGTGTGTCCATGAAGATGCTAGGACAACATTGTGACCATGAAGATGATAGGTCTGCATTGTGTCAATGAAGATGACAAGTCAGCATTGTGTCCATGAAGATGTTAGGACAACATTCTGTCCATGAAGATGATACGTCAGCATTGTGTCCATGAAGATGATACGTCAGCATTGTGTCCATGAAGATGACAAGTCAGCATTGTGTCCATGAAGATGGCAAGTCAGCATTGTGTCCATGAAGCGATCAAGTAACATTGTGTCCATGAAGTGATCAAGTAACATTGTGTCCATGAAGGTATTAAGTAACATTGTATCCATGAAGTGATCAAGTAGCATTGTATCCATGAAGCGATCAAGTAACATTGTGTCCATGAAGTGATCAAGTAACATTGTGTTCATGAAGTGATCAAGTAGCACTGAGTCCATGAAGTGATCGAGTAGGTAATGTGTCCATGAAGTGATCAAGTCAACATTATGTCCATGAAGTGACCAAGTCAACATTATGTCTATGAAGTGATCAAGTCAACATTATGTCCATGAAGTGATCAAGTCAACATTATGTCTATGAAGTGATCAAGTCAACATTATGTCCATGAAGTGATCAAGTCACCATTATGTCCATGAAGTGATCAAGTCAACATTATGTCCATGAAGTGATCAAGTCAGCATTGTGTCCATGAAGTGATCAAGTCAACATTATGTCCGTGAAGTGATCAAGTCAATATTATGTCCATGAAGTGATCAAGTCAACATTATGTCCATGAAGTGATCAAGTCAACATTATGTCCATGAAGTGATCAAGTCAACATTATGTCCACGACCGACAGGCAAGCGTGCTTGCCAGGGCTCTACCACAGTTTCAGGTCCATGTCCACTTTGGTGAAAAAATCAAAAAGAAACAAACTTTCCACCAAATGCCAACCAGCCTCTGTGGCTCGGTTAAAATTTAGGTGATTCATGGTGCGGTTTCAGATTCTCTCGGTTGTTGCGCCAGTGTTAGCTGTAGTGATTGTGCCTGTGACGTCAGCTGTGGGATTGGTAGGCCGGCGGATTTTCATTTGTATCCATCTCCTCTGGCGGTGTTTATTTTGTCAGTGTTTGGCTCCTTGTGCGTTTTGCTTGATTGAGTGCAGTCCTTATAAGGACTCTTTGTTATTTTAGTTTCATTTGTTGGCTGCTTTCTGTGCTGCACTCCTCCGGGACATTCATTTAGTGTTCTGTATGAGATGTGCCACATCTCTCCGGTAAAATTGTACATTAACATGGTGGCCTCTAGTGCAACAATGTGTGGGTAAGAGTTTCAAGAACCCCACGAAGAAATACGTGTCGTGTGTATAATACAGTTGCAATCTAGTTCACAATCTAGATGTAGATCTACACCATACCAAACAACGTATGCATCAACACATCGTAGTTACCTCTAATGTATGCGCATTCTAAATACAATATTGCCATCATAGGCGGCTTTTTCTCTAATCCCCCATAAACATCATACAGTGAACCGTGATGAACAGGCCAAGCAAGGGGTATGGCACGGAATTGTTTTGTCATCCAATTCCTGTATTTCAAAGAAAATTATGGTAAAACATGTTACATGTTTGGCAACTGACATTCACTGCAGCTGAACACCTCAAACGGCTACTTCTCTTTGCTAGATCAAACATAACTACAACGTTAAGGTAAAAATCTGCGACAGCGGTAATCGACTTGTGTATCAAAGACAGAGATCGATATCATCTGTTTCTTCGTTCGTTTAAAAATCGCTACGTCCATATTTGATATGTTTATGAGGTACATAAACATGTGCGCTCTTACGAGTTATTCCTGATTCTAACTGGTTATATCGGCTTTTGTGTCTGTGGCGTCAGCTGGGGTATCGGTCGGCGGCTGTTCTTTGTGCCCGTCTCCTCTGGTAGTTTCTTTGGTTAGTGAAGGCTGCTGGTTCGTCTGGCTTGACTGGTTGCAGTCCTTACAAGGACATTTTATTTGGTTTTTCTGCCTCCTTTTCTGTGTATTTTCTGTATTTTCGATGTTTATATGTTCCCCCATGCGCCTTTTTTTCACTTTCGAGTTTGAGCTACTGCCGCCTTTCGATTTCTTCCTCTGTGGTCAACCACGGAACGATCGCTCCGTCATCTATATAGTATGGACATGGGTATTCGTCATCCTCGCATAAATCTGGGCAGTGGTTTCCCCTTGAGTTTCTTGTACTTCTTTTCTTTTTCTTCCATGCGCCTTTTGTATTCTTTGACGTTGAGTTCATGTATCATTTTTATCTATGCGAGTTCCTTCTCGATAAATACTGGAGGAAGCGGGGTGTCCTCCATGCCTTCATCGTGGTACTCCTCTCGTTTTCTTCAGATGTCTGGTGGGATATTGGTTTCCTCTTGCATTTCTTGGGCGTCGAGGTTGGGCTGCTGGTTTCAGCTTGTGGTTCCGGCCCGGTCTTTTGTTGGGTTTCATCTTGCGGCTTCTCTGTGTTCTTTTCCGTTTCTTCTGCAGATTTTATTTGAGTTGGCTCCCATTCAATTTTTAGCATTTCTCAATCTGCTTTGATGTCTCGTAGAATCTCTTCATTCTTCTTTGTCGTCTGAACCATGTGCTCAACCTCTTGTTTGATGTTTTGCTGGATGTCCTTTACTTCAGCAAGCAGTTTTTCATTGTCGCTTGTTGGTGTCGGTGTCAGAAGTGCCTTGACTTGCTTCTTCATCTCGTCTATCTGGTTTTGCAGTTTATCTCTTTTAGCTTGTAATATTCACGTGGCTGTCTCGCACCTCAGCATTGCTTACTTGTATGGTGTCCTTGTGGTAATGGGTAGTGACTAACCGCGGCTAACTGGCTAGGTAATTATGGAGTAGACAATGTTTAGGGCACCTTTTCAAGCCCCTTCTTCATGCTATGGAGGTGATCAGTGTATTCCTATAGAAGGCTGCCCAGTCGCTCAGGGGACTGCCGAATTCCACTGCTACTCTGGTCAATAGAAGACAACCATATGGCCTGAGCCGCCTGTAAACAAGATGCGACTACGACTGCCAGCGTGCCCACGCCTGCCGCTTCGTCACTCACCCATCGCCACAGGGCTTGAAGGTGATAGATGAAGTTGGATGAAGAATGACTCGCGGACAAATGGACTAATGTGAGGACAAGTTGCGCAATTCGTCGACTACACTATCTCGCCTGAGTCCATCTGAGTCAAGTGGCAAGACATGTCATGATGGCTGGAGACGAATACAGGTGCTGTGGATTACCATGGCACTCGATGTGTCTTGTCGTGCTTATTACGTTCCACAACGCTTTGCAGGTAAACACCGTCTTGCCCGTTGACAATACATTGGCTTGTACGGATTGGTTCCATTTACTTTGATACTGCACTTGTGTATACACTTGTTCTTTGTACCAACCATTACTTCTGTTTTTCTGTTATTCAGGCTAATTTACCTGTTGAGAGTTTTTGTTGCATCACACCGTACCACGCTTATAGAAATGCGACGGAAATAAAGGTGAAAGAAACAGAACCTACAGTAACTGCAAATAAAGCTGCCACGAGGAAGAACGACGACAACCCACGACAGACAAGAGCCAAGACAGCTGAGAAGAGGAGTGAGGAGAAATACACCAGAGTCGGATACACCGACTCACAGACGATAAGATGGGTTATCAAACGTAAGCAAGTAGGACTGGCGGATGAACACATCCTGAAGCAGCTACAACAGGTGGATCTCCATATTCGAATCTTGTTCACAGTTGTCGGCTGCTGACATACTCCAAGATCCCTACAACTTTATCGGTGGTGATAACAGTGGGCAGTGAGATGCCGATCACAGGAGCTATGAACAAGAAAGTACAACAGCCTGAAAGATTCATTACAAGAATCACTCAATGCTCAAGATGACAAAGGACTGGCTACAGCAGTACAAAATGCCGCAGCAAGACAGAGACCTGTCGATACTGCACCGAACACCACGCCTTCAAGGAATGTCCGCTGGCCAAATAGGACAAGGACTTCCGAGAGTCCAACGACAAAAGAAAGTGTGCCAGCCGCTTTGGCAAGCATGGAGCAAGATACCTGGGCTGTCTGTACCTCCAAAGACATAGAGATATCTTAAAGACCGCCATAACTATGAAGACACCATACGCTGAAGTATTGCGGGGGTGCGAAATAACAACAGGCATCTGCGTATAATAACAGCTCATTGAATGCATCTTGTTATAGGAAAGCATCTATTGGCGTAAATCATTTATTGACAAATCTAAAATTTTGCAGTCCAAATTTAAATTATCTGTAGCATCTTCATAAAAAAATATGTACCATACAAGACATCATTCAAACGTAATGCCAACTATTTCGCTCAATCAAAACGCATTCAAATACACTGCACTCATTAAACGTTGTTTTCTCCCCCTTACTGCCCGCTCCGTGGCAGGGATTTCCGGACGCCATTCGTGATCCCGCATACCCGCGTTCGAAACATAGCTGCGCGCGATTTGAAAGCAGACCGCATTGCTTTGTGGTTTTTTTTACGAAATGGTATGGGTGATGGTCGTTCAGAAAGCAATGGCAAACTACTGAACGTAAACTTGCTAAGACATCACAACATCAAATAATGCTGTTGTTGACCACAATGTACTGTAAATTATATGCAACTATTTTTTCCCCTCTCTCTTACTTAAGAAATGACTATTCTATTTGTATCTCTCGATAAAATGATTTGACTCCACTTGGCGGTGTTCACGTTAAACACAATGAATGAATCACTGAAAAACGAGAAGTAGGTTGAGAGCTTTACCAAAGACAACTACAAAAAACAATGAACGTTGCGGCCAAAGCCTTCGTCAGCACAGAACAAACAAACAAAAATCGATTAAACTAATACACGATCAACACTACATAAATGTCTAAATATCAACTCATCTGTGTCCAAGCTTTAGACGGCTATCCATGGCTGGAATGGAACGGATGTTGTGTTAAAGGGGTCAACTGCCTAAAGGTCAGTACAGCCAGAAACTCGGTGATTGGTTAATTCAACCGGCGAGGGAACCCGCGTTAGGGGGATCGGGGTGCGCCCAGGAGAGCGAATGGAAAAATATGGATGTGTCACTCTGAGGCGATGTAACGGATGCAGTACGCAATTCCGCCAAGTTCGAAACGCTGCTGTGGGCAATATATGTGCAGGTCAGCAATCGTAACTATCAAAAGGTAGCACAAGTGACGGTAGTTCAGAACGCAATGAGAAACGACCCCATGCAAACCAACCAAGAAGTCACAGAAAGCAGAGATACTGCTGGTGGTGACTCCCACGTCCTGCGAAATTAACAGCCGACGAGGAAATAGTGGAGGTGAGTCTGATGCTAGGATGAAAGTTAGAGAAAAAGGCAATAAAGTCCTGGAGGTTAGACAATGGCATGTCTGAAACACCGAAACAGTCATCGATATACCTCCTATAGAGCTCCGGGAGCCTACCAGTGTATTGACTCCATACCTGGTGTTCCAGATAGCCCATGAAAAGACAGGCATAACTCGGACCCATCTTAGTACCCATGGCAACCCCGCTGATCTGGTCAAAATAGTCCCCATTGAACTCAAATGAATTGAGGTTAAGGACTAACTCTGCCAGACGCAACAATGGTCCGGTGGCTATGGTGGGGCCGCGTCTTTTGTCTAAGAAAAATTCCAAGGCTTTAAGGCCGTCAGAGTGAGGAATAGATGTGTAGAGTGAAGTCACATCTAAAGTAAAGATGTGGTGCTGAGAATGGGTGGTGAAGCTGATGGAATCGAAGATGGAGATAGCATGGTTGGTGTCTTTGATATATGAGGGGAGGCTAGCAACCAACGGCTGAAATATGCTGTCAAGGAACTCTGAAATCCGTTCAGTAGGACAAGAGCAGGCCGAGACGATGGGTCTACCTGGGTTCCCTAGCTTGTGTGTCTTGGGCAGCATGTACAAGGTGGGTTTGCCCAAGCAACTATCATGAATTATCAGCGACGTGGCAGAGCTAGGCAGGAGGCCTTGTCTGATGATGGCATTCGTCACTCTCTTGACTTCGGTGTTGTTAATGACCGTCCCGTCTTCTGTACGTGGTCTGTAAGAAGTGGCATCCCCAAGTTGTTTGTTACCTTCCTGTATATACAAGTCCTTACTCCAAAACCACTATCGCTCCTCTCTTGTCGGCAGGCTTGATAACAATATCATCACGGCGTTTCAAATGTGTGAGCGCCTGTTGTTCCTCCGCTGTAAGGTTCGAGTGCCTTAGTGGTTTGAATTTCAATTGTTCTATGTCGAAGAGCGTCTTCTCGATGTAAAGATCTAAAGCCTTGGATGCTCCTGCAGGAGGGACCCACGTGGATCTGCGTTTAGAGAGGTGGGAGAAGTGATCGGTGGGATCCGAGGAGTTATCCTTAGTAGGTTGATTACTGAAGTGATATTGCAACCTGAGAGTGCGATGGAAACGATGGACGTCCTGCAGTAATGCATATCTGTCGCAAGAGGGACGCAGAGGTATGAAACGGAGGCCTTTACTAAGGACCGACTTCTCCGGTGCTGATAGGGGGAGATCAGGGGGTATGCACACAACTAAATTGTCGGAAACGATGGTGGGGTGAGCCGGGTGAGAAGAGGCGGAAGGAGTAGGGATAGAGGCACGAAGTTTGGTTAACTTAGTTTTTTTAGCCGTGGAAAGACATTTATATAAGTGGTGATTAGTACTATTGATGATACAGCGTATCACACAATACAAGAAATAATTATCTGAGGTAAGATGTTTAAGATGCCGATCAAGGGTGGAAATACAAGAGCTAATGTCAGACAAATGGCGCGCATGGTTGTCAGCAATACAACGCATGCGAAGGGTAGGACATTTAAGCTCAATTTTAGATAAACGTCTACTACAGCTGTCGTGAAGAGAACCCGCCGATGGGTTAAATCTAGAAGTGAACCCACGTGGGGTGAGATGAAGTCGTAGGCAGTTCTGCAGGAAGTTAAAATTACATGTAATACGAGTCTTTTTGTAGATGTTAAGAGCCAAGTCGGTGGCTGTGATTTTAATATCCGTTGGTAGAAAAGAAAAGCAGACGATGATGTATGATCTCAACTGTTGGAATAACTGAGGTGAGTCGGTTGAAGGCATAGCGGCAAATGGTAGTGAAAATATGGAGACGAGACCGATGTGAAGGCCTAGTCATGAAATGGGGTCACCGGGTGTACAAGCGTATGCACAAAGGAAATGGGCGATAAAATTGATAGAATAGCCAGTGGGAAGGGCAGTAATGGGGCAGCGTGGCAGACGGTGGACGTGTAGACTCAAAAACTAAGCACACAACACACACTGAATGGACTGTACAAACCAACAAAAACTTAACAGACTATGAGGACGGATCGTGAAACATATAGTAGCAGTTCGTGGGAATGAAGCGTGGCTATCGAGAATAAGGTGAACTGCGGTAAAACTTGAAAAGCAATGAATGAATCACTGAAAAACGAGAAGTAGGTTGAGAGCTTTACCAAAGACAACTACAAAAAACAATGAACGTTGCGGCCAAAGCCTTCGTCAGCACAGAACAAACAAACAAAAATCGATTAAACTAATACACGATCAACACTACATGAATGTCTAAATATCTACTCATCTGTGTCCAAGCTTTAGACGGCTATCCATGGCTGGAATGGAACGGATGTTGTGTTAAAGGGGTCAACTGCCTAAAGGTCAGTACAGCCAGAAACTCGGTGATTGGTTAATTCAAACGGTGAGGGAACCCGCGTTAGGGGGATCGGGGTGCGCCCAGGAGAGCGAATGGAAAAATATGGATGTGTCACTCTGAGGCGATGTAACGTATGCAGTACGCAATTCCGCCAAGTTCGAAACGCTGCTGTGGGCAATATATGTGCAGGTCAGCAATCGTAACTATCAAAAGGTAGCACAAGTGACGGTAGTTCAGAACGCAATGAGAAACGACCCCATGCAAACCAACCAAGAAGTCACAGAAAGCAGAGATACTGCTGGTGGTGACTCCCACGTCCTGCGAAGGACTTACAACTGGCTATGAAGTTGACTATAAGGTAGCGGAGATGGAGGGGGGGGGGGGGTTAGTGGATAAGGGGCGTAGGGGATTTAAATAAAACTGTGTTGGACATTGAGGCCGTGAGGGGAAAGTGAACCCAATTGGAAGATAAGACGGTTTTCCAATGTCTTACGATCGCGTTCGTGAGATGTGCACGATTTTATCGCCGTAACACGTATGTCGGCAACCCCACAGTGGTCGGAACTGTTGAAGTGTAGGGGTACCGGTTTCTTGGCACCACTGTCGATATCGGATAAATGTTGTCTAAATCTGTCCGCAAGACGAAGACCCGTCTCTCCAAGATACCTCATGTCGCAACGTGTGCAGATGATCGCATAGATGACGTTGCGACTCGTACATGAGAAACTCTCCCGGATGTGGAAAGTAGTCTTAGGAAAAGTGAGACTTGTGGTTTGAAGGACATATGGACAAGTTTTACAACGAGATCGAAGACATGCAGTTGTGCCAGGAAGAGACTGATGGGATTGTGATAGAGTGCTATGAACCAGCACATCCCTCAGGTTACGATCACGCCCGTATGCCACAAGTGGGGCTTCTGAGAAGACACCGTGAGTGGTCGGGTCTGCCTTGAGGATGGGTAGATGCCTCATGAGAATATTCTTGGCAGCAACATTATGAGGATGGTAGGAAAGTGAGAGAATAGGTCTACTATTGCGTGGTTTCGGCCTGGAAGAGAGAGCCTCGGCACGACTAATAGACTGGCAGCGGTGAAGAGACAGAACATTCTCCGGGTAGCCTCGAAGGCGGAAGCAATCCAACATTTCGTGGGCTTTTTGACGGAAGTCGTTCTTATCATGACAACGCCGTTGCAGTTGTGAGAAAGGAATGGAATCCTTGCAAGAGGGAGGATGGGAGGAGGTGTAGAGCAGGAATGCATGTGAGGCTGTCGGTTTATAGTAAACCGTCGTGCATAGGCCAGCAGAACCTAAGGAAACTGTTATGTCTAGGAAATTAACAGCCGACGAGGAAATAGTGGAGGTGAGTCTGATGCTAGGATGAAAGTTAGAGAAAAAGGCAATAAAGTCCTGGAGGTCAGACAATGGCATGTCTGAAACACCAAAACAGTCATCGATATACCTCCTATAGAGCTCCGGGAGCCTACCAGTGTATTGACTCCAATACTTGGAAAATACAACATCGGTCGCATGAATGAAAATGGGCAAAGGCTGCTGGAGCATTGAACCAGAAATGACCTATATATTACAAACTCCTTTTTAAAAAAAAAAGAGATGCATAAGGTCTCATGGAAACATCCAAGATCCGTCCATTGGCACCAGCTGGACATCATTATCACACGGAGACAACATCAGAACCATATATCATTGACTCGAAATTACCACAGTGCTGACTGTGACACGGATCATTCTTTGGTTGTTGCAAGGGTTAGACTGAGACCAAAGAGAATCTACACAGCTAAACACAAATCTAGCCGCAGGATTAATATTATTAACACTCACGATCCTGAAAAATGCTTTCAGTTTCAACAGCAACTTGAAGACGCTTTCACTGATACACAAGAAAATTGTACGGTAAATGAAATGAGGTGTCAAATTAAGGACACTCTTTATAAAACTACCTTAGGGGTTTACGGCACTGTATATCATAAGAGGCAGGACTGGTTTGCGGCAAACAGAGAGACGTTGCAGCCCTTGATTGATAAGAAGAAGATAGCTCTCTTAAAAAACAAGGACAGAGCGACGCATAATACTCTGAGTGAGCTAAGGCAAGCTAGGAAGGATGTGCAAAAGGCTGCCAGGCAGTGTGCAAATGATTATTGGATCAAGTTATGTGAGTCCATTCAAATCGTAAGTGGTAAGGGAAACATAAGAAGCATGTATGAAGGAATAAATACAGCCTGTGGTCCAATGATCAAAAGAAGTGCACCATTGAAAACCTTGACTGGTGAAATCACAACTGATAAGAAACAACAGATGGGCAGATGGGTAGAGCACTATTTAGAGCTTTACTCAAGTGAGACCAAACTAGCGGATGATGCCCTCAATGCCACAGAGGCTCTACCAACTCTTGACCACCTGGACACAATTCCCACCACAACAAAAGTTAAGTGTGCTATAAATGAACTTGCATCTGCCAAGGCTCCAGGTAAGTATGGGATTCCAATAGAGGTTATCAGAATTGGGCAAGACACAATCACTCAACAGATCCACCAGCTAATAGAGCTATGCTGGCGTGAAGGACAAGTCGACAGAATTTCACAGATTCAAGCATCATAACACTGTGCACGAACAAGGGCGATCGGAGCGACTACAACAACTACAGGGGTATCTCACTTCTGTGTATTGTTGGAAAAGTATTTGCCAGAATTGTTCTGCGCAGACTTCAAGTCCTAGGAGATCAAGTCTACCCCGAATCATAGTGCGGCTTCCGTCAGAACCGGTCTACCATTGATATGATATTCTTTTTGCGACAGATGCAAGAAAAATGCCGTGAAAAAAAAATCAGCCACTGTTTATTGCCTTCATCGACCTCACAAAGGCATTTGATTTAGTCAATCGTGAGGGTCTGTTCACTAAAGGAGATTGGCTGCCCACCAACTCTTCTGTCCATTGTGGAATCATTCCACACAGACATGAATGGTATAATCAAGTTTGATGGTGCAACTTCTGAAGAGTTTGAAATCAAGAGTGGAGTTAAGCAAGGTTGTGTTCTAGCTCCCACCCTCTTTGGAATATACTTTTCACTTCTACTGAAATATGCCATTCGTGATCAGTATGGTGGTATATACATTCACTCACGCTCAGATGGCTGCCTCTACAATGCTCAGAGATTGAAGGCCAAGACCAAAATTAGGAGGGTAATGATCAGAGAGTTGCTTATTGCAGATGATACTGCAGTTACGACCCACTCTGAGGAAGAATTGCAATGTCTACTATCTGCATTCTCCAATGCTTGTTCTGAATTTGGTTTAATAATTAGCAAAAAGAAGACACAGATTATGTGCCGAGCTTATGTCCGCAGCTTCAGCGCCGACTCCCAGGAGTCTCCCGAAAATTCACTCTAGAGCCGAAATTGCAAAATAGTCAGTTCATCAACCGCTGGTAGCCATTGTTCCGAACACGCATTTCACTGTACAGGGCAGATGTAAAAGCATTCCACGCGAATTGCACAGCTCATGCCCACGCACTCATTCAGTAGCAGAGCGACGAAATCATGTGCTACCAGTCCAATATGAGGAAAATGCGATTTCAAACCGTAGCCACAAGCATAAACACGCCACAGGCATTAACGGCTCAACGCCTAATCGCTATCATAGGCTGATTTTTCTCTAAGACGGTATATGCATCACATTGTTGACAGTAATGAAAACAGGAATGTGTCACCAAATGTCCGTATTGGAAAGTAAACTAAAGTAAAACATGTTAAATGGTTGGTTACTAAACACAGATGAACAACTCAAAAGGCGGCTTGTCTTTGCTAGGATTAAACAAACCTGCAGCGTTGAAGCTAACATCAACGACTGTCCTAATCCACTCGTGTATCAATGACGAACATCGATATCATTTGTTTCTGCGTGCAATTAAATATCTCTTCTATTATATCTGATATTATTATTATCAGGCACATCCATATGTGCCAGCCAACAACATGACAAGGGATTCATCACTTAACTGAAATGTTTACTAATATTGCACTAGATATACTGTCAATGTGGTAGACTGAACATTCTTTGAGATATTATCTACCACGTGAGGTCACATACTGAAAATCTCAGATATGGCAATTACTTAGATGTAACTGAGCAGCTGTTAAGAATAAGGTAGATATATTTCCTTAGAAAACATGCTATACTTATTTCAAAGTAACTATTTACGTTACATAACCTTCAATTATACTCCAATAAATTAGTTTTCTTATCACCCTTGATGCTTGAAACATCATTTATATTTGTGCTCCTTGATTCTAAGATTTATTTTATACATATTTCTAAATATTTACGTATGAAAAATTACAATAATAGACACGAGTTGCAACACTGATAACGCAATGAGAAAGGCAGGTTGCACATAGAATACCGGCGGCGACTAATGGAAATCACTGAACATTATTTCAAGTTTGAAAAGAACACAATTCAACTTTGTGCTTGCTTTTCCAGCGACTGCCGTTCTCGACCAGTATGCTACAGCAATAGTGGTCAGTGCCATGGTGTTTCACGATCATCATGATGATTACTTGCCGTGCCGATTATCGTGGGTTTCATAGAAAATCATCCCAGGTGAATTTGTTGGTGGTTATAATATAATTTTACACTTAAAACATTTAGTAAGATAAGAGACAATGAAGATGAGACACGATGCAGTAAAGTATACCAGAGACAGTGCAAATGAGACACTTGTTTTTCCCAGCAGTGACGATTCCTCCTATATTGTTCACACATGACTGTGATATTTTTCCCAGTCACCTCACATTTTCCGAGATCCATCACACTGATCCGAACGGACACCATATCAGAGAATATGTCATTAGCCATGTCAAAACAAAGTGGGAACGGATGGGAGATTTGAAAAGACGAAAGAAGATTGGTCCAACAAGACCGGACCGCCAGAGACATTGGACGTTATTGGGGGTGAAACACAGTTCATTCCACGTCAAACCTCAGAGACAGCTACCAGAAATTTTGGTTAGGATGTGAAAGCGGCCGGTTGTTATGGGCCCCTGCAGGCAAGTTCGACCCTAAATATGTGCTAAGACGATCTATGATGTTAAGGTATTGCGGTGTGGATGTGTATAATGGTTTAAATATGATGTTTAAGCTTCTTAAACATGATCAAAATCAATGATCCTGCTCAAAAGAGAAATGTTGCAGAGCGCCATATATATTCCATCGCTGCATCTACAATGTTAAATCCTTTCTGCTAGACATACTATCGCCACATATTACAGAATGCTATTACATCCTAAATGCATATATATATATATATATATATATATATATATATATATATATATATATATATATATATATATATATATATATAATGGGATCCTTCTGTTCACATTTTTCATGAATATGCTTTTTGAATTCGCCATGTCTTCTCGTGAGTATTAATGCTCATTAATCGGGACTGCATCATATACCCAAAATGTTTTCCAGATGTTGCACGCACCATCAGCCTCACACAAATGTTGCTCATGGCTGAGTGATTATTACGTTCAGGGGCCTGCCAATTGTGTTCTGAAAAATGGTAATAAATCAACGCATTTCTGACTTTTGTGCACGGAAATTACTTGCAACAGTGGGTAGGTTTGAAAACGTCGTCCTCAATCCCCTGGCTCAGAGGAGAAAGCTAGGAGGGACAATCTGCTTTTGTTTTCCACCCATCGTGTATGCTCAATGCATACCTATCTAAAGGCTCTCGCATAATTTCATGAAATGTCTGATATGTTTTCATTTGTTATTGTTGTACATTTAATGTTGGTTCGTGATCATTATTTTTCTTGCTGGATGAAAGGTTCTAATTTTCCCCTTGATATGAAAAGGCAAGTGTCCTAATAATGATGAAGATGGGAGGCACACAAGAACCAGGTCTAACCAAGAGTAATAAAGGCCGTGTGTGCATTACGGGCATAGAGTGAGGCGATGTTTTAATGATAGCTTTATATTAACCTGCCTTTATCTCAACATACCTCTGACTTACCATGCAGTTGTCACAACATGCATCTGTCTCAACATGCATCTGTCACAACACGCCTTGGTCTCAATCTGTCGTCATCACAACATGCCTTTGTTTCAACCTATCTTCATCACACCATGACTTTGCAACAACAGGAAAACTTGATTGTAACTGTATAGTCTTGATAAAACATGACATTACATATTATAATGGAATGAATTCCATCTAGGGAGAAGAGGGTAGTAATCTCACCATTGAGTGGAACCACTCTCCTTCCTCCTCCCATTTCTTTTTTTTTTCACCTTCACATGTTTTATGTTATAATACATATGGTTTTTGTCATATGCTTATGTATTGTGTAGTTTGTTTGAACTGTAGATGGGTTGTGTAAATGTGAGCCTACCAAACTGAATGCTGTTCATTCAATCCTGGTAATGCAGACTTACTTGCTGAAAGATGTAGAGGTATTTTGACCATGTCCATATCCTACAAGATCATGTATTATTCCAACATTTAAATGCACCCCTCGCCATTCCCATCCTCTAAGAGATTGTCCCTGTGAAATTTTAATCAACTACTGAGAACACAAGAGTGTTGAAGACTGCCAGTAGAACTTTAATATGTCTCGCTCAACATTGGAGAAGACACATGAGAAAGAAATTTACCCAAGAGAAAGACCTTCACTTATGGGTATAGAACACTTAACCATTCCAGTCAGAAGGTAGATGTACCACAATGCTCTGAACCAGATAAACAGGAGATAAAAAGAAATGTTTCTTAATTTAGTGACTACATCTATTTCTAGATATTTTATTGTTGTACCTTTGATGAACAATGTGTTATGAATTTGTTTTCACAACAAAGAATACTACATGTTGAGCATACAGCTTTTTTTACCACAGAATGACCTGCACTCCAACCGTTGATTGCATATTACACTTTTATGTTTTAAACCAGACGACCCGACCCGGCTTCGCCCAGACCTTTGCAGGGAGCGTGTCATTGAATTCATATAGGTAGTCATTGTACATTCAAATACATTTCTCTAAGCGCACAGAGTACGCGTTCGGCCCCTCTCCCATTCCCGTTCCCGATGCTCGTCTGTTTCTGATGCTCCCGTTCCCGTTGCTCGGTTTCTGAAGCTGGTAATGCATTTTTCCTTTGTGTAAAAATTAAAAATTGATTGTAAACTAACTAACTATGTCAGTTGGTTCCGCGGGAGTGAGAATAAGATATTCCGTCTCTTGAAATTACCATATATTTTGTCTTATCTTGGTTGATGACAAGCCCCATTTGTTGAGCTTTTTCCTTTAAGTGAGTCAATATTTCCAAAGTCTTTTGAATTCGATACTTATTTATCTGTTTCGTAACAAAATAGTTTTTTTTTTTTTTTACAAAGGTGGGGATGGTAACCTTACTAAATGTTTGAACCGTTTAATATTTCAGTGTTTTATGAAGTCAGTAATATGTATTATTCCTACACGTGTTCTTAGTTTCGCATTTATCTCTTTATATATTTTAATTTATTTTTGGTTGCGTTCTTATGCATCCCATATTACCAAATGCGATCTACTGTTTGCGTGATTCTTTGATCCTCGATTGTTGGATTTGATGACGCAGCATTGTTAAGAATAAATCACCTATTGGTGGTTTATGTGTATGCATGTCGATATGTGGATGTTTTAGAATAGGTGGTATTTGATATTGCTGGTTTCGATGACAATACAAAATATCTGATGACTGTGCAAATGTAGTTTCCTGGTAAAATGTAAAGAATAACGTTGACAGAAAGAAATTCCGATGAACAAGTCCTGCAAGCAACAAATGAAAACAGGTAATTGATTAGAGAAATTACACTGGGAGAGTTGCAGTTTGTGGACACGTAATGAGAAGACACACACTGGAGAATTTGGTCACAACTGGAAAGACTGAGGGTAAAAGAACAAGGGAAAGGCAGAGAAGTAAATACTTGGATGGCTTGGCCATGCTGGTGAAGAAAATAACACGGAGATGATCCACGATCAGGGCGGTAGACGGTTGTGTTGTTTTGATACCGTTCCCTTTTTTTTTTTTTTTTTGCGTAAGAGATGGATTTGTTCATCTTTTGCGCGTAATGTGTGTGCCAGAATGTAAAAGCAGGAGTTTCTTCTCAAGATCTGCGCCAATGCCACGGAGTTTGTGCATAGAGAGAAGCAATCCTTGCGTGAATATTTGTAGCGTGTGTGTTTTTGTGGTGTTCGGTTTTTCAACATGGCGGAACAACGTTTCTGCTCCGTGCGGCGCGAAGTCAACCTGACAAGGCGACAGGGGGGGGGGGGGACGGCGGTTTGGCCGCAAACGGCAGGGCATACGAGGTGGGGCAAGACGTTTTAGATTCAAGTGTGACCGTCTGGGCCTCATGAATAACCGTATTCGATATTGGAACTGTGCAAGTGTAAAGCAACTGGGCCTCATTCTATGTTAAAATTATCTTGTATTTCTTTGTCAGTTTTCAGTTTGCTCAAGTCATACTTAGGGGTTCCTGCTGTATACTTGACTTTCTTTAACTTTACCCTCAATATGCCTGTAATTAATCTGTAATCACTGTAACAGTCTGCATTTTGAACCATTTTTACGACTATTAAAGCATTTCGAAACCTTCTGCTAATCAGGATGTAATCTATCTTGTTTTTAATCCTGCTGTCTGGACTCCTCTATGTCCATAATCTTCTAGGATGCTGTTTAATGTTCGAATCATATATTTTAAAATTATAGCTAAGATACATTTAAAATATATCGCATTTTCGTTTAAAAAAATGCATTTGTTTTGAACTATTTTAAATATAATGCATTTTCATGTAAATTCACAGATTTTAGCTATTACAAATATCCCGCAACTCGACATTCAAAGTTACTTAGTATTTTTGTCTGACTCTAGGTGTTGATAAAATCTATATATATATATAAAAGAGACTGTATGTTTGTGGTTTTTGATGTATTTGCTGCGTTCGCGAACGGTCCATCCGATTGAGATAAAATTTTCTACACGTCTTCATTTCATTCCTGTGCAACTGACTGTAATAGTTTCTTAGTGTAAAATCGGCTGCTTACTTAATAAAATTTCATTTTTTAATTACATGACTTAACATAAGAAATACTCTATAAAGAGACATAACTTTTAGTAGCATTGATATATCTTAGGTTAAGTCCCCTGGCTATAGATCTATATCTATAAAAGAGACTGTATGTTTGTGGTTGGGGATGTATTTGCTGCGTTCGATAACGGTACATCCGATTGAGATGAAATTGTCTACACGTCTTCCTTTTATTCCAGTGCAACCAATTGTAATAGTTTCTTAGGGGGCAACCATCTATTTACTTACTAAAATTTCCTTTTGTAATTACATGACTTAACACAAGAAATATTCTACAATACTTTTAGTAGCATTGCTATATCTTAGGTTAAGTCCCCTCGCTAAATCAAATCAAATCAAATCAAAAGCTATAGATAGCTAGCTAGCTAGCTAGCTAGCTAGATAGATAGATAGATAGATAGATAGATGGATAGATAGATAGATAGATAGATAGATAGATAGATAGATAGATAGATAGATAGATAGATAGATAGAGAGGGTGGGATAGACGGAGAGAGAGACGGACGGACGAGCAGGCAGACAGATAGACAGACAGACAGACAGCCGGGTCGACAGACAGACAGACAGACAGACAGTCGGTAACGGGAACTTATATAACTACATATATGAATTAAATGAGATGCGGTTTCCGGTTTCAAGATGGCGACGGACGGTCGGGTTGTTTTGTGTTCGTTAACTTTTTCGCGTAGGGGATGGATTTATTCATCTCTTGCGTGTAATTGGTGTGCCAGGATTTAAAACTAGGAGTTTCTACTCAAGATCTGCGCGGGTGCTACGGATTTCGTGCATCGAGCGAAGCCATCCTTGAGTGAATCTTTAGCAGCGTGTGTGGGGTCTGTGTTTCGTTTTATCAACATGGCGGAAAAAAACATGTGTTCTCTGAGCAGTCAGCAGTCAACATAACGAGGCGGCGTGGAAGCCGCGCAGGGAGAAAGAAGCAATGTAAGCGTGGTGGTTTGAGACGTTTTAGACTCAAATGTCACCGTCTAGGACTCAGGAATATCCGTATTCTATATTGGAACTGTGCCAGTGTAAAACAACGGTGCTCTATTTTAGAAACCCTAGTTTACAGGAACGACATTGTAGCACTCCAGGAGACGAGACTGGGTGATCAGCTACTCCGAATTGCCAGCTTCAAATGTTTCTACAACAGACGACATCTGGGAATGGCGATTCTCGTTCGCGACAGCATGGTGGCGTCAGAGCTAGACATGTCCAGTTGGGACAGTGACGATATACAAATACAGGCGTTGGGAGTTCATTCCAGTATACCATTCGTGTTGGTTAATGTTAATGCCCGCAATGCGAGTATGGACGCCCAGAAGTGGCAGTGCTTAAGTGGTATATTAGGCTACGAGAGAAATGTTATTTTCTGTGGTGACTTCAACGCTAAAGGCAGATCATGGAGGAACATTTCCTCCAATACACAGTGGGAGGAGCTCGAGACTGCACTTGAAACCATTGACCTGGTTTGTATCAACAGTGGCTGTGTCACCAGGACAGCAAGCCGTCCAGGTGATGAGGACAGTGCTATTGATCTGGCGCTAGTTTCACCTTCACTCACTACAGTGTGTAGATGGGATGTCCTAGGACACCACGGCAGCGACCACCACCCTTGAATCATATTGGTGGAGAAAGGCAGAACCAGGCAGCACAAGCTAAAGGTAAAGACTTTCCAGTATGACAGTACAGGGCAAGATGTGGTTGTGACATATTATTAGATGATTGACAGGGGACCTAGTTTGTAATGTTCTCTGGAGATATATCTTGAATAATAATTAACAAGATAAAGGATATGATTTAGCACGTTTTGTCTAGAGGTCACTCAAATGAGCTAATCATTCCCGCAATAGCCTTTTTGGGGAACCACTTTTCCTTTTGGCTCAAACCCCCACTGTGAGACCACTATGTATCTACACAGAAATTTATATAAGAAGTAAAATAGTTCACCCAAGGCCAGAGAAGATCTGAACTATTAGCGCCTGTACAACTGAGGATCCCTCTCACTCAACATAATGTTGCCAGTATGCTGTTCGTCCGTCACATGGATCTTCTCATATATATATTTTGTCATTTTGTGACCTATATCAGTTCAATTAGTCTTTAGGACTTTAGGACTCTTATTTGTAGACAAACAAACTTCAACAATAACGGTACATTACATCTGTTGGACAAGACATCTACATGACAGTTTCCTGCCAAAAGTGGGACATACATTCACAAGGAATTGTTACGCCACAATTGTACAAGATAGACATCATGTGATACTTGACAACATCTATACAGGACTTTTCACAATATGTATAACCAACCACAGCACTTAAGACAGTCACCAGAGACAAAACTTGACAGCAACTGTACAAGAAATTCACTGGGGACATGTACTTAAACTGATTCATAAAATACACAATTTATTGAGTTGGTGAGTAGAGTGGTGACCATTGCCTCATCACCTGTCATGTCAACATTTCAATCATTGCATAGAAAATGCATAAAATATGTCACATATGCAGATTGATAAACAAGATACAACACTTCTTATTTACTCCACCAGCCAACAACTAACTCCACTCCTCCTCTCTCTCTAATATCTAACTACACCATTGACTTTTATCATTTCCTCTACTGTTACTGAGGGAAAACCAAGATAAGCCATAACCTGGGCAAGCATAGGGACATTCTGCTCCACTGGTCTGTTTAATCCTTTTAGCACCTATGATGGGTGTTGGACAATCTCAGGTTGCAGTTCTCCCCATGATGATTTTCCAAGTCTGACTAATTATCCCCTACTGTCACAGTTTGAAGAAAAGCTACAGCCTTGTCTCTCACTGGTGAGTTGACTGTTTATGAAGTTGAGACTTAGGATGTTGTTCTACTTTTCCTGTAGAGGAAGATCTAAGATACAAACATGTCCCAGTCTTCTTTCTCCTCAGTCTATCTCACTTACTCTGACTGTTCATGAATTTGACACTTAGGACTTTGTTCCACTTTTCCTGTAGAGGAAGATCTAAGATACAAATATGTCCCAGCGTTCTTCCTTCTCAGTCTATCTCAAGTCTTCATTCTGAAAACACTGTGTGAGCACCAGGCTGGAGACTAACTAAGATAAGTCCTAGCCAAACAATCCATTGTCCCAGTCATTTCACCAGACGTCTTGAATGAGGTTCACCACCATAGACCTGTTGTTTAGTTCTCAGATGACATTTGATTGACTCAAAGATCACTGTCCAGTTCACCACATTTGTAGTGCTTCAGATTGTGTCATGCTCCCATTTATGCATTCAGCTGTTGAGCTGAGAGAAAACTCTTCTTGATATTCCCACATTTTGATAGGGAGTCACATCTGGATCTAGGACTTCTGTTTAGTTGTCCCAGATGATATATGGATGGCCTCTCCACCATACTGTACTCTGTCGACATATAAAATGGCACAACATCTCTTTACATATGTTGAAAGATAATGTTATTATACATCAACAGACACAGATTGGGGATGGGGAGGAAAAGGATGGGTGTGGTCCAAACACACCTCTCCTTGTTTGATGATGCAGTGTATTTCACTCTGATGTACTGTGGGTGATATGTGTTCCATTCACCCTTATCTGTGGTAATCACAAGACCATATGTTGAGACAGGGGTAGCTTAACACAATTATAAGCATTTATGTGGTCTAAGTTCCACCATGTTTGAACCACAGTAGACCTGGGCACAAGGATGACCAGACACAGTACAGCAATCATTGTGACATAGCAACATGGGACAGGCATTGTGAAGGGAAATGGAAAATAGGCATTTACAACTGCAATATGCAATATGGATTAACTAATGGCATTTACCCAATTAGCAGACCAGACATCCATTCCTATGGCTGTGATGTTGGTGCATGAATGTCCTATTCCATATTCACTTACACAGCAATGCCAGACCTCACCCCTTTTTCACCAGACTTGTCTCACAGGTACATCATCTTCATCATCATCATGTGCTCTTTCCCCACTGAGTAATTTTCATGTCTACTACAGTAGGTAACAGAAGCTCAATTGCATAACAACTGTTCACATATGCACCAAGCACATATGTGGAAAAACATGTTTAGTCCTTGATGCAAGATGTCACTATCACCATATGTAAGGAAGAGATTGCTGAAATGTTATGTCATCATGTGTGTCCTCTATCTGATGCAAGATGTCACTATCACCATATGTAAGGAAGAGATTGCTGAAATGTTATGTCATCATGTGTGTCCTCTATCTGATGCAAGATGTCACTATCACCATATGTAAGGAAGAGATTGCTGGAATGTTATGTCATCAAGTGTGTCCTCTATCTGATGCAAGATGTCACTATCACCATATGTAAGGAAGAGATTGCTGGAATGTTATGTCATCATGTGTGTCCTCTATCTGATGCAAGATGTCACTATCACCATATGTAAGGAAGAGATTGCTGGAATGTTATGTCATCATGTGTGTCCTCTATCTGATGCAAGATGTCACTATCACCATATGTAAGGAAGAGATTGCTGAAATGTTATGTCATCATGTGTGTGCTCTATCTGATGCAAGATGTCACTATCACCATATGTAAGGAAGAGATTGCTGGAATGTTATGTCATCATGTGTGTCCTCTATCTGATGCAAGATGTCACTATCACCATATGTAAGGAAGAGATTGCTGGAATGTTATGTCATCAAGTGTGTCCTCTATCTGATGCAAGATGTCACTATCACCATATGTAAGGACGAGATTGCTGAAATGTTATGTCATCATGTGTGTCCTCTATCTGATGCAAGATGTCACTATCACCATATGTAAGGAAGAGATTGCTGAAATGTTATGTCATCATGTGTGTCCTCTATCTGATGCAAGATGTCACTATCACCATATGTAAGGAAGAGATTGCTGGAATGTTATGTCATCAAGTGTGTCCTCTATCTGATGCAAGATGTCACTATCACCATATGTAAGGAAGAGATTGCTGGAATGTTATGTCATCAAGTGTGTCCTCTATCTGATGCAAGATGTCACTATCACCATATGTAAGGAAGAGATTGCTGGAATGTTATGTCATCATGTGTGTCCTCTATCTGATGCAAGATGTCACTATCACCATATGTAAGGAAGAGATTGCTGAAATGTTATGTCATCATGTGTGTCCTCTATCTGATGCAAGATGTCACTATCACCATATGTAAGGAAGAGATTGCTGGAATGTTATGTCATCATGTGTGTCCTCTATCTGATGCAAGATGTCACTATCACCATATGTAAGGAAGAGATTGCTGAAATGTTATGTCATCATGTGTGTCCTCTATCTGATGCAAGATGTCACTATCACCATATGTAAGGAAGAGATTGCTGGAATGTTATGTCATCATGTGTGTCCTCTATCTGATGCAAGATGTCACTATCACCATATGTAAGGAAGAGATTGCTGGAATGTTATGTCATCATGTGTGTCCTCTATCTGATGCAAGATGTCACTATCACCATATGTAAGGAAGAGATTGCTGGAATGTTATGTCATCAAGTGTGTCCTCTATCTGATGCATGAAGCCACTATATATATATATATATATTCATAGTTCGTTGTCTTCCTCTTTAGATCCTTCACATGTCTTGTCAAGTTTCTCTGCCTTCTTATTTCCAGGCACACCACAGTGATACGGTATCGAATGAATCATTCGTTCGTTTTCTAGTGACGTCTTTGCTAAGTTTACGTCTCAAATATGAGAGTCTACCACCCTTGAAGATCTACAGCACAGATAGAACATGTGTGAAAGAGGGCCGCCTGGTGACTGTCAGAGCTGGTAGCATTCATCATTGTTGGTTACAGTCTGCTCTAGGGTTGAAATCTCTGCTGCATAGCGGATCAGAATTTACCCGTGGGTATATAACTTATTTTATTGCTGACGTCTTGATATGATATACAGACTCCTGAACTTCTATGTTTATCCATCTGTAATTGCATGCATTCATGACGTTTGAGAATAGCTATCCTTGATTATACTTATGGTAGCAGTTATTTTTTTTTTGGAGGTCATTGAACTCAATCTCTATGGGATTGTCACTGATGGAGATGTTAATATATAGGGAGTGGCCACCTTGCTCCCAAATTACAGGGTATACTATGGGTTTAAGTAGTACAGGTTTTGTAGGTAGTTCTTATTGATTGTGTCGATTCAGTCTCTT
Organism: Cepaea hortensis; assembly: GCA_963921405.1. Lineage (NCBI taxonomy): Eukaryota > Metazoa > Mollusca > Gastropoda > Stylommatophora > Helicidae > Cepaea > Cepaea hortensis. The sequence continues at coordinate 280,076 of CAWUFQ010000009.1, read as the reverse complement.
ATCCTGATGAATGAAGCTACCTTGTTTGAGACGACTCATTGCTAGATCATCTATGCTTCTCATCCGTTGGTGTCTTTGCGTACTGTTGTACCATTTCATACGAACATGTAAGTATGCGACCAAACACTACATACAACTGCATTCTACAATACAACATTAACAATGAGTGGTCCCTAACAAATAACCAGACATCTGCTCTCAAACTAGGCAATGTAATTAATTAGAGTTTACTAGCAATAAGAAATGTTCATGTATGATTACAGTTAGTTACATGTCACGGTCGCCAACATGGCGGTTAGGCATTGAACCGTTAAGGCCTGTGGCGTGTTTATGTTTGCAGCTACGGTTTGCAATCTCATTTTCCTCATATTGGGCTGGTAGTACATGGTTCCGTCGCCCTCCTCCTGAGTGAGTTCGTGGGTGACACTGGTATGTGAAATTCGCTTGGAATGCTATTACATCGGAACAATGGCTAGTGGCTGTTGCTGAATTGCCTGATTTGCTTTTTCGGTGTACGAGTGCATGTTTCAGTAGACTCCTTGGAGTCGGCGCTGAAGCTACGGAGTTCGTGCTTTATACGATACTTTCGACGGGTCGCCCTGCGGTAAAAGACCGAGCCATGTGAGAAACCCCGGGTCAATGAGGTCTTTCTGGTGACTGCCGAGTCCATCGATGATGAACTGTGATTTTCGTGGATGGATTTGGTGTTGGCATTCTGGCGGTAGCATTATGCACAGTGTACCTGTGCGGGCTGTTAGATTGCCGAGACTCCTGTCCGTTCCACTTTTCACATTGGATAGTGGGGAGCATGTTGTGTGATATTCACTGGCACAGGAATGGAGCATAATGGGGACGATCCGTTGCCGTGAAGTTCGAACCTCGACTAACTAACTAACTAACTACCTAACTAACTAACTAAGTAACTAACTAACTAACTAACTAACTAACTAACTAACTAACTAAATAACTAACTAACTAACAAACTAAGTAACTAACTAACTAACCAACCAACTAACTAACTAACGTATTAACTAACTAACTAACTAACAAACTAACTAACTAACTATCTAACTAACTAACTAATTAACTAACTAACCAACCAACTAACTAACTAACTAACTTATTAACTAACTAACTAACTAACTAACTAACTAACTAACTAACTAACTAACTAACTAACATGTCCTTTATAGGACAAGGTAATCAACTCATCATTTGCTTTTCTGCTAGTGGTGTAGTAGACAAGGTTATGTTTAGTAGTTTGCATGAACCACCGATGAGAATACAATTGTTAAAAATCAACGCAAGACCATCTGCTTCAAATCGCAAGCAGCTTATTTCGAATGAGGTATGTGCGGTTGGGATTCGCGTTCTCTACCTCTTCAACACAGACTTAGGTATATGTAGGATAGCCGAAGTAATAGCAGAATTTAGCCAGATGAGGAATATGTTCATCTAATGACTGTATAGAAAATAATTATTCAGAGCTATATTAAGCTAATCAGTATGTGTGAAAGCGAATCATAAGCAATAGGAAGACATAAAAGGAATCGACGTGAGGCTGCGAGGAATTGGTTTTATAGAAAGAATGATGATAACATAGAAAAAGTACGCATACATCTTCATAAAAGTTAATTCGTGGTGGCATATGTAAAAGGAAAAAAAAATACGCATTCACTCTTCTGTTTACTCCACACCCACCAATGCATATATTGTTACAAAGACACGAATGTCAAACCCGCCTTGCATTCTCGACACCCTCGGAAAAATAAAACTATAACTCTATGTAATGCTTCATTCAAAATACAATTAACCATTGTTCGCTCATGCTTTATTGACCAATAAAAAGATATTAATTGAAACGAGAAAAGGTGTGCTGAAGTGCTACATAGAACCTGTACTTTTGTATGGATATGAAGCGTGGACAATCAGCAGTGAAGCTGAAAAAACATCTGATGACTGTGGGAATGTAGTAGAATGGATGGATGGATTGTTCTCCTCAAGTTATTCTGACAATTCCATACACCTCGGGGTGTGTGTGTTCAGCGAGTGTCATTCAGGACCTGCTTCTATTCAACTGTTGTCCCATGGTACCATTTAAATGAACTGTGACAGTAGTGACATGGAGGTCTATCATCAGCAGAGTAGATCCAGAACATCACGGACCGATATCCGTGGAGAGAAAGGAATGGCTGCGCCAATTGGCAGGACACGTGATGTTGCTAATGATAGCCACCTAATCCATCATGCATTCAGACCAACATAACATGATGTTGCCATCTATTCACATACAGACATAATGTTCCTTTTACGGGACTTTATGTTTTTTGTTAAACAAATCACCTTGTTGGTCAAATGCTGCTAACTTACTTTGGTAGGCGTAGAAAAGCACCGTTAAAATTATATAAATTTCCATGGTAGCCTCTGGTACAATAGTGTGCGGTTCATACTTCCGAGAAATCTTCGAAGAAGAACATATCGTTTGTACAATTTGGCAGATGTAATCTTGTTCGCGATCTAGTTGCAGACCTACAACACGTTAAGTGCATCAACGCATCGTAGTTACTCTATGGCATGCACACTCTACATACAAGGTTGCCATCATAGGCAACCATAGGCAGGACTTTATACACATTATGCATTGGACTGTGGTGAGCAGGTCCAGTAAGCTGTAAGACAAGAATCCGTTTCGTCACCTAATTCTCGTATTAGAAAACAAACAAACAACCAAACAAAAACAAGAACAAAAAAGCTAAGGTACGACATGTTATATGTGTGGCGACTGAGAATCATTGCATCTGAATACCTGAATCGCTGGCTTGTCATTACTAGAATTAAATGTAACTGCAGCGTTTTATCAAATATCAGCAACTGCCGTAATCCACTTGTGAGTTAAAGATAACATCGATATCATATGTTTCTTCATGCCATTAAACAACTCTTCAAACCTATTTGACAACATTATCAGGCAAATGCTTGTGTGCCATACACAAATATGACTTTTAAGCGATCATAGATATGCAAACGGAAAGTGCTGTAGATATATTATTTCTGTGCTTGACCACTGTTTTCTGTGTGATATTATCTACCAAAGTGAGGTGACATAAGGAAATCTTAGATATCGCAAATATCTAATTTTATTTTAGTAGATGTTGATCACGAGGGTAATATATGTCCTTGAAAAATGTGCTATGCTTTCACCAATCTAAGTATTTGCATTACGCATCCTTTGCTTACACTCCAATATGCTAGACTTCTTGTCTCCCTTGTTGCTTAAAACATCATTTCTATTTGTGTCCCTTGATACTGTGATTTCTTGTTATACAGATATTTAAATATTTGCCCATGAAACATTTCAAAACGAGTTGCAATATTTATAACCCAATGAGGAAGGCGGGTAGCACACAGAATACCAGGGGTGACTAGTTGACATTACTGCACTTACCTCAAGTCTCTATTTTGTGCTTGTGTTTCCTGCATCTCTTTTCTCCACCAATATGCTGCAGGGATGGTTGTCAGTGCCATAGTGTTTCAGGAACATCATCATGATCAGATGCCATGCCGACAAAGGTGTGTGTCAACAACCCATGTGTAAGGCATCATCAGATTACTTCTCCCACACCACACAAGAAACTTGCAAGTCGTGTGAGAGGAAATAAATGATACATTTTATTGCCGTTGGCTCTTTACAAGTACATAACAGTCGCTATCAAACCACACACAAAGCCACAGAATTGCCTATCACTAGTTTTCTAAACCCTAATGCTAATTTCTATCTACTTGGCTACACAAAACTCCTATCAACACTAAACGAGGTGCTCGCTACAAAGTCAGTCCCCAGTCTCACTTTCTTACTCGCGTGGCTACACAGCACGGGGAAGGACCTTGAGGTGTCCTTCGGCTTTTTGCGTGCCGTTACACCTGGCACGCTTACATTAGCTGTCTCTTGTTGAGTGGCAATCGTGGCTATCACGTAGGCGTGATTCTGTCGTGACCAGAGTGCTAACTATCCGGTCAACGTCTCCGTGTCCCTGAGAGAACTAGTCAATAGGCCCCCATTCTATCACCTACCCTGCCCTTACATCGGGCACTGCATCACCTCTAATCTATTTGAGGCCGACCACTCCTCCCGGTGGTCTTCTATCTTGAGGCAGACCTCCGGCCTTTATGTTGCAGTCTTTGACACACACCCTCCCCTCCTGTGTTGCGTCATCAACTTTGACTCATTGGTTGTGACACAAGAGGTTTCTAAAAAATTAGTGTCTCTAATTTTTGTCAAAGACTGTAGATAACCTGGCTTTGGGTAACTCCATAGACTTCTACTGACTAATGTCACAATGTAGTATCACTTTACTTGGCTACTGGCAATCGCCACAAACTTGTCTGGTTGGCGTGAGCCCTATTCTCAATCGCAATATTATATTAATACCGGACCGTTGTCTTATAAGACCTGCCCTCCAATAGTAAATTAACTTACTACCCATACAAAGTTGACTTTCTTAGGGTCAACACATGCATTGCTTCATGTCCCCCATATAATATTAAACAACCATTACCCAAGCTGTGTGCGACAGGCTTTACCTATCTCGCTTCCGCGTGTAAAGTTATATTTCACTGTTAAGTTAGTGTTTCGTTGTCTATTATGTTCCCTGACCCGGAGTTATCTCCCTTTGATCTACAAAATATGTATGCAATTTATATGTTTGTTTTTCTGGCTGTTTGCGTGTTTGGATGTAATTAATAATATAATCTAACTTCTAACATGTGTATCTAACTATCATGTGTATGTAAGTTAGTTTTCAAGTGCCATAATTCGGTTGAATGTGGCCACAAACAGGTGTATAACACTAATTCGTGACTACATTTCCGTCTTATGAGACTTAAAATACTTTTTCTAAGATCTAAACTAAACTACACACAACACAATTCTCACAGCACATTCTCAACATTGAAAGCAAACATTTGACGCAGACAAAAAATAAAAAGTCGCGTTGAGCGGCAGAAACATCCGCAGACCGATCTCACTCTCTCTTGTGTAATTTACATTCGCTCTCACTTTCACACTTCTGTCACACATCTTTCACTTTCACACATCTTTCACCCTCCCAATTATTTAAAAACCTTGGAGTGACACTGTACAAGTTTGGCTCAGTTTGAGAAAGTTAATCTCAATGACTGTGCGTAAATGGCTGCACGAGTCATGTATATACAACATATTTACATGTAAGAGCAAGGGTTGATGGCTTATACCCTGGTATTATGACCAACTATATTTTACTGTAATATTACTCTAAATACTGACATACTAATACTACTTCTATAAATGTGTATTTAATGTGTTAACTATTTTAATCTATTTTGCCACATTAATCCTAAGATATGCTTACATTAATCTTAATATTTATCTAATTTAAGGGATGTAATCTAATTATTTAAAATGGCATTGATGTGAGATGAGTTATGTACCTTTCTGAAATGGGTAATCTGAAATGTAATAAAATTATAACTAATGTTTTTAGATGCAACAAAAAATATATGACTGATATTCTTATCTAAATGGTGTAAATGATATATGTTTAATTGTACAATATTTTTATCCTATTATGGTGTAAACTAATCATCATACTACCTGATCACGTTTGTTAAATGGAATGGTTCATTAAGATGGAATGAAATCAACTGAAATGAAACAAAGTGGAATGTAATAAACTAAATGGTACTATTCCTATCTAAACTACTATATATTCTACTTTTAAGGTAAGTAAGTGGGTAAAATAATGATTTATGTAAACTACTAAAAAAAAAAAATGAAAACTATTTTATTTCCTAACTCTAAATGTAAATTTAAAGTTACCTAATCTACCTATAATTTATCACTATATTAAAACGTTATAATACATATCACAATAAGTATATATATACATGGTATTTGAATACCTCAGGTTAGTTGTTGCCCCAATGTTCAGAAATTGCTTTCATTGGCATATTATATATTCACACTTGTCCTGGGTATCTTACATACATTACACAGTCATACTTGTGTCTTATGGGTATTGCACCTGTAGAGTTCGCTTGTGTCGTAGACCAGATTTTTCGTGTCTGTTTTTATGCACTGTTCTGACACTGTTTTTCTCTGCTTAACACAAATGATTCACCGGAACACATATGGAGCTTAGTAAATAACGAGCTGTTCCAGTTCACACGGTGATATATTTGTATTTCGGAGCACAGTTCTTCTTTTGATGTCTACGGACACATGGTAGATCACTGTTCTTAGTACATAGTTCAGCACGTAATATCTGTGTATTAGTATAAACATTTCAAATAAAATATTCTAATGTACTACTACTCTATTACTCTACACTCTTATGTGGAATCTCTGGTATTTCTACCTCAGATGGTCGACTAAGGGTATCAGCCAGAATGTTGTCCTTACCCTTAATATGCTCTATACTAAAAGTATAGTTTTGTAGAATTAGCGACCACCTGTATATACGGTCATTCCGATGCACACCACTTTGTATGACCGTGATTGGGGAGTTGTCAGTCTGGACAATGAAGTGAACACCCGCTAGAAATCGATGGAGCTTCCTCACCGCATAGATGACACTCTTAGGGCTTCCAAATCTGATATGGAATATCTGGACTCAGCAGGTGTGATCTTACGGCTCACGTAGCAAATCGGGTAGAAGATGCCCTCATAAAATTGGCCTAGTACTGCAGCGATGGAGATTGTGCTGGCATCTGTCCTAAGATAATAAACGAGCCTAGGATTAGGCAAGCGGAGGATTGGTACATTACTAAACAGGATTTTCAATTTTGACAATGCAGAAATTAATAATGCATCTTTGACATCTAATTTTACAGATGCTTTTAAAACATTGGAAAATACACTTGTAATTTCCGCTAAATTTGGTATGAATTTGCTATAGTAATTTACTAACCCCAAAAGGCTTCTGACCTGCTTTTTTGTGGTAGGCATGGTCAGGTTCATAATTTTTGTAATAATTCTATTGTCAGTCTTAAGTTGACCTTGTGAAATGATTTGACCCAAAAAGTCAATTTCTTTTAGGCCCAATTCAACTTTGCTCGGTTTGACAGTGAGACCGAAGAGTCGCAACCTATCAAAGACATGTCTTAGTTTCAGTAAGTGTGTTGTCCAGTCATCAGTATGGACACATATATCATCTATATAAGTCACTGTATTCGTCACTCCATGCAGTAGATCTCTAGTTAAGCGTACGAAAGTGGCAGGAGCGTTTCGAAGTCCGAAAGGAAGAAAACGCCACTCGTAAAGTCTTAAAGGTGTTGAAAAAGCAGTAAGATGAATGGATTGAGTCTGCATAGGGACCTGCCAATATCCCTTAGTAAGATCTAATTTAAAGAAGATTTTGGAGGTGGACATGTCAAGGATAAGATCTTCGCAGGAAGGAATTGGTTCTGCGTCGATTTTAGTGACGTTGTTGAGCTTTCGATAGTCCACACACAGACGAATTGTGGAGTCTTTTTTCTTAACTAGGACGATTGGAAAGGAGTACTCAGATGTAGATTTCTGGATGATCCCACCAGCTTCTAAATTAAGAATTTCCTTATTTAGACTTTCTCTATAGCTGAGTGGGATAGAGTACGGCCTGCATTTGATAGGCTTAGAGTCCGAAAGAAGAATGGAGTGCTCGATTCTGTCCGTCCTACGTTGAATGTCAGAAAATATGTCTTTATACTCTGTCACTAATTCTATTAATTGTCGTCGTTGACTGTCTGTTAGTCCCTGTTCTATCTGTATGCTATCCATTGTCGCAGTCTTGTCTACAATGGGAACAGGTAGTTCCATTCCGTCGTCGTCTACCTGATTCAGTACGGTGGTGGTGCTAAGTGCGTATTCTGTAAGCTCACTAGGTGTATGGATATCGTCGGATTTGCCAGTCTCGCTAACTAGTGTAGTTGCGTTGTGTACGTCTGTCGTCTGATCACTAGATATGGGTGCACTTTGTTCGTCTGTCTCTACTTCTGTCTCTTGTCGTGAAAAGTAAGGTTTCAGCATGTTGACATGGAATATCTTTAAGTGTCCGTTTATTGATATTTCATAGTCAACATCTGAAATTTTACGTACCACCTTGAATGGCCCTTGCCATGAGGTCAATAATAAATTTCGTTTGTCTGGAAGTAACAAAAGTATGTCTTGATCTGGTTCAAGATCAATTGTTCTCGCACCTTTGTTGGCCATACTCTCAAATGGCCTAGAAGCCAGTGTAGAAGGTTGTACTTCAGCTGTAGGATGTTTACCTTTACGTACTAATTGTTGACAGACATTACAGGAACGACAAAATAATTTTATATCATTGCAAAAACCTGGCCAATAAAAATGAGCCTGAATTCTGGCCCTGGTTTTGTCGTATGCAAGGTGACCAGCAAACGGTGACTCATGTGCAATCTTTAGCACAGTAATGCGATATTGTACAGGTAACACCGTTTGCTGAATCTCATAGTTACCAGTTGTATAATATCTAGTAAGAATCCCATTGTTAAGCCTAAAGAACCATGATGCGTTTTTGGTCACTTTGGCTCTTTCTTTCAATAATTTTAAATATGGAGACACACTGGGATCAGCTTTCTGCTGTTCTATGAATTTCTGTCTGTTGGTATCATCTGTGCCAGTTGGAGAAAGCAACAGTAGTCTCTCATCTTGTAGTGTGTCTTGATGTTTTACAGTGTCTGCTCTGGTTGTTGCGTTAGCTGCATTTAATCTTTCCCATGTAGCTATTTCATCGCTAGTACATTGTTTCAGTTGGGGTAAGCAACCCAAAATTAAATCAGTACAAGGGTTGTCAAGTATTGCACAAGGAAAGGTACCAGAAAGGAAAGGAGTGTTAATACGGGCTTAGGCCAAAGGGTAAATTTCAATGTTACCCGAAAAGGTTCGGCATTTGACAGAGTCACCTGTATAGTCATCTGGACTCACCAGTTCCTTTCTAAGACCAATAAGGGTGCTGCCGCTGTCCAGCAAACATTGGCATGGTCTATCGTTGACCATTGCATTGTGAAACACCAAATTGCCTCTGGAGGCTAATGCTGCATTTACATTCTCAGTTGAGAACGGTACTGTATGTCCACATTCTAATTTTCCGTCTACATGAAATTGGTGACATCGTTCACAACTGTCAAAACTTAATATATCGTTTACACAACATACATCTTCAGATTGGTTAACAGGTAGATCATTTTCAACCTCACACTCAGTCTCACTACCACTATCAGAAGATGTATCAATCAAAATAGCATTGTTGGCTTTTATACGTTGGCGGCCCAGACACTTATTTGAATAATGGCCGTAGCTGGAACAAAAGAAGCATTTGATTGCACGCCTGTATGCAGATCTTTTGTTTTGTTGCTTCTTAATAACATTTTCAAGATGCGCCGGATAATTTGGCGATTTGTCACACATAGAATAAGTGTCATGCAAAAGTTGACAGTAAATACATTTTGACACTTTCCTATCTGTCTTGTCGATTTTCTGAAAGGGTTTTTTCTTACTCTGATAGTTTTTAGGTTGGTCTTTCACAAAAGAAACTACTTCAGAGTCATTTGAGGTCTTAAAAATATCTCTGTTTGAAGAAAAATATGCAGACCCTTTCTTTTCGAACTGCTCTATGTTCTCAATGTCTGACTGTTGCAGAAATTTAGCAAAAGGAGATGGTATAGTGGATATGACTTTATCCATGGCTATTAAATTTGTAAGTCTGTCAAAGTCTTTTCCTATGTTAGCTGCTTTAAGCCACCTATTTAGTACACTCTGAACATTTGAGACATAATCAATGAAAGTCTCACTAGGTTTAGGTTTTAAATTTGAGAACTGAACCTGATACCCAGGGGCATCAAGTAAAAAGTGTTGCATTATCCTATCATGGATGTACTGATAGTTAGATCTAAGATCTGTTGGTATTGATTCTATCACTTTAAGGGGCTCACCACTCAGGTTCTTCATATAAATCATAGCCCACATCTCTATTGGAACTTGGTGATATTTAAACTGATACTCGACATTTTCTGTCCAGGCTGATATGGAATCTTCTTTACAATATGGTTTGATAATATTTTTGTATTTGTTGAACTTATTTTCTTCTTGTTGACTTTTTAGTTTAGTAGCAGAGATCTCTGCGTGTGAGTCTACATCCATACCTTTCATCTTTAACTGTGTCTCTGATTCTACTTGTATTTGTTTTGCCTTAACTCTTGCCATTTCATCTATCTCTTTTTGCTTTAATTCTTTCTCCTGATCTAATTGCTTTTGCTTTAATTCTTTCTCTTGATCTAATTGCTTTTGCTTTAAATCTAATTCCTTCTGTTTAATTTCCTTATCTTGTTCTAACTGTTGTTGCTTCATCTGTTTGTCATCTTCTAGCTGTTTTTGTTTTGTTATCTCAGTTAGTTCTGCAATCTCCTTTAGGTGTTGTCTTTCTCGTGCGCGTTCGTCTCTCTCTGCATTCTCTTTTCGTATACGTTCAGCTGTCTCAGCATCTTTTGCTTCTTTAAATTTCTGATCAGCATATTGTTCTAGCTCTTTACCTGTGTATTGCATTTCTTTGCCTGCTTTTACGAAATCAGCTAAAGAAGCCATGATGTTAGGTAATTAGCTAGCGTTGACCTACACTGAACTCTTTAATCACTTATTTTTCTTTGATATGTTATGTTTCTTAATATCTGAGCACTGCAAATTGTACTCTTTGTTTATAACCTGAAAAATTTAGTCCTGAAAAAAACAGAGCACAAAAGTATGCTACTGCATCACAAGCTGAAAAAGAGATGCACTATTAATCACATTGCATGCCAAATATATTGAGTATACTCAACTTAATGTTCCCGAGAATGAGGAACACACTCCGGTAACACAGGTCACCTTGTTTGGCACTTCGGCATAGACACGAGTTTTCTAATCAGGTCACCTATTTGGCACTTCGGCATACACACTAATTTTCTAATCAGCTGTTGTTCACCCTGGTTTACAGAGCAGCAACAATTAACAAATAGTAAACGACATATAATATTTTTGACAATTTGGTACAATCACAATGACATGCTCACGAACAAAACAGAATATAGTTTACTTAATATTAAATTGTCAATGTCCTGTCTTCGTTCTAATTTTTTATGCCTTTCGTCACTAACCTAGTTTAATCTATGCAAGTGTTGTGCAGACCAAGTCTAATTTGCATGGCCAAAAGTAGTGCCATCGTGGCGGTAAACACAAGAAAAAGCACGAAAAAAAAATTCAATACCTGCTTTGAAATAAATAAAAATATATTAATATTGTTTAAATAAACAAATATATTCAATTACTAACTCAGATAAACAACTAATAGGTAATATAAAACACTGATTCAGGCGGGCAGCAGCTTAACGATTTGTAAACATTAATGATGCTGAATGCCAATGGCGCAGAACAACTGCTTGTCAATCGTAACACGTCAGAGGCGCAGCGCTATTTTTAGCTTGCAAAAATCGATAATGTTGCTGGCTGTGTATCGCTCCGCCAAGAATCATTTTTTATAGTTATTCATAAATAAATACATAATTACATGAATAAATAACAGAAAATAATAATATCAATACTTACAACTTTGAAGAATACATGATTTAAGTATATAATATTTTACTAAACACAAATAAGCATTATTTTGTCACGATAAGCACAGTTTCGTTAGCAACTTGTCCTAGTCTGCACACGTCATCGTCACTGACACAAATTAAATTCACTACTTCACTATTTGTAAACTTAGTCTAGAGCCTTGGATGAGTGTATTAGCTTGGCTCTTTCGTCCAAGCCACACTTCTGACACCACATTAATCTTCAGCCGAGAGCCGTGGGTGAGTGTATTAGCTTGAACTTTCGTCCAAGCCACACTTCTGACACCACATTAATCTTTGCCTGTCAACAACCCATGTGTAAGGCATCATCAGATTACTTCTCCCACACCACACAAGAAACTTGCAAGTCGTGTGAGAGGAAATAAATGATACATTTTATTGCCGTTGGCTCTTTACAAGTACATAACAGTCGCTATCAAACCACACACAAAGCCACATAATTGCCTATCACTAGTTTTCTAAACCCTAATGCTAATTTCTATCTACTTGGCTAAACAAAACTCCTATCAACACTAAACGAGGTGCTCGCTACAAAGTCAGTCCCCAGTCTCACTTTCTTACTCGCGTGGCTACACAGCACGGGGAAGGACCTTGAGGTGTCCTTCGGCTTTTTGCGTGCCGTTACACCTGGCACGCTTACATTAGCTGTCTCTTGTTGAGTGGCAATCGTGGCTATCACGTAGGCGTGATTCTGTCGTGACCAGAGTGCTAACTATCCGGTCAACGTCTCCGTGTCCCATGAGAGAACTAGTCAATAGTCCCCCATTCTATCACCTACCCTGCCCTTACATCGGGCACTGCATCACCTCTAATCTATTTGAGGCCGACCACTCCTCCCGGTGGTCTTCTATCTTGAGGCAGACCTCCGGCCTTTATGTTGCAGTCTTTGACAGTGCTTGATGTTTCGCCTTCTCATAAGATCACCAGCGCAGTTGATCAGTTTTTTTTTTTTTTTTTTTTTTTTGAGTCTGGATTATGTCACATGGCCAAGCAATACCTCTTTGCCTTCCCCTTGTTTTTTTTTCCTTTAAACTGTACAGTTGTCGCCAAGTTCTCTAGCTCGCTTCTTCTCATAAAATGACCAGAATGCTTGAATGTCAACTTCTAATTTCTCTAATCGATGTACGCTTTTAATTTTTTTTTTTTTCTTTGAACTTTCTCATTGATGTTTCTCTCTTCCAATAGTGTTCTTTGCATTTTCCATAGAAATTATATTGCCACTACGGTTAGAAGTTTTTCAGCGTGTCAGCTCATTGACCACGTTTCACAGCCATACACTCCAATAATATTTTTATCGTTGCAGTTGATATCTTTCTATTGGTCAGCATATTTTACATCTTGCAAAAGGCTACCCTTGCCATAGCGATACACATCCCATCAGATATTATAACTATTTAGATTCCGATTCATTTGTTTACAAATATTACTAATTGCCCGTATATTATAGTGTTGTATTGTTTTATTGTTTTCCTTCTTTCTATTTTATGTTATTTTATTATTTTTTTTAATTTTTGTAAACGAACATAATCTCTATCTTCTTACAATTTAATGCTAATCCTAGTTGTTCACTGTGCCCAATAACCGTATCTACTAAATGTTGTAGATCAAGCCCATTGCCTGCAGTCAATACAGTATCCGCTGAATATCTAATATTATCTATGTGATGTCCCCCAACAGAATTCTTTCTCATGTTTCTAAATTTGTAATTATATATTCGCTACTTAGGTTCGAGGGGGGGGGGGGGGGGGGGAGGGCTGGATACATTACACGTTTCTTTTGCACACCTCTCTTAACAGGCTTATATTGGACTACTTCATTATTAATATGTATGGCATCTTGTTGTTTTGTTGTTTTCGATATGTTGTTGCTGTGCTCTTCCCCCCCCCCCCCCCCCCCGCCCCCTATAAATATTTATTGTAAGAACTCACTGCTGTCTGAACGGTCAGGGCTCACACTATCGTAATCAACGCAAGGTTATATGCTTCCAAATTGCCCACCATTGATGTCGAACCTTATTACATTATCAACCTTTCAATATATGTATCTGTTTTACATGGCTAAGGTATATCCCATCAATTTGTAGATCTGTATCTTTATCATGTCTACATATCCTACTTTATCGAAAGCGTGTGTGTAGTCAATGAAACAAGGATGTCAGTCCTTGTGTACTTCTTCAGAACTATCCCATTAATGTTCACAGAAAATGCACAGCAGCTACCGTATCCTTGCCAGATACAATCCCACACTGTTATTCCCCTATTTAGGTTTGTATTTTCGTTTCATTTCTTTGCATGATGATTTTTAGCAAAATCTTCGTGATGAGACTCATTATGCTAACTGTACGATGGTGATCAAATTCTAATGCTCTTAATTTCTCCTGGATTGCAATAGATATAAATGTACAAATGCAGGAGGTATATCTCTAGTATCGTATATTGAATTCAGTAGTCTATATATAGAGAGAGATAAAGATTCAGATGTACAAATTGATGGGATAGACCTTAGCCATGTAAAACAGATACATATATTGAAAGGTTGATAATGTAGTAGGTTAAAGGATACCTATTTAGATATTTATGCGGCAGAAATGTGAATGTTAATATTAGACATACAGTTCATACTGTATTGACTGCAGACAGCGAACAGTATCTGCAACATTTAGTAGCCACGGTTATTGTACAGGACTGTGGTTACAATTGTCAGACGACAGAGATTATGTTCGTGTCTAAGAAGAACGAAATGTCAGAATGTAATGTACTCGCAAATAGTAATATTCTTAAAAAAGTGAATCGATACACCAACCTCGGATTAGTTATGATATCTGCTGGTATATTCCTTGAAGAGATTAGGACAACAATCGTTTTGACAAAGGATGCCTTTTGCAAGATGGAAATCATACTGTACAATGGTACAATGTCAAGTACAACGAGAAAAAGATTAAGTGCTATAAATAACCTTAACTTTTCCAAGGCTGTGAAACATAGACAATGAGCAGACAAGCTGAAAAACATATAACGATAGGGCCAATCTGGTTTCTGAAGAAATGACAAAGAATACCATAAAAAGACAGAAAAACCAATTTGCAAGTCTACAAGAAGTACATGAGAACCGTAAACCTATTACAGAAATTAGGCGGCGACTGTTAGGATTGTTGGGCACGCTTGGAGAAGGAAAACAACTAGACAACTTGGTTACAACTGGCAAGTGTAAAGGGACAAGAACAAGGGAAAGGCAGATATGCAAATGGCTATCTATATCGCTTGGCCGCATGGCATGGTCGAGCCAACAACGCAAAGCTGATCCACAACTCTGGTTATCTTTTGAAATCGTGAAACATGATCATCCACGTTTATCAACATGACATCTTATCATGATGATGATCCTGAGACACCATGACACTAACCAACATCTGCATCATTTTGGTGGAGCAAGGCAGTAAACACAAGCACAAAGGACAGTCTTGATATAATGTGCAGTGATTATCACTAGTCGCATCTGGCATTCTGTGTGCTATCCGTTTTTCTCATTTTTTTATGTTGCATATCCCTTACAGGACGTTTCAGTCAACACCAGCATTTTGCAGCTGCTGCTGATGTACTTACTAGGCAAGTGTTCAGCAGTTTGCCAATGTTTTCTGAAGGACCGGCTCACATATCCCCGTAAGATACCAGCACGGCGCGAACCCTGCCGATTCTCCCAGCTGCTATTTCCCCACGTGAATATACAGGATTACGAACTATGTCGATAACCCTTTGGCCAGGGAGACGGAAAACTCTTTTCGATCGTTGTAATGTTTCATAGGTAAAAATGTATTAAAGGAAATCATAGTATCAAGGGACATAAATAGAAAAAAATGTTTTTTTAAGCATCAAGGGAGACAAGAAAATGATTTCATTGGAGTATAACGGAAGGAAGTTTTAGGCAAATAGTAAATGTGAAGAAAGTATATCATGATTTTCAAACTAAGGTCTTGCCCTCCTGATCAAAATCTGTTAGCATGCATTTAAGTAATTGCTATGTCTTAGATTGCCAGCATGTAGCCTCTTGAGGAAGATAATATCTCTAAGCGCAGTGTACATACGAAACAAATATATCTAAAGACATGTTTGTTTAAAGTTAACACAAGTTCGAATTCTGGTTAAATTATCATTTTTGGCTGGCACATGCACATGTGCCTTATAATAATACCAAATGTTGTCTTAGAAATGTCTAGTGCCACGAATGAATCATGGCTGACGATGTCTATCTTTGATACACAATTGCATTACAGCAGTCGCTAATGTTTGCCTTAACGCTGCATTTATGTTTCATCCTACCAAAGACAAGCCACAGTTTGAAGTGTTGGCTGCAATGACTAAGTAGCCAAACATGTAACATCTTTTCTAGAAGCAACAGAGATGTGGTTACTGATAAGGGTGTTGCGAATTCCTTAGGCTGCCAGAGTAACTAACAATGATTGCCTGAAACAGGCTACTAAAATTAGAACATTATGGACGACAATAAGAAAGAGACAAACATCATTATTCGGTCATGTAATGAGAAGAGAGGCACTGGAGAACATCGTGACAACTGGAAATGTCGAGGGGACGAGAGGCAGAGGCAAACCAAGAAAAATAATAATGGATGGATTTAGACGGTGGCATGGAGGAATATCATCAGCAGAGTTGATCCAGAACACCAACTACCGAGATCTGTGGAGAGCCTTGGCGACTGAGAGCCATACCAGCTGCACACCTCAAACGGCGGCTTGCCTTTTGTGAGATGAAACATAATTGCATCGTTGAGGGAGTCTCCGTGGCTAAGTGGTCAAGCCTTCTGACTCTCCGAATGGTGTCTGTTCAATTCCGAGCTGCGTCTTTAAGTTGACGAGTGCATTTTTTGGAGACTCATGAGGGTCGTCGCTAGAGCTACGGAGTTCGTGCTTTGTGCGATGTTTTCCGCGATACGGAAAGAAACTCAGACATATAGGATAAAAACCCGGTTCAATGAAGTCCAACCTGTCGATATTTTAAGCTACCTGTAAGACTGATTTTTTTTATTTTTAAATATTCTTTTATGCACCATTAACACAGGCATAAGTGACTGCCGTAATCCACTTGTGTATCAAAGACGGACATCCATATCATATGTTTCTTGGCATCTTTAAAAATCTCTACGACCATATTTGACATCATTATTAGGTACATGCATATGTACCAGCCAAATATATGTTCATACCTACCAATGACAGTATCATACAAGTAAATGGATATTGCATTTTGATATACAATCCCTTATGCAAACTGCAATTACTTTGATATAGTATCTACCACGTGAGTTCACATAATGGAAGTTTAAGATGTTGCATTATCTTAAGTTATTCTGGTAGCTTTTGATCAAAGTTGAAATATACTTTTTTTAAAAACCACGCCATTCTTTAGTCTAACTAACTATTTGCATTAAACAGCCGTCATTTAGTCTTCAATAAATTATTTTTCTTGTCTCCTTTGTTGCTTTTATGTCCCTTAAGATTATGATGTCCTTTTATACAGAGTTCTACATTTTTACAAATGAAACATTACAATTATAGAAACGAGTTGCAATATTCGTATCGCAATGAGGAATTCGGGTAGTTTACAGAAGACTAGAGGCAGAGGTGACTAGTGAAAATGACAGCACAGTACTTCAAGTCTATGCTTTGTACTTGTGAGGGTCTGAGTGATCTCGAGGTATGGTTCCCGCCGTTGTATGGTAATTTAGGTCCCGGTGACGACCAGAATGTTTTCACGTGGACTTCTAGTAACAACATTTTCCCTGTGGAAACGTCTATGAGAGCGGCAACTAAGAAATTACATACATTACGAAAGACACCGTAAAGCACACAATGAAAACTATAGATTGAGGAAAAATAATGAAGACAATTAAAGAGCACACGCTTCTGTGACACAGAAGCCAAAAATCTACACGGGATGTCATCGTGAGTGAGCTGGGAGTGACTGGGTAGGAAACTATACATAGAAATGCGAAGAAAAGACCAGGATGCCACAGTGAAAACAGTATATAGGGATAAGATAACGGCAGACCAATGGTAACGGACACGAAGAAGGGAGACGCTGTCTTGGAGAGGTCTATAACACAGACAGATCACAACGATGGAGAGAGCATGGTGGCTGTTAGAGAGTAAACAGCAGTTTTCATTAAGGACAACGGCTATAAAGATGTCGTACAAGTAGAAGACATAATGTGTGTATTGGAAATAGCAAAGGGCACTGAGCCGGGATCTAAAGTTTTCAGGTACTCCAATATGGAAGATACGAGTATTGGAGATTTGGAGGAGATGGCTACGTGGTTTCATCTGAACATTAGCACTCTAAGAGTGGGAGCACGGCTGTTTAATCCCACTCCCCAAGCCAGGCAAAGACCATTCAAGTCTTAATGGCTATATTATTATCACCTGGCAGAATACATTTGGCAAGTTACTGGGAAAAAGTGTTGCTGTAAAACTGCATACATTCTTGAAAAGGAAACACTACGCCGAAGAGGACTTGCGAGTCACCGGCATGCATGTCCATGGGACACATTTTTCAGTCCCATCCCATCCCGTCCCATCCGATCCGATCCCATCTCTTCTCATCACATCCCATGGTAATTTATGCCTGCCCCATTTCCACCCCATGGGATTCCCTTGATCATATTAATATGGAATACAGTTAAAAAAAAAAATGATGAAATGTATGAAAGTTTAGGGTTAGTGTCTACTTCTTCTTCTTTCGTTCGCCTAAATTATGTTTATAACTGCAATGTTGTCTCTTGTATGAATCTAACAGTCTTTTTTAGTTCATTCAGCGGTTCATAGAGTTTATCTTCCACTGTTGTCTCTCCAGGCCAGAAGGTTTGCCTGGATATGTTGTAGTTTGGGCAATCCTGGAGTATGTGCTCTGCTGTCTGCGACGCCAAACCACATGTGCATATGGCTGAGTCACCAATCTTGAATTTTGTATACATGTGGTTGCGTAATCTATTGTCTACTTAGTGTCTACTAAATGGGACTACGTGTATAAAGAGACTTGTAAAAGAACATAATTTATTAATTTTAATATTCAAGAGTATTTTATTAAAACAAAGTTTATTCTAAATATGGCAATTGGACATACACAGAAATGATGTTATGAAATAAGGGAGACTTAACTTGTCTTGTATTTTAAATTAAGTTTGTATAATGCAAATACTTAGCTGGAAGTACCTTATAGCATAATTTATAATGAAAGATATTGCATCTATGATAGTTAGTTAATTAGTCTAAAAAGTTCGGTCGGTCGGTCGGTCGGTCGGTCGGTCGGTCGGTCGGTCGGTCGGTCGGTCGGTCGGTCGGTCGGTCGGTCGGTCGGTCGGTCGGTCGGTCGGTCGGTCGGTCGGTCGGTCGGTCGGTCGGTCGGTCGGTCGGTCGGTCGGTCGGTCGGTCGGTCGGTCGGTCGGTCGGTCGGTCGGTCGGTCGGTCGGTCGGTCGGTCGGTCGGTCGGTCGGTCGGTCGGTCGGTCGGTCGGTCGGTCGGTCGGTCGGTCGGTCGGTCGGTCGGTCGGTCGGTCGGTCGGTCGGTCGGTCGGTCGGTCGGTCGGTCGGTCGGTCGGTCGGTCGGTCGGTCGGTCGGTCGGTCGGTCGGTCGGTCGGTCGGTCGGTCGGTCGGTCGGTCGGTCGGTCGGTCGGTCGGTCGGTCGGTCGGTCGGTCGGTCGGTCGGTCGGTCGGTCGGTCGGTCGGTCGGTCGGTCGGTCGGTCGGTCGGTCGGTCGGTCGGTCGGTCGGTCGGTCGGTCGGTCGGTCGGTCGGTCGGTCGGTCGGTCGGTCGGTCGGTCGGTCGGTCGGTCGGTCGGTCGGTCGGTCGGTCGGTCGGTCGGTCGGTCGGTCGGTCGGTCGGTCGGTCGGTCGGTCGGTCGGTCGGTCGGTCGGTCGGTCGGTCGGTCGGTCGGTCGGTCGGTCGGTCGGTCGGTCGGTCGGTCGGTCGGTCGGTCGGTCGGTCGGTCGGTCGGTCGGTCGGTCGGTCGGTCGGTCGGTCGGTCGGTCGGTCGGTCGGTCGGTCGGTCGGTCGGTCGGTCGGTCGGTCGGTCGGTCGGTCGGTCGGTCGGTCGGTCGGTCGGTCGGTCGGTCGGTCGGTCGGTCGGTCGGTCGGTCGGTCGGTCGGTCGGTCGGTCGGTCGGTCGGTCGGTCGGTCGGTCGGTCGGTCGGTCGGTCGGTCGGTCGGTCGGTCGGTCGGTCGGTCGGTCGGTCGGTCGGTCGGTCGGTCGGTCGGTCGGTCGGTCGGTCGGTCGGTCGGTCGGTCGGTCGGTCGGTCGGTCGGTCGGTCGGTCGGTCGGTCGGTCGGTCGGTCGGTCGGTCGGTCGGTCGGTCGGTCGGTCGGTCGGTCGGTCGGTCGGTCGGTCGGTCGGTCGGTCGGTCGGTCGGTCGGTCGGTCGGTCGGTCGGTCGGTCGGTCGGTCGGTCGGTCGGTCGGTCGGTCGGTCGGTCGGTCGGTCGGTCGGTCGGTCGGTCGGTCGGTCGGTCGGTCGGTCGGTCGGTCGGTCGGTCGGTCGGTCGGTCGGTCGGTCGGTCGGTCGGTCGGTCGGTCGGTCGGTCGGTCGGTCGGTCGGTCGGTCGGTCGGTCGGTCGGTCGGTCGGTCGGTCGGTCGGTCGGTCGGTCGGTCGGTCGGTCGGTCGGTCGGTCGGTCGGTCGGTCGGTCGGTCGG
Source organism: Cepaea hortensis (assembly GCA_963921405.1). Classification (NCBI taxonomy): domain Eukaryota; kingdom Metazoa; phylum Mollusca; class Gastropoda; order Stylommatophora; family Helicidae; genus Cepaea; species Cepaea hortensis. The sequence goes on along the minus strand of CAWUFQ010000009.1, from coordinate 259,738 downwards.
TCGGTCGGTCGGTCGGTCGGTCGGTCGGTCGGTCGGTCGGTCGGTCGGTCTTTCGTTCGTTCGTTAGTAAGTAAGTAAGTTAGTTAGTTAGTTAGTTAGTTAGTTAGTTAGTTAGGTAGTTAGTTAGTTAGTTAGTTAGTTAGTTAGTTAGTTAGTTAGTTAGTTAGTTAGTCGCGGTTCCAACTTCACGGCAACGGGTCATCCCCATTATACTCCATTCCCATGCTAGCGAATATCATACAAAATGCTCCCCACTATCCAATGTGAAAAGTGGAATAGACGGGAGTCTCGGTACTCCAACAGCCCACACAAGTACACTGTGCATAATGCCGCCGTCAGAATGCCAACACACAATTCATCTACGAATACCACAGTTCCTCGTCTATGGACTCGGCAGTCACCAGACAGACCTCACTGACCCGGGTTTTCTCACATGGCTCGGTCTTTTACCGCAGGGAGACCCGCCGAAAGTGTCGCATAAAGCACGAACTCCGCAGCTTCAGCGCCGACTCCCAGGAGTCTCCTGGATAATGCACTCGTGAACCGAAAGGGCAAAACAGTCAATTAAGCAACCGCAGGTAGCCATTGTTCCGAACATGCAGTTCACTGTACAGGACAGATGTAAAAGCATTCCACGCGAATTTCAAAAGCCCACGCTGTCGCCCACGCACTCACTCAGTAGCAGGGCGACGGAACCATGTACTACCAGTCCAACATGAGGAAAATGCGAATGCAAACCGTAGCCACAAGTATAAACACGCCACAGGCCCCAACGGTTCAATGCCTAACCGCCATGCTGGCGACCGGAAGTTAATTGCATCTATTCGCGGTAGAGGATGGAAACACACTACGGTGTGGCTAACACAGCTCTGGGGACCGAGTATCCACCGGAATAAGTGGACAACTCTGCAGCTGAGCAGAGCAGGGCACTCACTTGTCCTTACAGTCGGAAATGGCTGTCAAAGGCAGAGGTAAAAAGAACACCATGTGAATGTAGAAGTCAAGGGGAAACCACCACATTATCTTCCCAAGACTTCATGCCAAAACATATATCAAAGTTAGTGAAGGACGTTAATGGCTGTCTTAGGGCATCCTCGTCCGGTAGGGACAGTCATGAGCAACAGGTGACACCAGACCGTCATCCAGCTACTGATGGCAAAATCTTAACTAAAATAAATAAATTTAGAGTAGGAACATGGAATGTTAGGACATTAAATGAGCTAGGAAAGTTGACCAATGTTCTAAGAGAGATGGATAGCATGAAAATGAATATACTAGGCGTTAGTGAGATGAGATGGAAGGGATCGGGCAAAATTATAGCTGACAATCACACAATAATTTATTCTGGAGGGGATACACATAAAAAAGGTGTAGGAATAATAATAGACGAAAAAACAGCCAAGACAATTAATGGATACTGGTGTATTTCAGATAGAGTTATTATGGTAAAAATCAAAGGCAAACCAATAAACATAAATATTATACAAGTATATGCACCAACAGCAAGCAGTAGTGAGGAAGAAATACAACACTTTTACGACGAAATAGAAATGGCGATGGCTCAAATTGGATCACAAGAAATAAAGATAATACTTGGTGATTTTAATGCAAAAATAGGAAAGGGAAAAATGGAGGATGTAGTGGGGAATTATGGTTTAGGTACAAGAAATGAAAGAGGGGTAAAGCTAATAGAATGGGCAAATATCAATGATATGATAATTGGAAACACATGGTTTAAGCACCATAAAAGACGACTGTACACATGGATAAGCCCTGATAAGAAAATACGCAACCAAATTGACTACATACTAATTAATAAAAGATTTAAAAATGCTTTAATTAATGTAAAGACAATGCCTGGTGCTGACTGTAATAGTGATCATGTACCACTATGTGGACAAATAAAAGTAAGATTAAAGAGAGGGAAGAAATGCAAGAACAATACAGAGTGACTGTGAAAAATAGGTACAATGCAATAACTAAAATACAGAGTATAGATGAACAATGGGAAATGTTAAGGGACTCCATTCATCAAACTAGCAAAGAAGTATTACCGGAGAGAGGCAAAATAGCTAAGAAAAAATGGATGAATGAAGATATCTTAAAACTGATGGACAAAAGAAACAGAGTAAAAATGACAAACAAGAATACATTAAGATAAATAAAGAAATAAAAAATAAATGTGGGAAGGCTAAAGAAAGTTGGTTAAACGAGCAATGAAAAAAAATTGAATTAAATTCCATTAAAGATACAAAAAATGTGCACAGATAAATCAGTGAGTTTACAGGAAGAAAAATAAGAATAAATACGGGATGTTTGAAATCAAAAACAGGAAAGATAATATTAGAGGAAGATGCTATAATGAAGAGGTGGAATGAGTATATACAAGAATTATATGAAGGAGAAAGGGAAGAATTAACAGAAGGACGCTATGAAACGTATGAAGAAAGGAAAAACAGCTGGGCCAGATGAAATTACAATAGAAGAATTAGAAGTATTGGGAGAATTTGGAGTAGATATATCAACCAAAATGTTGAATGATATTTACAGCAGTGGATATTTACCCAGTGATATGCTGAAATCTGTATTTATAGCTATACCAAAAAGACCAGGAGCAATTGATTGTGAAGATTTTCGTACAATTAACCTTATAAACCATATCACTAAGCTTCTACTCAGAATCATAATGAGAAGAACCCAAAGGAAAATAAAAATGGAAATTAGTGAAGAACAGTATGGATTTGTGGAAGGAAAGGGCACAAACAATGCAATTTATACATTACGGACACTAATAGAAAGGTCAATAGAGAAACAGAGAGACATATATTTGTGCTTCATAGATTATACAGGGCATTTGATAAAGTAAAACATGATGAACTGATTAAAATGTTGGAAGATATCAACATTGATGGAAACGATTTAAGAATAATAAAGAATGTTTACTGGAACCAAGTAGCAGCAATTAAAATGGGAAATAAAGAGGGTAGTTACGAACAGATAAAGCTAGGAGTACGACAAGGGTGTGTCTTGTCACCAGATGTTTTCTCCCTGTATAGCGAAGTAATAATGAGAGAGATCAAAGAGATGCCAGGAATACTAGTTGGAGGTTATAATATAAATAATATACGCTATGCAGATGAAACAGTATTGGTGGCGGATAATTCAACAGACCTACAACAATTATTAGACGTTGTAGTAACAGAGAGTGCAAGGAAAGGACTCTCCTTGAATATCAAGAAAACAGTAACAATGGTAATATCAAAGAAAATGGTGACACCAAAATGTGACATAGAAATAGGAGGGAAAATCCTTAACCAAGTTGATAATATTAGATACCTAGGGGCATTTATACCATCAGATGGAAGATGTACAACAGAGATTAGGAGCAGAATAGGGCAGGCAAAAGCCGCATTTCAGAAAATGAAGAGTATCTTATGCAATAAGTCACTATCACTGAATGTAAGAAAGAGAGTGCTGAAATGCTATGTAGAACCAGTTTTGCTGTATGGCAGTGAATCTTGGAATGTAAATGAACAAATTAAGAAGAAATTAGAAGCAACAGAGATGTGGTTCCTGAGACGAATGTTGCGAATTCCTTGGACTGCCAGAGTAACTAACGACGACTGCCTGAAACAGGCTAATGAAACTAGAACATTATATACAACACTAAGACAGAGACAAACAGCTTTCTTCGGTCATATAGAACATCGTAACAACTGGAAAGATCGAGGGGAAGAGAGGCAGAGATAGACCAAGAGAAGTGATGCTGGATGGATTGAGACAGTGGCATGGAGGAATATCAGCAGCAGAGTTGATCCAGAAAACCAAAGACCGAAATCTATGGAGAGCCATGAACGCCTACTCCAGCCGGCACGGCACTTGATGATGATGAGTGCCACATCATTTTAATAGTATTAGCGGGTCAATACTCAATAATATTTATATTTTTGGCTGGCACATGTGCATGTGCCTAATAATGATATCGTAGCTTCGCTCTCGCTTGTTGATAGATTACTCATCTGTTTATTCATCACCCCCATTAATCGGTAGTGTCCCCTGTGAAAGTGTGATCTCCCTTACTTCAAAATTGCTGTTTGTACGTTATATGTTTGTATTCTATTTGTTTGCGTGTTCTCTTCTTCTAAGTGTATGTTTGACCTAACTTAATAGGTGTGTGTTTATAATCCGTGTAGTTAAGGTTTTCAAGTGTCACAGGTAGGTTTCTCTGTCTCACAAATGAAGACGCATGCTTAATTTCTGAGATCAGTTGCCGAACTGAGACCCTTGAAAACATCATCATGTTTGCAATGTAAATTTAATTTAACACATATAAAACACTACACGCTCACATGTGTTACACCGAAAGTAATACACAAGCAAAAACTACAACAAGAAAAAGTATTGGAAAATGCAATTAAGCTCTTACTACAGACAGACAAAAATTATCCACACATCATAGCATTACAGGAAGAATTAGATCTCCACAGACATCATCGATTTCAGGGGGCTTTACTGCGAACAAAGTTACAAACTATAACACAAGAGATACCGAGTAAACAATACCTAGCTTTAGAACAAAACATACAGCGCAGCAGACAAATAGGCCAGATAATTGACAGGGAAGGAAATATACAAGTCGAGCCACAACAAATAGCCTTAGCCTTTGAAGATTATTACAGGAACCTTTATACAGAGGAAAACACACAGGCGCACGTGCAAGAAAACTTTATGAAATTCACAAAAGAACTCACAGAGGAACAGAAACTACCACTAGATACTGAATTAACACTAACAGATATAACACAAGCGGTTCATGGAATGCAGAAGGGCAAATCGCCTGGCCCTGACGGTATTACTGCTGAATTCTATCAGTTTTTCTTTCCTCTTCTAGGTCCCCTTTTACTAGCAGTATTCTCTGAATCTTTCCACAAACATGAACTCCCATCCAGTTTCAACACGTCTTACATCACTCTTATTCCGAAGGAGAACACTGACAAGGCACTTTTAAAGAGTTACAGACCTATCTCGCTTTTAAATGTAGACTACAAGATTTTAACAAAGACTTTGACAAATAAATTGAAACCAGTAATGGCATCTCTCTTTAATGAAGACCAGCAATGTAGTGTACAACACCGGAATATCCAGCAACACACACACTTCATAAGGGACATCATCAACTACACACATCTGAAAAACTATCAGTCCTCAATTCTCTCTTTAGATCAAGAAAAAGCATTCGACAGAATATCTCACTCATACCTCCACAAAACTCTCTCACACTGCAACGTGGGAAATTATTTTCTGACATGGGTCAAAATTTTATATTTGAAACCGGAAAGTCGGATTCTATTAAACCATACCCTAACCAATTCTTTCAGGTTGACTAGGTCAGTGAGACAGGGATGTCCCTTGTCCCCTTTACTGTACGTTGTCGCTCTAGAGCCACTTCTAGAAAAGATACGACAGGACGACAATATCAGGGGTACGTTCATACCAGGGAAGGGTGAACAAAAGCTGCGTGCTTATGCGGACGATACCATTTTCTTTCCGACCACTGAAAATTCTGTACGGATCATTTTGGAGACGTTCTCGTTTTTCGGCAAAGGGAGTGGGGCAAAAGTAAACGTCCAAAAATCTACTATAATGGGCTTAGGCAAATGGAAAAATAAGGCGGATTTTCCATTTGACTTAACATCAAACAATCTTATAAAACTATACGGAATAGTCTTCCCATGTCAACCAAATCAGACACACAAAGACACTTGGCAACATCTAGAGAAGAAAATAACAGATATGTTACAGAGATACAAATACAAAACAACTACCATATTTGGTAGAAGTACCATTGTTAATACATATATAATTCCAAAAATACTATATCTGTGCACAATCCTAGATCCCCCACGTCAAACTGTCACAAACATAAACAAAAAGATTAGACGCTTTGTGTTTGGCAGCACCATCTACAGTATCAAACATACTACACTCATGCAAGACAAAAAAGATGGAGGTATCGCCCTCCAAGACATAACAACCAAAATACAAGCACTTAGGATCAAACACGTAGGTGAAATCCTACAACACCCAGAAAAACACCCTTTAGCACACTATTACATTGGAATTAGGCTATCTTCTTTAAAACCTATTAGGAATACATCCTCACATTATTTTGGCACTCTCCCAACGTTCTACAAAACATGTATTTCAGCCATTAAAGGACATGAAAAATTACTACACAAGAAAACACATACAATCTACAGGCATTTAGTTAAATTACAAGCAACTCCGGTACATCTCAGAATTAAAAGAGGACATAGATATTTCATAAAAGATTATACCGAAATTTTCTCAAATATTCACAACAAGCAGATTACTCCAAAAGCAGGGGAAATTACATATAGGCTTGTTTACAGCATGACCCCAACAACAGAGAGAACAGCAAAAATAACTAAACAAATACTACAGTGTCAGCTTTGTAGATGGAACGTGCAAGAATCAGAAGAGCACATCTATTACGAATGCAACACAATCATGCCAACAAGAAACCTCCTACAAAACATCCTAAACACTCATTTGAAACAAAGAACAGATGTTTACAAAGCAATCATGATAAATTCCATTCCTTACTCCACACAAGACACTCACACAAAGCTACTTGTTCTATTGGCAGAGTACAGAAATCTTATATGGACATTAAGAAACAAAGCACTATACAATTACAGAACAATCAACAAAGAAATTGTCCAACAACTTTATCAACAAAAAGTCGCAAACATTCTAATCTTAGCCCCACAAGCGCAAATCTCGTAACATATTTGGCTGAAGACAGCACATATTACAGTAGAAGCAAATAACTTGTTTTAAATAAAGGATACTACAACTGTAAATGTATTTATTGATGGTATTAATAATCTTATAATTATATTATTATTATTATTAATACTATTATTATTACTGCTACTATTATTATTAAATTTCCCATTATTATATTTGAATGTGCAACATGAAATATATTGTGGATGGGTGTCTGTGCCGTTGGCAGTAACATATGTATGCGTCTGTGTGTGGATGCAGGTGTGTGTGCGAGTGTGGTGCATGAATTTGCACGCGCATGTGTACGAGTGTGTGTGTGCGCGCACGCGCGCGTGCGTGCGTGTAGCAGTCTTTAAACCAAGTCGGTATCTTAAATATTAAAATGATGGTATATGGTAATGATATGTTTCAAAAGAAAAATATGCACCACCATGTATAAACAAATTCGATGAGCCCTTTAAGTACCCAGTAACCTAAGGTGGCTTTTAGTGGCCAGGTTTTAAGTCCTTCCCATTGTATATAAAACCCATACACTATCACAATTTTGGACCAATTATCTTCCTGGGGACAGACCATGGACCCTAATTGCTAGTAGTAAATCCCTGATTCTTGTCCCCCAAACAAAAGATATCATGGACTAGAGCGTCACCCTGAAATTTGTCATCAGGCAACAACACCAACGACCTTCGCCTCGGGAGCTTAGTGACCCAGAAATTACAAGGAAGCCACATTTTAATGGAAATGATAGTTTAAAGTTTATTGTCCAAGCGCGGGGCATTTAAATGTACTGCGGTCTCCAGAAAGCATGAGATTGTGTGTGCGTGTGTTTTGTGTGTGTGTGTGTGTGTGTGTGTGTGTGCGTGAGAGAGAGAGAGAGAGAGAGAGAGAGAGAGAGAGAGAGAGAGAAAGAGAGGAGAGGGAGAGATGGACAGGTGTTTCATGCATTCCGCTTGCGGAAGTGAAGTATATGCAAGGAATGCGTATCTACATGCACTATGCCACAAATGTCATATTATCATAACTGTATATATTTTTTTATTTGTTTCATTCAAAATGTCACACTTAACACTAACAAACGGCAACGCTCTGTAATATACACAAACAAAAGAAACACACACTACAACTTGTAAATACACATTGCTTAGTATGAAATAAAAATTGGAAAAAAAAAAAAAAAAAAAAAAAAAAGTTACACCGCAGACGAAGACAAATCATTAGGGAAAATTTATGTGTGCAAAAAGCGCACCAATATTCATACATTTCATTTTAATACATTCATCCGTTCTTTCATCCATCTTTCCCTCTCTTGGTTGCACAAATCGTGATTAAAAATATTTATCATATTGAAATAAAATATGCTCGTTTTAAAGACAATAACGAGCTGGTTTACATTTCCGCGTATATAGCAAAGGTGTTATAATACACAATCTATTTACAGGGTTGTTGTATTGCTTTGGGCAATACTAACGGGCGAAACTGTAATTACTTTGTTTTAGTTTAATGTAATGATGTTATTAACTAAGGAAAGATAATTTACCCAAACTGACTAAATCTAGGAGAAATGTGTTACTTCCCTTAAATTAAAATGTTGTTATCTATTTCAAGGACGGAAGTTATAACTATGTAATTTAGGATTCATGCACTTTATTGCATGTGCAAATAATTTTGATAATATTTAGTAAAGTAGCTTCACCATCAGTTTAAGCTGTCTTATAGGACTGTAAATTTGTAACATACTATTCTGCTGGTGTTAATTACGAAAACATTACTTTAATTTTCACATGCTTATCGTCCCATGATGCATAAGATCTGCTTCTGTTCGGTGAGAAAATGACCGAGTTGATCAAGAATCCGTCCAAAGAAACTCAAAGAGCTGTGATTCAGTTTCTTTCATTTGAAGGATGTCATCCAGTGGACATTCATCGAAGAATGCAGGCAGCGTACGGTAACAAATGTGCGTCGAAGACAACTGTGACAGACTGAGAACGAATGTTTCGGAAAGGACGTCAGTTCACATAAGATCTTCGACGGCCCAGTCAAGCGAATATTGTTGCAACAGAAACAAACCATCGCCAAAATTGATGCAGCAGTACAGATGAACCGTAGTCGAAGCATACGTTCGCTAGCGAAAGAATTTGATGTGTCAATTGTGACAATTCAAAAGGGCGTTCGTAAGACACTGCAATATTGGAAGGTGTGTTCACAATGGGTACCACGGATGATGACAGACCACCAAAGAGAGGAACGCATGGGATGGTGTTTGAACTACTTGCTGCGTTACAGACTGGAGTGTGATGCATTTCTCATCCGCGTAGTTGCAGGGGATAAATCATTGTTTCACCACTTTGAGCCGAGCAGAAAAAGAGAGAGCATGCAATGGAAGCATGCTGGATCACTAAAAGCCAAAAACTTCAAGTTACAGGTTTCTGCTTGTGATGTTCGTCCATCATGAATGCCGTTGACCATTCATTGACGATGACCATTCATTACACATCTTTGATTTGATGAGGAACGAATGACTTGCGCTTTGGTTTTGTATAGCGAGGAGGCACTGTAGTGTAGTAGATGTATAATAGCGGTTTGGGGCCAAAAGGTCGGTGGCACCACAGGAGCGCCAAAACAACAGCCCCCTAGGGATCCAACCCCCCGGGGCCCCGCCCCCCTAGGCCCCGGGGCGCCATCCTCCCGGAGCGCTACTTAGAGCTATAGTATGTATGGGGTGCACACCATGGACACACATCAGTGGTTAAAAGCGAATCCAACACGACAGCGTATGTACTGTTGGAGGAATGCCGAAGGAGAGTGGACCCACTACCACCCCCCAGGGGTTTGGTGCAACTACCAAAGATTTGAAGAGTCACGCAGGGGACGTCATCGTATTATAATGCACCACCGCAAGTGAATTAGAGCTACAACCTCCGAGGGTATATCAAGATGAATGGTTGTGAGTGGCTCAAACTCGGCACAGAGCAGCGCTGCGGCCGGACTTGTGTTGGTCTTTTCTGTTCAAGGCACAATGCACAGGTGAAGCGGGGCGTGACCATAGAAGAGTGTATATTCTGTGAGAGGGGGGTTAAGCGTCCTTATGAGATGTGCGAGCGTTGTACGCTAGATGCCTTCCATAGGATGATTTGGAAGATTGAGAGAAAGACCAACATCAAGCTGCGTCCATATAAAGGTATGAAACTGGATACCCAACCGGATTGTGTTTTAGAGACATGCCTACTTGCCAGTGGTTCAAGAGCCCCACAACATTTTGTGGAAAGCCCTCAAGACGACGCTTTTGCGACTATCATCTCCGGATGATACAACGCCAAGGCAGAAGAATAAGTGGGGGAACTATAATCATTCATACTCCTTGGGGTTGGAGGTCCATAGGAGTTCCACCAGACTGTTTGGAAACAATCGCTGAGGAGGATGTGCAGAACGGGTGAATGTCTAGCCTGTCAATTTGAAGCTGACTGGGATAGTGAATCGTGGAGCAGCGATGTATCGGTGGCTGCGCGATGTATGGTTCTGCAACATACATAGCACCCTTTTCGCTCTGGATAAATCCAAACTTGCGCGCCAGTCATCACACTTCCGCTTAAAACGATCACGCCGGAAGTAGCGTGACTGAACGGAGCAAGCGTGATCGTTTTGTTTCTGCGTGACAAGTTTTATGAGCCGCGCGAGCGGGACAATTTTTTTCTCGCTAAGAAAATTGCGTGGCCCAGATACTCGAGCGGATTTCATAATTAGAGACTAGCGACTCAAACTTAAAATGAAGAATTGTAAGTGGCTTGTGCATGAAGGGGCCTCGATCCGGTGCGATCGCAGGTGCCGCGGCGAGTTCTGCTACAAACACCTCCAACTACTTAAAAAGGGTAGGAATGTGTTTGGGTGCACTATCTGTAATACAGTAGTACAGCAACCGTTCGATATGTGCCACACTTGTGATAGTGAACTAGCTGAGCGCTATGTGGCTCTGACAAGAGATTTGCCAGTAGACGATCCCTTGGAGAAATTCATTGAGGTGAAAGAGGCTATGAAAAAAGAGCGCGCTATCTAGCGGGCTATCTAGCAGGCGGGCTTCTGACTGGTGGGGTGAAGTCAGTAAGCTCTTTTTTCTGGTGCAAGTCGGCAGAAACTTTGCGTCGAATTTCAGCCTGCTGTTGTCGAAATTTCACTGATTCATTCAGAATTAATTTAAATTCCGCATCAGAAATTTCCTGGTCCTGCAAGGCCGCCGAGACAAGATCGGAGATTGTTGAAAGTTTCGATTCAACCAAAATCCTGATTTCGTCATGCTTCTTGGCTTTAAGCGCACATCTGCGGGTCACCAACTTGCCGGCCGCCCCCAATAGCCCACACACGAGAGCGCCTATCTCTAGGCCGAAGACGACTGGGACTGCAATGGCTGTTGACAGAAGTCCCACACTCACCGTAAGCAGTGCTGTATCAATCCCATCCAAGACATTCACAATCCGATGGTACTTCTTATACAGCAGAGACCGTTTTTCATGCTCAGCCTCCAAACTCTTCTGTAGTCTAGTGATCTCTTGAAGACGAAAGGTCTGGTCGGGCGCCATTGTATAGTAGTGCACCTATATATTCAATTCCTGGTTTTGAATCCTCCTCAGTGACAGGGTTGATGGTATACAAAAGTTTTATAAGATGAATCCATGGTGAAACCTTAACTTCTCTCAGATTGATGGTATCAACACCCTTAGCATCCTTAAGTATGTTTACTGTAATTCGGTCATCAGTAACTTCCACTTTTCCACCGAAAGTAATAATAACCCAACCCTCCACCCTGCGAGCCAGAGATTTTACTTGAAGGCCTGGCATAACATCCCCCCAATTTGTAAAAGGCCCTTCCATAAGAAGGAGCTTGATATATAGTTTGCTCCCCGGGATAGGGCGATCAATATATTCAGGCCTGGGTTGGCTGTTCACCACCAAACTAAGGGTGTAAACGTTATCATCACCTCTAAGGTAGAACTGACCTGCCTCATAGCCGACATATACCCCATCAACAATGCTAAGTATACATGGTAGTACTCCCATGTTTGTAAGGTAACTAGGTTTAGTACCCAACCACCCAAAATATGGATTTTGTACCACAAACCACAACGGCCAGTCAGAGGCACCGAATCGACCTTCCAAATAATTTGTTGTATTGGTCCAGTACCCCTTAACTCTAGTCTGTTCATCTAACAGCGCTGTCCTATGTTGCCCATCAACATATTTTTTAGTGGTCGCATCTTGCTCCCCAACTGGTTTAGCGACATTGGTGATTCTATGGGTGCCCATATTGAGTTCCTCTGTCATCGTTCCACGTTTAGAGAGCCGCTCCGTAAAACCACGCGTAGCAGCATCACTAGGTCCCGAAGGCTCCCCCACATTAGTGAGGCGAAACCCACCCATGGATAGTGTACCATGCATAGTGTCCCCATACTTGCTCACGAACCCAGCTCGGCTGAGCTGGACAACTGTACCTCCGTTGCACTTTCCAACAGACATGGTCTATACCATACACAGTATTATGTCTTCAAATTGCTGCCCGCCCGCCAGTTCACGAAGCACATGAAGACATAAATGACCACAGATCACATCGTCTGCCCTCTGCAACTGAAAAGTTTGGGTGCGTACGGGGCACCCTAGATAATCCAGGATCTCCTGGGGCGGGTCAAGCCCGAAACTATCGAAGTAAACCACCATAGGCCCCGCCCTGTAATAAGCCACCCAGTGGGTCCCCTCACCCTCTGACGAGTCTAGATTGACAATCCCACATTCCGGGCTGTGTAGAGCTGCGGGAAGACCATCGCGCATAAACACACCGCGGAAGTGGGGTATACCCTTAGCCGTCTTCTCAATATCAAAGTTGCTTAATGCTTCTTTTTTTTTCATCCCCTTACCACCTCTAGCCAGGTACACACCCTTACCCCCCCACCCCAAGCATGTCCCTAAGACCAGGTTGGTTGGCCAACACCAACTTCAAAATATCCTCTCCTAAACCCCCCAGCTCAGGCCGCCCAGCCAGCGCCAACTTCATAACATCCTCCCCGAAACCCTGACCCTTCCTCGCGCGGCCAACCTGCTCAATACTGCGAGACACACCACCCACTTCACGCATCACCCTACCCAGAAGGTCATCCCCAAAACTCCGACCCTCCATCGCCCGGTTATGACGAGCCTGATCAACTGCCTGTGCCACACCAGCAGCCCCACCCATCAAACCCCAAATCCACCCAACCAGGGGAGCGCCTTACCAAGAGAGGGATCACAGCCCCCAAGGCGGGGAAAAACCCACCCACCTTAACCATCTTTTTGATCTGACTCTTTGAGAAGACGAGCTCAGCCCCAGAACCCACAGCCACATTCTTCTTAATGTGGTTAATCTGACGCTGGGTCAGGCCGACTTTATCAGCACCGTGCAGCTGCCCCACACCCAGACGTAAGGTGGCACCAGTGCCGTCTTTCGCCGCCTTGACCAACGTCTCTTTCTGCACCGGGGAGAGGCTCAGCCCATATGATACCAGCGCCATAGTCATTTCACTATATCTCTAGTGTTTAATTCAAGACTGTAGTAAACTTCCTGCCGTCAGATTCTAAGAACAGAGACTTATCTGCAATGACCACAGCGAAAGCCTTGGTGTCTGCAGGCACAGCAACATCGAACTCCACCTTGAGAGTGATAGCTTGAACAGCGTTCTTAATGGCTTCAGACTGGGCCCGCAAATCAATAACATGTATGGGGTAGAGGGCCACGAAATCTACAGGACTCACCAGGTTGGACGACTCTCGGCTGGTAATACCATAGAACGCCTCCTTGAAGTCTGCAAAAGCTTTGTAGGCCCGAGAGGTTCTATACTCAGCGAAGTTGACATTCAGATCCACTAGGGGGTAGCGTGCGCTGTTGATCAGGGCGTGAATATTCTTCACCCGCACATGATCAAATATGGCATTGTTCTTCGCCTGATCATTTTCACGAGCTGTTTGAAAAGCCACCAGAATCCACCGAGGCTTCTCTGTTTGGGATTTAACACCCAACTGCCAGGTGAAGGATGTGGACTGCGGCACTGCTAAACTATCACATTGTAAGGCGCGGAAAGCCACAGGCACTCTAACTTTATTCTCTATCAGAGTCATGAGCGAGCTCATATAGGTCAGAGAGGGAATAACGTGAGGCATCATCCAGGCAATCTTAGACAGTTCAATCCTACCCTCTGGTGGGGGGACCACAGCGGTTACGGCGGCTCTACCTTCCGCGGCGGCCACAGCCGCCCGCGCGAAACTACTGCGATGGATGGCCTGAGCGTCGTTCTGGCGATCTAGCAGTAGGGACTGCTTGAAGCCATAGAGCACCTTCTGATAATCATTACAAAACCCAAAGAATATTTGAGTGGGACACAGAAACTGAACATGCCCGGAGTTTGGGGTTTCTTCATAATGATAAGCTGCCGCCTTTCCCAACCCGCATTCCCTACCGCAGCAGCCCCCACATCTGAGTCCTTATACCAACACATATTGAGGCCTTCACCCCAAGCAAAGTCCGCCCCACACGATAGTAGGGTCATCATAGTGGTGGCCTGCCCAGGATATGACACATCATCGATGCTGTTGTTGTTGAGTTGGTAACGTATTTTGTTGAATATGAACGCGACCGCGTTGTTAACCAAAGCCACCAGACTATTCGCATCATAGTATTCCTCTCGAAACGATCAGAGCCGGCCTTCTACAAGAAGATAGCTCTTGGAAGGGCAAGTGAAGGCATCCTGAGCGTGTATATCAATCTGGATAGTGGTATTCTGGTTGAGAGCGGCAGGGTTCTGTGACTCATACTCCCGATACTCAAAGGATTCAATACCTTCATCAACATGCACAGGCTCGGTAATTTCAAGCATAGAAGTGCGGAGCTCATCCATGGTGATATTATAAACGTCTAGACTTATCTCTAATTGTCTTGACATCTCCACCTCGGCTGGCGATGTCCAGCGATTCCAGACTGGGAGGTTGGACAGCGAGCTCGGGCTGGACAGCGAGCTCGGGCTGGACAGCGAGCTGCTTCAAAACTTCAGCGCTCTTAGCTGTGAGTTCCCTTTTCAGCTGGGGTGGCAAAGGCCTGAGAGCGTCCACCAGCTTTTTGGCAGCTGCACCTGCGGAGGCCACAGACTCCGTTGTCTTGGCCACATTCCTAACTATGGGGCTGCCAATAAATTTGGCAACTTTACTGACGGCACTGGGTATCACCTTAGCACCTGAAGAGACCAGGCTTCCAACCGCCCGAGCTGCCGAGCCCAACCAATCGAACATCCCCCCACCTACCCGCATCCGACGTCTTGGGAAAACATACATGGTTACACACTGCGAATATGTAGCCTTATAGTTATTTGCTCGCCTCTAAAGTTTAATTGTGCGCCGTCTTGGTCAGTCAACCAGACGCGTATGCTGTGTATACTACCAGCTTGGGTGATAGGGAGGTAGACAGCAGTTCTGGGAGACTCTAAGATCTTATAGCCAGGGCACACGTTGGGGAAGAATGAGTAGATGGTGGGGTGGGTCCCACCTCCGAGATAAGCCCCACTCACCACATTACAATTGACCAGAATGCTATTCACATGGAAGATGTCTATTGGCGTCTTCCCTTCTTTATAGCCCTTAGTCAATATTTGTGGGTCAAACCCAAGTATTTTGCGCAAAGACGAAGCACCCATATCAACCTCATAGTCTGGGTTGGTTATCTTTACAAAAGCTCGAAGGGTTGAGGGGTTGGGTCCTATGGTAATGTAATACTTCTCCTCGGCCTTCTCATCCCAATCCTTGGCCTCCTCCATCTTTCTTTGAATCTCTCGATTGATCTGGGCGAGCTCATAGGCTCCCTCTTCTATGGTGATGGTTTTCCACTCCTTCTCCACACGGTAGACGAAAGTATTGTTGGTGGAGTTAACATTGCTGATGGAGTTGTAGGTCTCTAGATTCAGCAAGGCCAGCTCGTATGACATCTGGGGGTCAAGGTACAGCGCTGGGGAGTAGTAGGTCGTCCAGTCGCTTTTATCCGACGTTACCACCAGGGATATATTCTCCTTCGGTGCGAGTCGCACCTCCAGCGCTGCGAGGCGGTCGCGGATGTCCTTCAACACTTGAAGCTCCATGTTTAATGAATGAAGATTCTTTTGTTCAACTTGATGGCCTGCTCCGTAGAGACCACTCCACTGCGCATAAGCTCATCCAGTATCGCAGATATTTCTGTGTCAACTCCAGTATTCCCCGCCTCCTTCGAAGCCACTAACAGGGCTAGGCGCTCCACCAGAGTGTTGGGATCGTTGTAGTATAACACACCACTACCGCGGATTAGTCCGTATTTTCTACCTTTTTTGTTATAGACTGGTATTTTAGCTAGTTGGGCCAGCCGGCTAAATGTCTCAATAGCTTGTGGAGTGTATTTCTTTGCTTTGACGAAGCGCTTGGTTAGGAGATCGTACAGCGTCTCATCTGCTGGAGCTGACAATACTAGGGTGTCCCCATCAAAAGCTTGCAGCCGGCCCGCGGCCAGAGCTGCTGGATCAATAGTTAGGGTACCGAATTTGCCTCCTCGGAGTTTCAGCCCTTGCCCACGAACAATAACCTCTTGCCGATTATCCAATATAGTTTTAACACGCTCCCTATATGCAGCCATAGCAGCAATATCATGATCTATTTCGATAATTTCCTCCGCAGTGGTGTCGCCCCTCCTCTTCCTCGAAGCGAGTTCGTTTGAATTTAGTCTTCTGGAGGTATCAAGGATGCCTCGAAGCACATCATCCGACTCACTGAGGAGGATGCTAGGTTTTGGGTATTTATATTTCCCACTAATGATTTCCATATCCAGGCCCTGATCTACATCAATTATAATAGGCCCTGGAGGGGTGGCCTCATCTGCTCTGGCCTCCTCCTCAAGAGCTCTGGCCTGTGCTCTACCCTCAATGGGTAGAACCCTACCCAACGCCTCAATAGCCCGAGCTAGCTCGTTAGCTTGTTTGTCTGCTCGTCTAGCCAATTCACCAGTCTGTTTGTCTGCTATTTTAACCAACTCACCGGTCTGAGCTTTGATGATTTGGCTTATTGCCCCCGTTTGTTGCGCTGACCTCTCTGCTACAGTTTTAGTAATTGGTGTGAAGAGTTTAGCCGCTTCCTGTTGTAAATCTGCTTCCCCCATCTTCTCTGCCAGAAACCGCTGCTTCAGGCGGTCCCGACGTGCTAGATAATCCTTCACAAAGGCGTTACGCTTTGTTTGGTTAGTCACATCAGCCCACATGTTGTTGCTATCACAATAACATATATATCTAAATAGAAGACCTCGGGATATAGAACCGATCGAACCCACATCGGTATTTGCCATCGTGGGCCTTGCTGGCCAGGTCGATTACAGCGAAACCGTAAGGTTTGCTAGTGCATTCTGTGAAGAACTCCCTGAATTCGTCAAAAGGCATATCACCACCAACATAGGAGTCGTGGATGGCGCGCAGGTTCTTCGTATCTTGGTTGAAGATCACCAATAGATTGGCATTGTCACGGATGGCCTGCTTGGGAATTCTGAAGAAGCTCTGGGTTAGATAGAATGTGTCGGCACCACCGTGCCGGCCCTGGCAGAAGTACTTCTCGATCGGCCCCTGCTTCTCCAGCATGACATCATCAAAGACCATGACAGCTCTCTCTTCAGGGTTCAGGTCCTCGACGGGGATGATGTCTTCGGCTGAGCTATGACAGGAGGCAATATTTTGCCCCGCAGCCTGTCCAACAGACTCGGCCCAATCCTGGAGGAACTGGTACTTGTCCTGTCCCAAAGACTTCGAGTACAGGTGCAGTCGGTCGTAGTTTAGGTAGCCCGGCTTCAGTAGTAGGTTGAGCATCATGTTTGTTTTTCCGCACCCCGATGGCCCGCACACAACACAACGAATGGTGTCCGGCAGCAGCCAGTGGTGGTGGTGGCGGGCTTTGTCCTCAAGGTCGTAGTTGGTTATCTCCATCTAGATATATACACATCTGCATTGTCTTCAATATGTATTGCCTGCGTTGTAAGAAGCAGACTCCTACGCTGGAGGAGTCGGAGGTTGTGCTGAAAAATCGTCGAATAACCAGGCGCGGCCTCTGTGAAGTTTGCGGTGTTAAGAAGAGCCAGATTGTTTGGTATGGGGCTCCTCAACAAAGCACTGAATATGTTGCCTTTGCCTGAGCTGCATATGAGGCTGCCTGAGGGCGTCAGCTCTGAGGATGTTCCTGGAGGCTCGTTCCAGAATACAGGGAAATATAGCTACTGCGGCCCTTTCACTAAACTAGATAAGCGGATGGCCCAAGGCTATGAGGGGGTCAACACACTCGACCGCGCCTGCAAGGCTCACGACATTGCTTATGCTGCTCATAGCGATACAGCTAACCGCAACGTTGCTGATGATGTCCTAGCCGCGGCGGCTGAAAATATTGCAGCGTCTGCCCCCGACTGGGAGAGGCGCGATGCCCGCATAGTCTCGGCCCTGATGTCGGCCAAGAGCCGCTTTGGTATGGGTGCGCCCTCGTTTTGAATATATAGACAACTGTAGTATATCAATATGTATTGTTTTCGGCGTAAGAGACAGACCCCCACTAAGGGTGGGACGATTAGCAAGATGAAGAATGGACGGTCGGTTATGCGTGGCACCTGCATTGTGTGTGGTGGAAGGAAGAGTCAGATTGTCAGTGGGAAAGGAATCATCTTTGGGCCCAAGTCACCAATCAAGGACATCCCCGTCTTGGGCTCCCTCTTGGGATGGTTGTTATAGAGATATGTGATATGGCCTTACAATAATGGAGCATGTTTACTACAGCCCGCAAGGTTATTGGAAAGGACATTCGGCTGTGAAGAAGTTGGCTGCTGCGGCTAAGGTCAGTGAGACTGAGGCTAGGGAGTGGCTTCAGAAGCAGGCTGTCTGGCAAATCTACCTACCGCGGCCTCGCTATATTCCACGACCCCACATCGCCGAGTCCACACCGAATGCAGTCCATCAAGCAGATCTTTTGTTTCTCCCACATGATCGCGTTGGTTCTGGCCGCGCGGCCAGGACCTATAGGTATGCCTTGACGGTGGTCGATGTTGCCTCGCGCTATAAGGAGGCTGAGCCGCTAACAGACAAGAGTAGCGACGCGGTCGCATCAGCGCTTGGACGGATCTATAAACGAGGGCCGCTCAGGTGGCCTAATCTTTTGCAGATTGACCCCGGGCGGGAGTTTATGGGTGCCGTCAGTCAGTTGGTAGCTAAGCATAAGACACAGGTACGTCGTGGGCAGGCTGGGAACCATCGCCAGCAGGCCATTGTCGAGCGGTTCAACCGCACTCTGGCAGAGAGACTGTTCGGGGCCCAATATGCCCAGGAGTTGTTGCTCGCTGCCCGAGGCTCAGATGAACGGTCGGTCGAATGGGTGAGAGCTCTGCCCCAGGTAGTCGCTGCAATCAATAATGAGGTGACTCGTTTGACTGGTAGGAAGCCGGCTGAGGCAATTAAGGATTCGTCCGTCTCCCACACTCCAGCCGCGCCAGCTCGCCGCGCTATCGGGCGTAAGGAACCGGTGATTCCAGCCGACTCACAGGTCAGGTATCTCTATTCAGCTGGCGAGCTTGAAGGGGGCCTGCGTCGGGCCACTGATCCTACATGGTCGCTGACTTTGCACAGGATTAGTCATATCACCCAGCAAGAGGGGCAGCCCACTCTTTACTACCTGGTGGATGGGCCGGCTCGTGGTTTTGTGCGCGAGGAGCTGCTCATTGCTCCTCCAGACACACAGCTACCCCCTAGCAGGATTCTAGGAAACCGTAGGCCCTAGTGTTGATACCATCAGCACAAATCCACTTTTTCGTGTCCATGGGGCTCAGAGATGTTTTATTCATCTCATAAACACCTATCTGGTGGCCCTTGCTTCGGATGGCAACCTGTGTGTGTTTGTATTCACGCTGGCTGAACAGACTGTCCTTGTAGTGTTCGTGTCTGAGGTCTTTCTTCACAACTGTCCGAGCCACTCCTTTGGCTTTCTTGATGTTGGTGGCCTCCTCTAGGATTGAGTACATCTTTGGTCTGAGACCAACGAACTCGGCTATCGAACGACCATTGCACTCGTCTTTGAATTTGCCGACCACTTTTTTATTCACAGACGAATGGTTGGGGTGGTCACGCGGATAATCTGAGAAGTCGTACCAGTCGGGGTGAGCCTTCATGTCCGCGTACACATCCTCAGTCTCCACCTGAAGTAGAAGGGAGTCAGTATCGGTGTAGCAGAGCTGGAGTCTATTACCGTATTGGGGTTTAAGCCGGTTGTACCAGAAGTCGTACATGAGGTGCTTGGATAGGTCCAGGATGGCCTGCCCACAATAGACAGGTTTATTCAGCTGGACCTTGTTCTTGATGCTGTGCACCGCCACCAGTCCACCGTTGAAGATTCTACACGATTCGTAGTTGGGGCTGGCGATTAATTTTCGGAGTCGATCAGTCTCGGTGCCTCTGACAAGGTTGACTCTGATACGCTTGCGAACGTTCTCCATACTCTTCCCAAAGACGGCATTGTTCATCAGCTTGAAGAAGTCCTTCTCAAATTCCGACTTGGCTTGGGCTCGTAGAGAGGTGTTCATCTCTATGTAGGGCTTCATCCATTGGGACTGACTGAACTTGATGGCTCGGTGGATCTGGGTGACCTCTAGACCGAGGCTGTGATAGAGTTTGAGATTGCGGTAGTGGACGACGTATCGCTCCTTGTTGTGGAGGTGAGGTACCAGCTTTGTTTGCTCCGTGAACTTACCCCCCAGTTTGTTCTGGAGCTCGCGCTGATAGCTGCTCAACCAGGCCTCTGGGACGGTCATGGTTTCTGGAGCTAGCGGATAGTCGCTGTGGGCTTCATGTAGATGCGCTGGGTACTTCATATCAACCTCAACTAGCCATCCCTCTGGGGCGTTGTCGGGGGTGTTGAGTACCTCCTCCAGAGTTGGATTGGCCCATTGGAACCCGCCGGTGGGGAGGTATTCCATCATGGCCCATCCATACAGGTTATTTGCATCGAGGTACATGATCCATGAATTGGGTGTTGTGGGGTCATAGTCTGATGTCTTGGGGTTGTTGGCCTTAGCATACCTCTTGGAGACCATGGCCACACCCCCTCGGAGACCCTTCTCAAAGAGGAGGTGCATATCCAAGTCGGTTAGGAGCTCGAGTTGCACCTTCGTCTTTTTTAGGAGTGCGTCCCATGCCAGGCCGGGTGCACTGATGTAGTGGGCTGGGTCGAGCTGATATACCTCCATGCAGGTGTCTCGGAATGCCTCGAACATATCAGCCAACAGACCGACGTCTGTTTTCAGGTATAGGTCATGGTAGCCTCCGATTGTTTTGCAATCGAGCTCCTGCCACACTTTCTGGGCGTGGGCATAGCCAGAGTCACTGATTCCTTCTCGGGTGAGCTTGCTGTAGAATGCCTCTTTGGGTGGTAGGCGGTCCTCTGCAAAACGCTCGAAGCTGTCCATATATTCGTAGGGGTATACACCCTTACGGAGAAGAAGATGTGACTGGCTCTGGCTTAGCGTGGTCCTGAACTTGCTCATTAAGACAGCCCAGGGGGTGTGCTTCTCAGTGTTGCACGTCTCACATCTTAAGATTATGTCGTTGCCTCTACGTGTCAGAGCCATTGATTTGCCACAGTGTGTCAGCTCGCTGAGGTTCCCTACCAGGGTGTCTAGAGAGCTATTCATGAACTGTAGGCTGTCAATGAATTGCAGCTGTCCGATGGTGAAGGAGGCGTACTTCTCTAGGGTGTTTGGTATGCAGGTGATTGTTGTGTTGTCTACTTGTTTGGTTTGCCATTGGCCGTTTTTCTTCTTCTTGTAGACTGTTCTTTTTCCCCAGTCCAGACGGCCGGCCGCTTGCATGATGATGTGGGAGTCATATCCTCTGAGGTTGTGAAAGACTACAGGTATCCTCAGCTTGTCTCTATTGATGCGCCATGCTAGATTACATACATTGTGGGCTGCACCCCGGTATTTGCCTGTAATATGGCAGTGGTCTCTCACCTTGTCCTCCTCCAGCGCCTCTTTACAGATGTGGCAGGTGGTGGCGGTGGCAAAGTCTTCACGGTATTTTTGCCCCAGCACCATCAGAGCCGGCCGCTGTAACTTGTGGTGCATGGTGGCGTGCTCTTGTCCCAAGCGTTTGAGGAATTCGTCGGCAGCATCCTCCCCCCGATATACGACAGGGTTTGTGGTGAGGCCGTCGCAGCGTACAATGGTGTAGCCGAAGCCGCAGGGGGGCTGTTGGGCAAGTTGTCGCGTGTTGCTCTGGCTTGGATCCATTGCCGCGCCATGTATGGGAACGTTCAACGTCTCAAAGTCTGCGTATATGATGTATGGCGCCCTCATCTGTTTCTGGAGGGCCTTGAAATTCATCTTCCCCTCTTTAGGCATGACATTCACCTGACAGGCTGTGTTGATGCCTTGACAGAGTGGCTCATGTTGGTCTAAGGTTTCCTGAGAGGAGTGTACATGGAGACAGTTGAGACATGGATACTTCTTACCCTCATATTTACTGTTTCCATATAAAAGCCGCCCCACATCCTTGACCCAGACATAGTGCCTATTCTCATCCATTCATAGGAGCAAGAGGTTGATTTGGTTGCGCTGGAGTGTGTTGGTTCGAAGTATGGTTGGTCCTTTGTTCCACCCAAAGACTCTGATGGCTATGGTGGGATTCTGGTTTTCAAACTTAGCAATGCTGGTCAGCTGCACTGGGAACTCGATTCCTTCAAAGTTTAGCTCTCCCAGGTGGGCGCTACAATTGTTGAGCCTATCAGGATGCTCTCCATGCGCTACTGGGTAGAGCGCTGAGAGTATGGCCCATTCAAAGCAGCGGTTGTCCTCATTCTTTACATTCACAATCTACGTGGTGGAATGAAGCTGGGTGTCGCGAAGTAGCTAGAGCCTCGGAATGGTTGGTATTTTGCAATGTAGAGGTCAAGCTGCACACACTCATCATAGGCCCAATCAGAGCCCCCTGAGGTGAAGCATTCACTGTCAGCGAATATCTTGGCTCTGGCGAGCTTCAGCCCCTCATCAATATCCCCCTCGTGCAGTACTTCATAGTTCCTGCTTCCATGGATGGCGATTGTCGTAATCTGTTCGCCTTCTGGGGTGGTACGATAGTATTTTAGATGGAGATACAGCTGCATTTTAACACTGCCATAATCCCCCAACCCTTTTACCACCAGGGCTTTGATGGCGGGCTCCATCGAACACATAAATGCTTCAGGCTCTTCATAGCCGCTACCTTCTGGGACGATTGCTTCATATTTTCTCATGCTCCCCTCAATCTCCCGGGCGAGTTTCAATTTAGGTGCGTTGTGAATGAATGCGGCCAACATCTCATCCACTTCATCTCGCACACTATCAACTCGGGCAAGGAACTCTGCTTCGAGGTCGGCGTGGCGTTGAGCACGCTGCCGGGCGCGGTGTCGTCGCTCGGCGACGATCGCGGCTCGGTCCGCGGCGGTACCGTGTACAAATCTCAGAGCGGTGGTAATCCCTGCTTCAAGTCGTGCCCCATGTAGATTGGGGTTCTTCTCGAGCAGGGAGGCCCTAGCCATCTCGCGCGCTCTGGATATTTTCCCCTCAAGAACGGTCTTCCTCCTCCCACTGTATGGCATGCCATACTCGCGGGCTTGCTGTTTCAATTGATTCAGCGTAGGCATGGTTAAATACTCAGATCCGTCAGTCTCTAACAGGTGAGTGTGTACGTACAGC
The DNA here is from genome assembly GCA_963921405.1 of Cepaea hortensis. Lineage (NCBI taxonomy): Eukaryota > Metazoa > Mollusca > Gastropoda > Stylommatophora > Helicidae > Cepaea > Cepaea hortensis. The sequence continues at coordinate 236,160 of CAWUFQ010000009.1, read as the reverse complement.
GGATAGTTCCATGTCTCTTATTGACTTTTATATTTCCATGATCATAGCCAATCGCTGAAACTCGGCGTTAAAAGGCTTTACCTTTTCATGGTACCATGTTCGGCGATTGGCTGCGTTATAACCACACTCCTTACAAATTGATAGATAGTTTGTGACCCCCCTCCCACAGCTTCTGCACGGTTTGGTACATGTCCCTTTCCGCACCAGAACTGCATGTACTTTATAGTACTCCCGCATGCAACTACGCTCACAGAGAGCAGTTGAATATAGCCGTAGCCACTTACACTTGTTCTTCGCGGTGCGCATCCTGGTATGTCTACAGATGATACACTCTAAATCGACGGCTCGGTTTTCTCACAGGCAGCCTCGGTCGCCTACAGGCGACCGTCTTTTGCGCTCCGGGACGGTTCACCGCTTGGTGTTCGCCCCGGGGCCTAAGGGGCGGGGCCCCGGGGGGTTGGATCCCTAGGGGGCTGTTGTTTTGGCGCTCCTGTGGTGCCACCGACCTTTTGGCCCCAAACCGCTATTATACATCTACTAGTGTTGTATTGTTACCAGTATATGTATGTCTTTGTTTTATGACAGGAAATTGTAAATTTTGAATGCACTTTACAAAATCCAAGTTTGTGTTTAATAAATCATAAAAAATAAGGTCATGTGATGTATTGATTGTATTTTTACTTGTCATAGACAAATTGTTTTAAACAACTCTTAGACATAATTAATTAGCTGGTAGAGGAGAGGCAAGGAATCACTTAAAGGATATGTTGGGTATCAAAGGGAATACAACTTTTCAGTTATTTCCTGAAGATATACCTTTGTTCTCTAAAACTCTATTTCTGCTCTCAAACAATTAAGTCAGCACAGCTAAATTAATTAAACGGGCGGGATCACATTGGGGAAAAGGATTTCGCATCCTTTCTCTCATTGGGGTTGAGCCATCAATCTCTACTTATCCGACAGTCAGCATGTTGATGTATGCTAGCTTGTATTAGTATATTCCTGAATTCTTGTATGCATTTATTTAATATTTTTATTTATGTTTTGTTTTTAAATTTCTATGCACTTTTTCTTAAGCCATGCTTCTTGTGTCTGTTTAAATAATGTTCTGACTTTTCTGTGAATTTCGTCATATGTCAGGACTATTTTTGTTGTTCAACTTTCACAACACATTTAATGTTCTAACATTCCAGGTTCCTATTTTAAATGTATTTCCCATTTTAAATTTACCCGTTTTGATTTGACCATAAGTAGCTGGATAACAGTCTGGTGTCACATGTGGCTCATGACTGTCCCTACCGGGTGAGGATGTCCTAAGACAGCCATTAACATCGTCCATTGCCTCCTTTATGAGACTAGTCATGCCATCTCGGGAAGATAATGTTATAGTGTTCCCTTGCCTTCCACATCTAGATCTTTTAATTGGCAGCCTAATTGTTGAATTGCTTGTTTCCTGGCCTAGAGGTTAGCGACCTTTCTCCGTTATCTCGTATACTCTCGTAAGCAATGTGACGACGGTGAGAATCAGCCTTGGTTCGAATAGCGTCGGTAACTTAGGGGTATGTGAACCGGCCGCTCAGAAAGCAATGGCAAACTACTGAGCGTAATCTTGCCAAGAAATCAACATACAGCTGAAAGATGTTGGTGTTGACAGCGATGTCCTGTAAAGGATATGCAAAACATTTATTTTTTAATTGTTGAATTGCATAATTTAAAAGTAAATGTGTTGGTTTCAAGTTGCAAATATGTCAAGACGATGTGACGAATACTGTAAATGTTAGTTCTTATTTCATTTAAATTTGACCATGAGTAATTTTATTTGATGGATAATATAATTCATTTCTTTTAGAGCGAAGAGAAGAGAATAAGCGAAAGAGGGAGAGGTAAGAGAGATATAAGAAACAGACACACAAAGCGTAACAAACAAACACTCAGTGAAATTAATTTCATTGGATAATCACTGTTCTTTGTTGCGAGCAAGTAGGACTGTGAGGTCTATTAATTGGGGTTACATCTGTTAGAATGTAACACCCACTTAAGAGGAATTTAATTATCTGAGGAATATTATCAGGGTATGCCCAAAGGGGATGGGTTCCTATCCTCTATCAAGATCACCTTCTAGAAGCTAATTTTTATGGCTCGTTCCCCCACGTGAAGATACTCAGAATATGTTCGTATATACACGAATTAATGAAAAATATAGATATATGTTTAAGATTCTTGGGAATGTGTGAAGACCACGGACTGTTGCCACTATCCCAAGAATGGATGCCCTTTTCTATCACTGGGGAAAAGGTGCTAGTGTGCAGGTGCCCGCCTTGATGCGGTCTAAATTATTATTGTCACTTATAATTTATATACTTACACCAGTATGTGATGGACTAGACCAGCCATATCATGACAGACCATTCACAGTATAAACAGGACATACAGTGACATCAAATAATATTTGTGTTTACAAACAATATGTAAGAATCAATCAACAAATGGTCTGGTAACATAAAGTGTAATAAATCAAAAAAATATGACAACAAAATATATTCACATAGGACACATCTCTGGAGAAAAAAAAAACATAGTCAGGTTTACAAGGAATACCAACTGATGTGAATACATAATTGTGGAAATACCAAACATTTGGATCATCCAAAATACATTAAAGTATAATTATGCATCATCAAGGAAATACCATTAAACAAAGGATATACATGTCTCCGGTGCAGCTGATATCTGCCGGTAGGTACTTCAGTTGTATAGGATTCTAATTCTACCTGGAGCCAGTTTTCTATCAGAGGGCATCACTGTGAGTGAGGTAATTCAAGTTGTTCTGTCAGGATCTAACATCAGGAATTCTCAGTGGGTTCATGGGTTACATGGGTTAGATCTTTGAAGGATGGGGGTGGTGGATTATGCAAGGAAATGGGCTACAATTTGGGCTGGCAAAAGATGTTCATGACCTACTATTTTCCTGCCCTCAGCAACCAAGTCTGCATCTTCAGAACCGTAGGCTTTCAGTTACACCACCCATCTGACGGTCCAAACAAAATATAACTTAATAAGCATTTTGCTAACATTTACATATCAGTAAAGCATAAAACATGTCAAGACAAAAAAAAATCAAGAAAAATAAGAGAATAAGGCAATTAGGGAAAGAAGAATGTGCCCACTCAATAGTGAGATCACCTCCCTCTTATCTGTATAGATGGCATTCAATCCATCATTTCATGCTGTAAGGTCCTGATGGGATCAACTCTTGGTGCAACCAGGACAAATAAAAAAAAAGGTAGTCATAATTTGAAGACCAGGGAGTCTGGTTGTGACCAGGTTATCCGGTTGTGTCAATCAAAGTAAGTTGATTCAAAGTCATCAAGGATGCAACAGACATGTTGGGATGAAGGTAGGTTGTGGTAGAGGCATGATGTGATTAAGATAAAGGTATATTGTGATGAAGGTGGGATGCGATAGATGCATACAATGGTAGATGCATGGGAAGGGTACATGTAGTGCCACTTCCTAGTAAGCCAGACCTAGGTTGAGACTGTTGCTTGATAAGACAGGGTGTGTTGAGATGGATATAAGTTAATGTGTTAATGGGTTAATGGTTGAGGTAATGGTCAACCTTATAACATCAGCATCACTGTCATCATCCGGTGCCTGTATGGACGCTCATATTTCCTTTCTCCGGGTTCGGTTTAGATCTCAAATGCCTATCAACATCATCATGTGAATGTATGTAGCTTGTCTTTCATTCCTCTGGGTTAGGTTTACATCTCAAGTGCCTATCATCATCATCATCATCATCATCATCATCATCATCATCATCATCATCATCATCATCATCATCATCATCACCACCACCACCACCATCATCACCATCATCATCATCATCATCATCATCATCATCACCATCATCAGCATCATCATCATCATCATCATCATCATCATCATGTATTGATATAACTGCCTTTTTATATCAGAGAGGAACATTATAGCATTTCCTCACACCAAAGTAATCTTCCTCACCCATCAGCCATTTTACAACAATCACAAATAAAAATATAATTATCTCATGAGTTTATGTGAGTGTCTTTAGAAGAGTTATGTATTTAGCATGAGCACTGATTTAAACAAAACAGGTATGGTGATTCCTCGTGGTCTCTTTTAAGCTAAGGGCTGGAGGACGACATTGTTATACCACCCACGATTGCAGGTTATCTCGTGCACCTGGGGAGAAATTGGCTCTTTTATAATCATATTTCAGAACATAAATAGCATGCCGTTGACCGTAAGAACCACCTAATCATCATCACTAATGTGTGAGGCTTTTGGTGTGTGCCTAACATTTGGGTATATGGTGCAACTCTTATTAATGAACATTTATTCTCAGAACAACACATGACAATTTCTCAAAACATATTCAGGGTAAAAATGTGAATAAAAGAATCACAAGATATATACATCCCTACATGTGTGAGTCAGTGTACATGGTTTTAAAGAGATAGACTCTCAAGCTACATTTCCTCTGTAAAAGCATCAATGTCTAGCAAGTATATTTGAAAAGTACATTATTCATATGTTGAGGAAAGTAGTTATATACAGATTGTAACAGAATATAAAGAAGTATTCTTTTGCTAGCACATGGTAACAGATTATCAGAAATATATTCTTTTGCTAGCACATGGTAACCGAATATAAGAAAATTTTCTTTAGCCGCATATGTAAAAGAATATGAAGAAATATCCTTTAGCCGCATATCTTGAAAGAATGTAAGAAAATATTCTTTAGTAGTATATTGCAACAGGATGTAAGAACATATTATTTAGTAGTAAATCTCGCAACATAATGTCTTGCTGAAGGTTCTAACCAGGCAGGTGCAGTAAACAGAAAACATGGCGCTTGCCTTCATTTCCACATGAACAGAAAATTAGACTATGATCATTTGCAAACATTTTAAACATTACATCGACATTATTATAAATATAAACATCGTATTACCTTGACTTCAAGGAATGATTCACACACATTGAAAGCTTTGCCTGCTCGAGGAACTAGAACACTGCTTTTGATCTGTTTCAACGCACCAGGTGGTAATCACTTGATGTTTAAGCTATAACTAACATTTATTCCCCCCCCCCCAAATTGTGCTTAGAGGGTCTGGCTCACTGTCTCATCCGGCTTTATCCGATCGCTCATTGGTTTGTATCGCCTGCCTAACAACGCGGGTGTATGGGGTGCGGAAATGGTCATAAATCTTAAATCAAAGGCCGTAAGGTGGCTGGAAATATCTCACAAGGCTCCCATCCAAAGACAGTTCTTACCGAGGAGAACTGGTAGAACAGACACTCACGGGTTTCCGACTTCTCTTCTGATGCTTCCTTTCTTCCATGTTTGTTACTGTCTCCTCCTCCAATGATTCATCCGGAAATGGATGTCGACTCAAGAAGTCTGCTCCCACATTAGGTTTCCCAGGTACATACTCAATTTGGAAAGAACATGGCTGTAAGAGCAACAACCATCTTATCAGTCTTGCATTCAAGTTCCTTGATGCTGCCAGGAACATTAAGGGTTGATGATCACATTGTACTACAAAATATTTTCCGTACAAATACGCCTGAAATTTCTCCACTATCCATACCAGCGCGAGGCATTCCTTTTCGATAACCGCATAGTTCTTCCGAGCCGTATTCAGCTTCCTACTTGCATATGCAACTGGAAAGAGTTCTGATTAGTCATCTTTCTTCTGAAGCAGGGTCGCGCCCACTCCTATGTTGCTCGCATCCGTTCGAAGCGTGAAGGTACGGTTGAGATCTGGTAACTGAAGAACTGGTTTATCAGTTAATGCTTTCTTGAGAGCTGTATAAGCCGCTTCACATTCAGCTGACCATTTGACTATCTCTGGATTTCCTTTCCTAGTAAGATCAGTTAAAGGGGCAGTCAGAGAGTTAAAGTCCTTGATGTATCTTTGGTAGAATCCACACAAGGATACGAATGATCTAACATCCTTTTTGGTTCTTGTGCGTGGTGCCTTCTGGAGTTTCTGAACATTACCTTCATGTGGAGTCATGAATCCTTGAGAAATTTTATGACCAAGAAAATCCAGCTGTTTGAATCCTATCTGAAACTTCTTTGGCCTTGCTGTCAATCCAGTTTCTTTTAATCGTTTGAATAGAAGATGCAGAGCTTCTACGTGTTTATCAAATGTCTCAGTTGCTATTAAAATGGCATCCATGAAATTGCTAATTGCAGGATAATGTAATGGTTCAAGTAACTTCCTTATCCTTCGTGTAAAAACACTTGGCGCGTTACTTAATCCACATGGAAGAACATTAAACTCATAGTGCTCGTAAGGGACGCTGAAAGCTAACCATGGTCTAACTTCCTGTTTAACTGGAATCTGATAATAGCCCTTACTGATATCTACCTTAGTGAAGAATTGCGCTGAGCTGAGACGGGGGAAGAGTTGGTTCTGATCCGGTAGCGGTTCAGCTTGAAACTCAGTCATAGCATTGAGCTGTAGATAGTCGATGCACAATCTATGTTCTACACTTGGTTTTCTCAGTAACACCACACTTGCACTGTAAGGGGACTCAGATGGTGAAATGATTCCAGCCGAGAGTATTTGCTGTATTTCTTCCTTCAAAATGGGTTCTTTGTCAATAGGAATGGGATAAGTTTTGGCACGCATAGAGTCTATTAACTTCATGTCAATCTCTACTAAATTGTGTATGTCCTGGCTTGTCCGTAAGTACATCTGCATGAGTAGCTAAAAGATCCTGGATCCGCTTCTGCTGATCTGGTTTTAATCTAGGACTAATATCCACATCCTGAAAAGTTTCTTTTGCTTGCAGAGGGTATTCTATACATTCTACACACACACACACACACACACACACACACACACACACACACACACACACACAGACAGACAGACAGACAGACAGACAGACAGACAGACAGACAGACAGACTGACAGACTGACAGACAGACAGACAGACAGCCAGCCAGACAGACAGACAGACAGACATTGTGTTTTATAGATATAGATGGAATCAGCACTATTACTAATGATGGATTTTCAGCATGCTCTCAATCAAATAAACATTGGCAGGACTCCGAGTTCAGACATCACACCCGAAAAGATTAATTCCTTAGAAGAGCATGGTATAGACCAAGTTTTCATATTGCTAAACATTAAATGTAATATTTGGTGATATTCCGACTTACTTATGTACATCAATGTTTATTGTAATACCGATTTATCTGATTAGTTTACGGTTTTTATTTCTTACGTAAATGAGTTGCTGATTGGCTTTTCTGTCTTTCCGTGTATTCGTTGCCTTTTCCTCGGAAACCATATTTCTCTTAACATTATACGTTTTTTTCAGCATCTCTACTCATTGTCCACATTTCAAAGCCATACAAAAGTAGAGGTTCTTTGTGGTACTTCGCCAATCCTTTTATCTTTGCAGTTGACATCTTACTATTGGACAGTATGTTTTCTATCATACAAAATGCTACTCTTGTCGTAGCGATTCTTGTTCTAATCTCATCAAAGCACATCCCATAAGATACCTGTTCCGAGATAGTTGTACTGATTCACTTGTTTACGAATGTTACTGTTTGCCCGTATATTACACGGCGGCAGTTCTTTCTTCTAAGGTCCGAAGATAATCTATCTCTTCTTACAATTTAATTATAACCCTAGTTGTTTACTGTATACACTAACTAAATCTATTAAAAGTTGCAGATCTTGTTCGTTGTCTGCAGTCAATACATATCCCTGCAGCACAGATCTATTAATAGGTTGATATTGAACTACTTCCTTATCAATCTTTATCGCAGCTTGTTGATTTTTTTCCTATCAATTTGTAGACTGCAAGCGTCGGTATGAAGTCGACATGTCTTACTTTATAGAACGCCTGTCTGTAGTACTTTGTAGAACGCCTGTCTGTAGTCAATGAAACAAAGGTGTATGTCTTCGGTTACTACGCACGAACGCTTTCATTAACGTTCACAACAAATTCACATTTACTGTGTCCTTGCAATACGAAAGGTAGACGTCCCTTTGCTTGCAGATATCTCGAACAACGCATCACAGATTATATTGTATGATACCTTAACTGATAAGTCTCCAACCCGCTAGAGAAAAGTTAACTAACGCGGTACTAATAGTCACACGCACCAACATGTCTCCACAACGTAAGTGCATTGAGTAACAGTATACAAGAGAAGTGTGGGGTAGTATAGTCGTTCAACATGCACATATACAATAGTGTGCTATAACTGACAACAGACGAGCCACTAGACTAATACCTATACTCACCCAATGAGTTAACACGCTTTTGTTTAAAATTATAACAAAATACATTTAATTTCGAACTTGAGAAAGTAAGATAGTGTCAGTAGAATAGGTAGGACAGTTGAGAAGAAACACAAATTGTCACTAATGAGAGACCAGTAGACATCTATGCTTTTGTCAGGTTGAAGAAATCATCGCAGGGGCGTTAGAAATGTGAATGTTCGAGGAGGGTTTTTGAAAATACAGAATTCCGAATACAAATAGAGACATTATGAAACAAACGGAGAACTCTACTAATACTCCCAGCTATACCTTGATTTCCTCCCCCATTCACACATCCCATCACAAAGACACTCTTCGTTCTTTTAGATCTATATGGTCAGGAAAAAAATCGGCGCCCGGTGGAGATAGTTAAGCCTAACATGACGACCAGACGATCAGCAAGGACACAGCGTGGAAAGAGGGCAGGCGCACGCAGAAGGCGTTTAAAATGTGACAGATTGGGTATCGGAAACGTTCGAATACTGTACTGGAACTGTGCATCATTTAGTCAACGCCGACCCATTCTTGAAAAACTTCTCTACGGAAACGATATTGTAGTCTTACAAGAAACACAGCTCGGCGACGGAACAGTCAATGTCGCGGGATTTCAGGGATTCTTTAACAGACGGCACCTCGGACAGGCCATTCTGGTCCGCGACAACATACTGGTGTCTGAGATCGATATGTCTTCCTGGAACAGTGATGCCCTGCAAGTGAAGGCATTAAGAATAATGACGCCAGTACAGCTTGTAATCGTGAACGTTTATGCGCGAAATGGGAAGGTCGACGTGCGACAATGGCAGAGTTTGTTCGATATGGATGAAAGGCATATCATCTACTGTGGGGACTTCAATGCCAGAGGCAGTCAATGGGGGAATTGCATCACCAATAGACAGGGAGAAGATCTGGAGGACGCCCTGGCACCTGCTGCCCTAATCTGTCTGAATCATGGGAAGGTCACTAGAATAGCCACTCGACCAGGTGACTCTGACAGCTTCATTGACTTGGCTCTGGTGTCGCCAACCATCGGACCAAGTGCCGGTGGGGCACACTGGGATATCAGGATAGTGACCACTACCCCTGTGTCATCCTGAACAAGGCGGACAGGGCCATGAGTCAAAGAAACAAGACAAATGCCTTCCCGTACGACAACACTGGTCAAGACGCCATAAACAAGATCAGAAGTAGAAAACTAACCTCCTCCCGCAAGAGACAAGAAAGATGGTTGCAGCCACCATGGTGGAATGGAGAGGCCGAGAAGGCATGGCTGGGAAAGAGGCAGGCTGTCAAAGACTGGCAAAAGGCCAGAAAGGCTAACATGCCACAGGTTGAGTTGCCGAACCTGAAGACTGAGGTCGATAAGACGATGACTTTATTCAAATCCTGCGCCAAACAGGCCAAGGCCGAGAAATGGGACGAGTTCTGCAGGAAGGTGTGCTCCGAGATATCTCTTACGACATTCTGGCGCCTCCACAAGAGCATGAACGGTGCTGCACAACGTAGGGGTATTCTAGACTTTCAAGGCACAGACCTCGCATGGAAAAAGTCGGATGCGGATAAAGGTAAGGCCCTTGGCGTGAGGCTTGATCATTGCCTGTCCTTCAGAGATCATGTCGATTATGTCATAACGAAGGCTCGAAAAGGTTTGTCAGCAATGAGAGTCATGGCGACTGCCAATATCGAGCAAAGACTGCTAATAATTCGATTCCAAGGACTTGTGCTTTCACGCATCGAGTATGCCCTGGCCATCCTCACTGTCAGCCCTACACAGATTGGAAGACATGAAAAGGTACAAAACGAAGCCATGCACATCATTTTGGGCTGCACGAGAGACACCAGCTGTGTAGCAATGAGATACCTCCTTGACTTCCCGACAATGGAACACAGGATCAAGATCTGGAGAGTTCGTGCATACTTAAAAATAAGTGCACATGAGCAGCACCCTCTGCATGACGCTATATTCAGAGAAAAGGGCAACAGGCTAAAGAGGGGCAAATCATGGAAGGGTCGGGCGGAAGATGTCGTCAGACAGGTCTGCAGTCTTACCAGTATCAACCCCGGCAAGGAATGGGTGCCTGTGCTTCCAGCTTTTAAGTGCACTTTCTCCTGCATTATCACACTCGACAGACGGTGCAGAGAGCAGAACCCTGCCGTTGTCAATGCAGAGGTTAACGCGCTCTTCTATGAACACTGAGATAGCCCCGAAGTGCTCATCTATACAGATGGATTTGTTGTAAAGCAGCAGAGAAGTGCGTGGGCATTTACAGCCCGTTCAGCGGTCCGAACCGTTAAAGAATCCAGTGGTGCCCACTCTATGACCACGAGCAGCATGACGATGGATGTGATAGCAGTTACACAGGCTTTCATATGGGTGGAATCACAGCATTATACCAACGTGTGTGTACTAAGTGATTCAATAAGCATGATTCATAAGGTCGAAGCTGGATCTGTACGTAGACAGTGGATTGAGTCGCTGCGGAATTCTGTTGTCCGTAAAGTCACCTTCATCTTCGTCCCGGGACATGCAGGAGTCGAGGGAAATGAACGAGCTGATAAACTGGCTGGCTCTGCACCCCCTGTAGATGGCCAGCCCATGAATCGGGCCGATGTTATTAACGTCTTCAAAGATATGGCGAGAACAGAGGACTTTGACGTCAGTGATTCCACAACGCTGTCCAGGGTGAAAGACCTGGGAGAAAGAATCGGCACCGCCAGACGCGAGAGTTACATCGGGAAAACAAAGCGCCTCGTCAACCATGCAGGAGTCGAGGGAAATGAACGAGCTGATTAACTGGCTGGCTCTGCACCCCCTGTAGATGGCCAGCCCATGAATCGGGCCGATGTTATTAACGTCTTCAAAGATATGGCGAGATAAGAGGACTTTGACGTCAGTGATTCCACATCGCTGTCCAGGATGAAAGACCTGGGAGAAAGAATCGGCACCGCAAGACGCGAGAGTTACATCGGGAAAACAAAGCGCCTCGTCAACCAACACAGAACTGGCACTGTTAGAAACCGGGCGCTGATGCATATGCTGGGGGGGGGGGGGGGGGAGAATCTGAGCACCTATGGACATGTCCGGAGTGCAATGAAGATACCCCAACTGATAACTGATATAACTGAATAACTGATAAATGTGTGTGGAATTTAGCTTTATTTTAGTAATATGTGCAACGCCATAGGAAAGATAAGTAATTTAGATTGACAAGAGCAAGTTCAAAATGAATAAATGCAACACATATCAATAGAAATAACACCACCCCCCCCCCCCCCCCAAAAAAAAAAAAAGGAAAAAAAAAAAAACAACGTAGAAGAATTAGGTGGCAGAGACGATTCCACAACTAGTAGATATTAGTTGTAAAGGTAAACAAAATCACAATTACAATAAACAAAAAAAAAATAAAGAAATATTACGAAGATGTGAGGCAGCGAACATGGAGAATAATAGGAACATATGAGACAGCGAATATAGAGAAAGAGTACGAACATGTAAGACAGCGAAAGTGGAGAAATGGTACGAAAATGTGAGACAGCGAACATATTATGTCTAGATATATCGTGCAAGAAGTTTAAAGAGTTTGAGGATATATCTGTTTCACTGAGTTTTGTAATCCACTGTTGCATGTGCTATATGTCTAAATCTTCATTGGGGCAGTGAATGATCCATCCACCATGTACCATGCCGGTAAGCGTGGGCGGTCATGTTCTGCCATCCCACTCGATCAGCTCCGTGTTCTTGTCTCGACCATGCCATGTGGCCAATCCATCCAGATATTTACTTCTCGGTCTTCCCCTTGGTCTCTTCCCTTCGATCTTGCCAGTTGTCACCAAGTTCTCCAAGTCATTTCTTCTCATAACATGTCCAACATATTTTGACTGTTATCAGTTATCAGTTATCAATTGGGGTATCTTCGTTGCACTCCGGACATGTCCATAGGTGCTCAGATCCTCCACCCCCCCCCCCCCCAGCATATTCATCAGCGGCCGGTGGCTAATAGTGCCAGTTCTGTGATGGTTGATGAGGCGCTTTGTTTTCCCGATGTGCCTCACGCGTCTGGCCGTGCCGATTCTTACTCCCAAGTCTTTCATCCTGGACAGCGATGTGGAATCACTGGCGTCAAAATCCTCTGTTCTCGCCATATCTTTGAGGACGTTAATAACATCGGCATGATCCATGGGCTGGCCATCTGCAGGGGGTGCAGAGCCAGCCAGTTTATCACCTCGTTCATTTCCCTCGACTCCCGCATGTCCCGGGACGAAGATGAAGGTGACTTTACGGACAACAGACTTCCGCAGCGACTCAGTCCACTGTCTACGTACAGATCCAGCTTCGACCTTCTGAATCATGCTCACCGAGTCACTTAGTACACACACGTTGGTATAATGCTGTGATTCAGCCATGTGAAAGCCTGTGTAACTGCCATCACCTCCATCGTCATGCTGCTCGTGGTCATAGAGTGGGCACTACTGGATTCTTGAACGGTTCGACCCTTTTAACGGGCTGTAAATGCCCACGCACTACTCTGCTGCTTTACAAAAGATCAAATCTGTGTAGATGAGCACTTCGGAGCTATCTGAGTGTTCATAGATGAGCGCGTTGACTTCTGTATTGACAGCGACAGGGTTCTGATCTCTGCACCGTCTGTCGAGTGTGATAATGTAGGAGAAAGTGCACTTAAAAGCTGGAGGCACCGACACCCATTCCTTGCCGGGGTTGATACTGGTAAGACTGCAGACCAGTCTGACGACATCTTCCGCCCGACCCATCCATGATTTGCCTCTCTTTAGCCTGTCACACTATTCTCTGAATATATAGCGTCATGCAGAGGGTGCTGCACTTATTTTTAAGTATGCACGAGCTATTTTGACTGCTGTCTACGTCTAATGACTTTAATCAGTTTACGATCTTCATTTGTTTCTTGAAGGACTTGCTTATTGTTTTTTTTGTCAGTCCATGGCATTCTTTGCATTTTCCTCAGAAACCACATTTCCACAGCCATCAGCTGTTTTTCAGCTTGACTGCTTATTGTCCACGCTTCACATCCATACAAAAGCACAGGTTCTATGTAGCACCTCAACACTCTTTTTCTCTTTTCAATTGATATCTTTTTATTGGTCAGTATGTTTTTCATCTTGCAAAAGGCTACTTTCGCAATGACAATTCTTGTTCTAATCTCTTCAAGGCATCTCCCATCAGATGTTATGACTGTGACGAGATTAAAGTATCGATTCACTTGTTTAAGAATATGCCCATCTACTCGAATATCAAATTGCGGTATTTCCTTCTTCCCAGTGACGACCATAATCTGTGTCTTCTTAATATTAAGTTCTAACCCTAGTTGTTCACTGTGTGCAACAACCGCATCTACTAAATTTCGCAGGTCCTGGTTAATGATCAGTACATTTGTCATAACATTTGAAGTTTCACTTGTTATATTCAGATTACACCCAAAAGACAGAATTCATGACAGTTTATGCCAACAGTAAATAATAACGTAAGTATAAATGAAAACATATTTAAAACAAGTTAGAGAGTAAAATTATCTGAGCCGTGTGTGTATGGCAGTATGTGTGAGACAATATGGGCGACTAGATAGAGAAATAGAAACGATGAAACAGTAAGCAAGCAATATCAACTATAAAATACCACATATTCTAAAACATACAAATATTTACATGCATACACAGAAACAGCAGAGAGGCGCTTTGTTCTTCCCAATGCCACAAATGAGCTGTCCTAGAAAGACACAATAGTAAAGTCGCAGTACACTTGATGAGATGCAAAAGAACGCAGCTGAAAAAACAACGAACAGATAGAGATAGAGAGAGAGAGAGCGCGCGCGCTCGATCGATCGATCGATCGAGAGAGAGAGAGAGAGAGAGAGAGAGAGAGAGAGAGAGAGAGAGAGAGAGAGAGAAACATGATAAACTAAGAACAAGTGCAGGAATAACACGCATTGTTGACTTTATTTAACAGTGACTTTTTCAATGTTTGGAACATTTATTTAGATTGGAACTATAATTTGTTGTTATTGTTGTTGTTGTTGTTGTTGTATACTCAACATTTATTCAATGTCATGCTGCACAAACAGGCTGCTCCATGCTTCCAGCGGACCATAGTTAGAACTGTGCACCCACATCACCAGGTACCAGCAGACCGTCAGCCCTCAAATGTCTGGCGAAAGTATTTGGTGAAACTCCATTCTTGGAGACAACAATATTTTGTATGCCTGAGTACTGGAACTTTGCACTACGGAGAGCTACAACTACCTGATCCTCCTGGTTTTCATGGGAACTGTCACAGCCTCACATTATACGGTAAACCAACATAAGTTAATAGACACTGGCGAAGGGCTACAACTCCCGCCCAAGGGAAAGAAGTAAGTCACTCGAAGGCTTGAGTAATCCAGAGCCTTCTCGAAGGACTGCTCAGTGAGTCCACTGTCCCGTGGACACTGATGTGGCCCGCCTATTGTGGGATCCACGAGGAACTCGGACAGAGTTACCACCCGTGTCGGATTGCGACACGTGTGAACCGGCAGAGACAGACGGGACATCGGAGAGGCAACAGGGCCTGCCTTAGAGGGACTTAATAGTTCAGACCCATGTGTATTTAGGGTCATAGACATATGCTAGATAGTTTGCTTAGAATGTTTGTTATAATCATGTGTGATGTTAAACCTCTGTGATATGCAACTCATCAGTGCGGGCTTGTTAAAACCCACTGCGCCAACGCACTGTATACCTAAGTTCAATAAATGTTGCTATATTATATTTAACGGAGTTATTTTTGCCTGTTTGAGCCCGAGTTCAGATCCCCTAGAGATCCAACACTGTGACAGGCTTTTTGGGGGCTAAGCTCCGGTTTTGGCACAAGCTTTACGTTCAGACGGCTATTGATTGCCAAGTAAAAATTAAGTAAATGATATCAAATTTATTACTGAACAAGTTTAATAACTTTGCAGCTATCTAGTAATGAACTAGTATTAGTATTAGTCCCTCTGCAGATAATCTCCCAATGATGTTAATACTATAAAATTTGACATGACTGTGACATTTACGTGACTGTTACTAATTTTTTTTTTGATTCTACGAGCAGATTGTTCCGCGAATTGTGGTGTATGTAACCTATCTTCCAACAGTGGCGAGAGAACGAGACTACATTCGCAAGTCCAGGGAATATAAGATGAGTTTCATATCATGCCCATTGCAACCCTAAGCGGTACTTATCACCATCCATCCTGTAACATTTTTGTTTTGCATTGATTTGTATGTATATTCATAACCTTGTAACCAACAAAACTTTGCATTTGTATTTGCTCATGTAAACATTAAGGGAGATAACTAAATTTTCTACTCCCCAACATTTGTCTAAGGGATTTAACTTCAGTAAAATTACCAACAAGTAAAAGACAAGATGTCTACGTTAGAAAAATGTATTGAGTTAGGTATGAAATTAGGTTATAAAGAAAAGAAACTGTCAGAATGGTCACAGAAGACACACGTAGAGAACATTGCCCGTGAAGAAAGAGCGATAGAACGGGAAGAAAAACAGAGGCAATTGCAGGCAGAAGAAAAGAAAATGCAGGCAGAAGAAAAGAAGAGCAAATTGAGGCAGAAGAGAAAAAGATGCCGATGCAACTACAAGCTGAAGAGAGGAAAATGCAATTGCAGGCTCAAGAGAAACAAATAGAGCTTGAGGCGGTGGCCAAACAAGCCCAATTAAATGCCGATACACAGATAAGACTAAAGCAGATGGAGATTGATTCCAACGTAGAAATATCTGTAAATAAACTGAGAAGCAAGGAGGAGGAACAAAAATACAACAAGTATAAAGGCCTCGTTAAAGCATTTTGCTCAGGAGATTCTATCAGTGCATACCTGGAAAATTTTGAGTGTCTAATGTCCTACCATAAGATCGTAAAATCAGATTGGTCATTTATTTTAATGAGAAACTTAGCTCTGGAACCCTTAAAAGTAATAGAGACAGTTCCACAGGATATGAGAAAGGATTATGATTATTTAAAGCAACGAATACTCCAACATTTCTCATTAGATACAGCAGGGTATCAACAACAGTTCGCAAAATTATCCCCACAACCTAACCAAACCTTCATAGACTACGTGTCTACAGTTCAGGATGTTTGCACAAAGTGGATTAACTCAGCTAAAACTAACAACAGCCATGACAAACTGAAAGAACTCATTATTATTGACAAAATAGTTAGTACAATCCTAACACCTTTTGCTAAGTTTTTAAAACAAATGGACTGTAAAAGTATCCAAGAAGTAGAGACCAAAGGGAACGCATTTTTCACAGCGAACCGAGATATTTTCCAATTAAACCTAAGTCAAAACGAAACAGCAGCAGTTGTAAACACTAGATACTCAAAACCAACTGAAAACAAGTTCAAACCACGCTCGAATGTTAGGAAGCCAGTTAAGTGCCAGTATTGTCATCTGACACACGAAGAGTACGCGATGTGTGATAAATCACCTAATTATCCACATCATCTCCAAATGATAGTGGAGAAGCAAAAGAACAAGAGAAATGCGTATCAGAGAGCGGTCAAATGCTATTTTTGCTCCAGCTTTGGGCACTATTCACGCTTTTGTGAAGGGCGAAAGATAATGAAACAGGCCAATGCTGCACTAGTTGAAACTTCCTCAGATGAAGATATTGAACAAGTGAATGAGTGTGACAATCAGAATGAAAGTTTGAGTGAGCTAGGGAATGCAGTGCAAATAATTGACACCATTACAGACAATAAATGTAACACCTGTAGGAAATTCCAACTTGACACAACATTGTTATGTGGCCACACGATCCCTATTTCTAATGAAATGGCCAACGCTGCCTTATCATCTACAGGCAAGCTAAATTTCTCAACAGGGTTTGTAAATAACAAAAAGTGCACATTAATCCGTGATTCCGGTGCAACGCTATGTGGAATTAAGAAAACATTAGTCAACGACAAAGACTACACACACAAACACGTAACTTGTCGCACATTCGCAGGCACCATCGAAAAATACCCCCTTGCTCTTGTCGAAATTCGTACACCGTTCATATCAGGACTAGTATTGTGCGCAGTACTAGAAAATCCTGTCGCTGAAATTATACTTGGGAATCTGCCCAACATACGATCTTGCTCTGAAAAGGAAATCAGAGATTGGGAGCAGAAAAACGGTATCCAGAACCCAAACAGCGATTCTAAAGAGAAACACCACACGTGCTTGTCTCAAACTGCCAAAAGCACAAGGGAGACAACCAATGAAGTAATTCAAAAAGAATTAACCGAGGTGCATAATGCAGGGGCGGCTGAATCTGTCAGTGATACGACCAACTTAAAACCTCGAACTGAGGATGCCAGCGATCCACAAATTACCAAGCCTGTAGATGTGCAACAACACACACAACACACGAATGCAATAACACAACAGAAAACTCACAAAACCCACACCGACCAACTGCAGGAGTCACTAGAAATTGTATCACCAAACACTACCATCACTAATTTTGGAGAAGAACAGAAAGCAGATCCTACACTTTCACAATATTTTAGGTTAGTAGGACTTAAACCAAAATTAACTAAAAATGCGTCGTGGACATTTAGATTAAAGAACAATGTTCTGACTAGATTATACACCAGGTATCAGACCACGATACAGCAAGTAGTTCTACCTCAATCACATCGTGAGAAAGTACTAAAGATAGCCCATGATTCACCTTTCGGAGGTCATATGGGTTACGAAAAGACTAGAGCCAGGGTCCTGACCCAATTTTATTGGCCTAAATTTTGCCCAGACATAAAAACCTATTGTAGATCATGTGATATATGTCAGAAACTGGTTAAAAAGGGAAAAAACCCTGCGGCAGAAATTCAATCAACCACAACTGCCTCGAGGCCATTTCAAATCGTGGCAGTTGATCTAGTAGGTCCGTTAAACCACATCTCAAGCAAAGGGAATATATATATTTTTACTCTTATTGATCTATGTACGAGATGGCCAGAAATGATTCCATTAAAATCTATCTCCTCTAAGGATGTGACGGACGTATTGTTAAATATATTCTCCCGTTTTGGCTTCCCGGAGAAAATAATTTCAGATAGAGGAACCCAGTTCATATCGAATGCCACTCAATCGGTAACTAAGTTACTAGGCATAAAACAATGTTTCACCAGTCCCTATCGACCGGCCGCGAATGGTATCTGCGAGAAACTAAATGGGGACCTGAAACATATGTTATCCAAAGTGACAGCTGAAAATCCAGCCGATTGGGATATACTTCTCCCAACGGTGCTGTTAGCATATAGAGAAGTCCCACAATCAAGCACAGGGTTCTCTCCTTTCGAATTGATATATGGAGCGAACCCAAGAGGACCTCTCACTATTTACAAAGATATCATATCACAACCTGCAAATATCCAACTACCAATTTCCACCTATGATTTAGTCACTGACACCAGAGGCAAAATCATACGATCCTGTATACTGGCCAGAACATCATTACAGGAGAAAGGTTTTAGGTACAGGCAGTACGCCAACAAAGGTGCAAAAACAATTGTATTAAAATCAGATCAGGATATTTTACTATTGCTACCTAACAAGAGAGATTTACTATCAACCTCTTGGCAGGGACTATTTAAAATTGTTAGAAGAATTTCGGAAGTTGATTACGAAATTTCTTTGAATGGAAAGTTGAAAATATTCCATGTAAATATGTTAAAACCATACTATGCTAAAGAGGACAGTGACACGAGTAAGCAGACGCAGCTAACTGATGACAGAAACGAATCGACAATTACCCAACTGAATGACACCTCGACAAACGAAGCATCGTTAACGACGCACTCTTACGACAACAAAGACGACGAAGACATATTTACATTACCGACAATATGGGATAACGACAACGACGACCAATTTGACGACATATTGACAACGATTAGTCTCGACGACGACGACAATGACATTGAGGACAATTTACAAACAGTAGCATCTGTAATAAATCAGACAGACGTAGACAATACTGAAATTCCAGTACCAATTATGAATGACGACGGTAGTATAAAGGACATACAAATCTCTGACACTTTGACACAACAGCAGCGACAAGACATTTTGTCTCTCCTTAACGATTATAAATATATCTTCTCTAACAAACCTGGACGGACTGACAAAATAACACATTCAATTGTGTTGACAGATCTGACACCGGCCAAATGTAGACCATATTCTATTCCTCTGCATTATAGAGCAAATTTAGACAAAGAAATTTTGGATTTAGAGAAAAATAGAATAATTCAGAAATCTATGTCCCAATATTCATCACCGATTGTCCTGGTGAAAAAGAAAGACCAAACGATTCGTTTGTGCATAGACTATAGAAGGTTAAATACGATAACCACAACAGATGCGGAGCCAATGAACAGCTGTGAAGACCTCATTTTGAATATGTCTCAATCGTCCTTATTTTCGAAGGTTGATTTAGCGAAAGGTTATTGGCAAGTACCACTACACCCTTCTTCTAGACATATAACAGCATTCGCAACACCTCTTGGTTTGTACGAATGGAGATATCTTCCATTTGGTCTCAAGAACGCTCCCGCCACATTTGTCAGGTTAACTAGGTTGTTATTGCATGGCATCAAGGACGTGCAAGCATATATTGATGATATATGCATTCATTCTTCTAATATGACTTCTCACTTACTCACACTCCAACAAGTCTTCAACCAAATCTTTCTTTTTGGACTTACTATCAAACCTTCCAAGGTTGAAATAGGCTATAAACAAATAGACTTCCTTGGTCATAGAATTTCTGAAGGCAAACTGTTGACAGATGATAAAATTGTTTCGAAAATTCTCAATCTAGAAGTTTCAACTACAAAGAAACAAGTTAGAAGTTTATTAGGTCTTATAAACTATTATGCTAAGTTTATACCAAACTGGGCAGAACTTACATCAGTTTTTTCTAATATGTTGACAAAAGATCATCCAGAAAAATTTTGTAAAAGTACCCGCTTAGAGGATGCAATATGCAGATTGAAATGCATTTTTTCTAATCCACCAGTATTAAGATTACCAAACATAGATTTACCCTTTATTTTGACCACAGATTCGAGTGCTATCGCAATTGGAGGATGTTTAATGCAAGAAGTGCAAGGAGTGAGACACCCAATTCTCTACGTAAGCCGTAAGCTCAAGAAGGCAGAGATCCATTATTCTACGGTGGAATTGGAGGCATTAAGTCTATTATTTTGTATGCTCAGATTATCTAAGTTCCTCTTAGGTTCCCATTTTGTTGTGCTCACCGATAACTCGCCATTGTTGGTGCTTAAGCAAGATGTTCCGAAAAACCATCGTTTACAAAGATGGTGTCTTCTCCTCCAAGATTTCGACTTCGAAATCCGCCATATCAGAGGCACCGATAACATTATAGCTGATATTTTATCGCGGCAAACGAATGCGCCAGCAGAATAACATTAGGCACATTAACCATTCGCCATACCAGAAACTGTGATATTTTATTCTGTGGCATAGAACAGTGTAACTCTATACCTGCTAGATAATTTTCATTTAAAAGTAATAACACCCCAGTGAATAGGTTACGTATAACACCCACGAACGTGAAACTTTGAGAACTATACTACCAATTACCAAAGCACTAGGAACAATCCGAGCGAGAGACATTATCTGTGAAATGATTTCAACCAGTGAACTGACATTGATCATGAAAGCATTAAGAACACTTTATACTCGACATTGAGAACATTCCATACCTGCTGTTGCTAAGAGACTTTGCAAACAGCCGAAACAGAACTACGTCGATTACAACACTCAAGAAACAGCCATACTAACTGTTAACATTCATGGCACGACACGCTGACAACAGGAGGACAACGCGCACATCATCGTTGGATTTAGTTACTTAGTTAATTAATTAATTTAGTATTGAATATGTATTATATTTGTATTGGATTATGTATATAAAATATGTCAACCTGTAATTTGTACATTTTCTACCATAATATTACAGGAGGTATTTCCACACATAGGCGAAATATTCTTCCTATGCAATTTTCTCTATGTAAATTATAAACCATTTTTGAGTCATCGTACAAAAAGTACGTATTATCTTAAAGGGAACATATCGCCTATTCCGTTTTTTCTAAGGGCAATAACACTTACCTCAACTTTACTTATATATTTTAACCAAATACTATTTTGAATGAAAGATGTGTGAATGACAGGGTGAATGAATTAAATGAGAGAGCGATATACTGAGGGGACAAATTGTACGCAAAACGTATTTATTTTAATTTGTCTGCGTCTTTCATGTAAATTGTATTGCTTGTCTAAATTGTTGATACATGTTTAGTATTTAGGATATGACATCTAAGCACCACTGCTTGGAATGCCTGATCATGCATTACACACATTGGGGTAATTCATGATTAAGGATATCCCAACTCGTGACGCTTGGAGATAAGCCACACATTCAGCACACACTTTACACAAAACTCAAAACTGAACACTATCAATTAAAATACAGTCACTTTATTAGAAGCAGCAACTTATTAGTCAACACACTAACAAGCCAACAGGGACACATGTAGTCAGATGGGATAAAATAACAGCGTAACTACATATTCAGCATTATACAACATACGAGAGTAAAAGTGTATTGAAATGCACACACAGAACAAGATTTGCAGGTGTACTTAATTAGCCAAGACTTTTGTCTTGTTAATCCTCTCTAATACAGAGGTTAATTATCTTGGTATCAGTAGGATACTTTGAGAAGGACGGGTTGTAGAAACAACTAGGAAACGTCACGTAACTTCGGTCAGATAAGCATTTTTAAGGACACAGGAGAGAGAGACCTCTTCAGCAAATCAGAGAAGTGGTGTATGGGAGAATGCATGAGTGTTGATGCCAATATGTAGGTTACCAAGTTACTGTACACCAAACTACAAACACCGACTTTATGTGATTCTGTGACAGAATTAGTACAGAACTAATTACCTTATAACAACCCATCAAATCAGGGTGGAGAGGGGGACTCCTGTCACAGCCTCACATTATACGGTAAACCAACATAAGTTAATAGACACTGGCGAAGGGCTACAACTCCCGCCCAAGGGAAAGAAGTAAGACACTCGAAGGCCAGAGTAATCCAGAGCCTTCTCGAAGGACTGGTCAGTGAGTCCACTGTCCCGTGGACACTGATGTGGCCCGCCTATTGCGGGATCCACGAGGAACTCGGACAGAGTTACCACCCGTGTCGGATTGCGACACGTGTGAACCGGCAGAGACAGACGGGACATCGGAGAGGCAACAGGGCCTGCCTTAGAGGGACTTAATAGTTCAGACCCATGTGTATTTAGGGTCATAGACATATGCTAGATAGTTTGCTTAGAATGTTTGTTATAATCATGTGTGATGTTAAACCTCTGTGATATGTAACTCATCAGTGCGGGCTTGTTAAAACCCACTGCGCCAACGCACTGTATACCTAAGTTCAATAAATGTTGCTATATTATATTTAACGGAGTTATTTTTGCCTGTTTGAGCCCGAGTTCAGATCCCCTAGAGATCCAACACTGTGACAGGAACGAATTAGAATAAAGGGTTGTCCAAGGGGCACACGTGCACTCATCTCAACTCATATCATCCTGTTCCTCGTGTGATTTGCGGTGTCGAGATTAAGCATACTCATCGGGATAGTGCCCGTTTATGGGTTTCATGTGTGGGGATTCCCATGGACTCTTCGATTCTCTCTGTCCATAGTTTACGTGGCCGGCCTCTTCTTCTGCTTCCATTTCGTCTGTACACCATTGCTTGTTGTGGTATACTGTTAGTTGGAAAGCAGCAAGTTATACGGCTAAACCATTTAACTTGCTGCTTTCTGTGGAAATGTAGCACTGCTATAAACACTCCCCCCCCCGTCCCCTTGCCCTCTACCCCCCTTTAGTTCGGATCTCTTCAATTCTGATTTTATCTACTTCTTGATACACTGCGAATTCTTTTTGGAAATCTCATTTCTGTTGTCTTTTTTTCTTTTCTCTTTTTCTGCCATTGTCCAGGTTTGGCATTGGTGTCAGGATCTTGCGGTAGCAAGACTCTGGCTCGTTGGCTGACAAGTGAGATAACAAATATTGTCACTTAATAACTCAATGTGACATAATGCAAACACTTTATTTGCGCATCTCGCGTTTCATAATTAATGCTTATCTCGCGCAATCACAAGTCATCATTACAATCAATGCATGCAATCAATCAATACATCAATACATCAATACAGCAATACACTTACACTCTTACAGGCTAGCCCTCGAATCACGCTCAAACATATAATTCAGAGCACACCGCATTCAAACGTCTGTCCTCTACGCTCTCCCAAGGCCTGTCTGACCAGCCGTTCAGCATTCGCGTCAGTCGGGGTGGAGTCCCCTTGCGTGCTACACACATTGCACGCTGTCTCCTGACTGACCAACAACGGCTTAACGTCGCTCAGACTTGAGCCTGGCTGGACTTCTCAGGCGTCGTCGAAGACGCCGCGTTGTAGCTAGCGTGTTTATCACTGCTTAGAGTTGAGTATGGCTGCAATTGTCTGGCGTTGGTACAGACGACGCGTTGCAACCTATGGGTGAGAATCTGACATAGCATAGGGTGTATGGGCAGGCTATGTTGTGGAGTACTTTTTAATATATATATATATATATATATATATATATATATATATATATATATATATATATATATATATATATATATATATAATGATACATGTTTGTTCTTTAGTATTGGTGTCATATGTCCATTGCATTGGTTAGCTTTATTGTATCTATTTTCGATCTCATCTTCTGATTTGCCATTAGATGATGTTATAATTCCTAAGCCGGTCTCAGTGGCCTAGGTGTTTGCGTCTTTCACAGTAATCCCGTATATTCTCTTGAGTGACGTAAACTGTGCGAGCACCGGTAGCGTTGGTAACTTACGGGGTATGTGAGCCAGCCGCTCAGTAAGCAATGGCAAACTGTTGAGCGTAATCTTGTCAAGAAATCAACAATTAGCTGAAAGATGTCGATGTTGACATCAATGTCCTGCAAAGGATATGCGAGGGGAAAAAAGTACTTGACGCTCTTTACTTGTTTCAGTGGTTGGTCTCTTCTCTCCCTTACCACTAAAAAGACCCTCCCCCCCAAAAAAAAAAAAAAAAAAAAAAAAAAACAACAACAACAACAACAACAACAACAAACAAACAGATTTTTATACTTTTTGAAAATGTTTATTCATAGTCTACTTTGAAAACACAAATGGAAGCCGCGAGATGGCGTTGTGGCTGGGCACTCGTCTACCGGTCCGCTGGTCATCGGTTCGAATCCACACTGGCTGGGATGTTTTATAATGTACCTGGGCTGCCAGATGGACACTGTTTAAAATATAAAACCGGTAAACGTCGTGGGCAGTAATGACGGGTGGCTTGATACTGACCACATGACCGACCGAGTGACGATTGTCTACACACATGGGGCTCGTATCATATTACTACAGACATGTACAAGTGTCCCCTACTTTACTGTTTACTAGCACTGATAACTGATAGAGAGATCGATCTGGATTCAAACATGTCTATATGCTGCTTTATTAAATACACAGACACATGTGATCAAGTTAAAGATGATGCGGTGATCAACATGCTGATGTACGATGGGACAGATCACAGAATACTCGAATATTTTACAGGAGATAAGCAGCTGCAATTAACATTGGAAAGAAACTGGACAAGAATAAAGAGATAAACCGACATGTCAGATAGGGGTGTGTTTGTCTACAGGATTTCTTCATATTGTGTGAGGTACAAATAATGACGGGATCAGGTATAGTTAAGAAACACATTGGGAATATCGAATATCCGCCATGTGTCCTTCACATGAAACTGTATTGAGGGCTGAAAACGCAAATGTTCTGCAACAACGGTTGATCATTGTAGCAACATAAAGCAACACCAATTCAAATATCCTGTGAAATTATATCACATGAAATATGAGTGACAGTGATTATGAGCAGAATAGGACAAACATATTTATTTCTCTTCATTAGGCGCCAACAGATGTTTATATAAGTATACTGACGTTCTCGTCAATTTCGAATTTTACAAAAAATCTGTAACATTGTGAAGTTCTTCTGTATCTGAAACATGTGAAGTCGTTGGAGATCTGTGGTTACTTCTGTGGGTCGCTCGTTTATTGTTATGCAAATCCGCCTTGCTCTTCGTCTATTTATGTGTTAATCTTCTTATATATAAAAGGCGATCTCCGTCTGTCTGTATGTCCGTATGTCCTTTATGCGTTCGCGAACGGCCCATCCGATTGAGATGAAATTTTCAACACGTCTTCCTTTCATTCCAGCGCAGCCCACTGTGATATTTTTTTAGTGTGAAATGTGCTGCTTACCCAATATTATTTAATTTTCCATTTTTCATTGTAATTTCTATACAGCGAGGGGACTTAACTCTGTAAAAGTTATTTCAAGGGGCATAACTTTTCTGTATAACTTATAGTCATATTGTTGCATCGTTTTCAAAGATTTATAAATTCTTAGTCCATAGTTATGTACCGGCATATGAGTTATAATAAATAGTGATACAATCTTTAAGGCATTTTCAAAGTTTTCATAAAAATAATGCATAATGCATAACATTGTAACTCATCTTTTTATGCTTAAAGAATAAATAAATAATAGTTACCTTATCTCTATCAAGTTTGAAGATTTTATATTTCATTACACTGTCGCCAACTCTAAGAAGACATGGAACAACTTCAGCCATGATTAAATCTACAGGCATATGCGTTATATTCCTACTCCTCCTCTCCCCTCCTCCACCTCATACCCTCTTCCTCTTCCCATCCCCCTCCTCCCTCTCCCTCCTCCATCCTTCTCTTTCCTCTTTCTCCTCCTCCTCCCTCCTCCTCCCTCTTCCTCCTCCTTCCTCCTCCTCTTTCCTCCTCCTCCCTCTTCCTCCTCCTGCCTCCTCGCCCTCCTCCCTCCTAATCACTCCTCTTCCTTCCTCCTCCCTTCTCCTCCTCTCTCCTCCTACTCCTTCCTCCTCCTCCCTCTTCCTCCTCCTGCCTCCTCGCCCTCCTCCCTCCTCCTAATCACTCCGCTTCCTTCCTCCTCCCTTCTCCACCTCTCTCCTCCTACTCCCTCCTCCTCCTAAGTCCTCCCCCTCCTCCCTCCTCCTCCTCCCCCTCCTCCTCCCCCTCCTCCTCCCTCCTCATCCCTCCTCCCTTCTCCTCCTCCCTCCTCATACTCTCTTCTCCTCTCTCCTCCTCCTCCCTCTACCTCCTCCCCCTCCTCCTCCCTCCACATCCCTCCTCCTCCCTCTTCCTTCTCCTCCCTCCTCCTCCCCCTCCTTCTCCTCCCTCCTCCTACTCTCTCCTCCTTCTCCCTCTTCCTCCTCCCTCCTCCTTCTCCCTCCTCTCTCCTCCCTCCTCCTCCTCCCCTCCATCTCCCTCCTCCTCCCTCTCCTCCTCCCTCCTCCTCCCCCTCCTCCTCCTGCGTTCTCCTCCCTCCTCCTACTCCCTCCTCCCTCCTCCTGCCTCCTCCTCCTGCCTCCTCCTCCTCCCTCCTCCTCTTTCCTCCTCCTTCCTCCTTCTTCCTCCTCCCTCCTCCTCCTCCTCCTCCTCCTTATCTCTCCTCCTCCCTCCTATTCCTCCCTACTACTCCTCCTCCTTCCTCCTCCCTCCTCTTCCCTCCTCCTCCTCTCTCCGCCTATCTCTTCCTCCCTCCTACTCCTCCCTCCTCCTCCCTCCTCCACCTCCCTCTTCCTCCTTCCAGCTCCTACTCCTACCTCTCCTCCCTCTTTTCCCCTCCCCCTCCTCCATCTCCCTCCTCCTCTTCCCTCTTTCTCCTCCCTCCTCCCTCCTCCTCCCTCTTCCTCTCCTTCCTCCTCCTCCTCCTTCCTCCTCCTCCCTCTTCCCTCCTCCTGTCTCCTGCCTCCTCCTCCTTCTCCTCCCTCTTCCTCCTCCTTCCTCCTCCCTCTCCTCCTCCCTCCTCCTCCCTTCTCCTCATCCCTCCTCATCCCCTCTCCTCCTCCCATCTCCTCCTCCCTCTACCTCCTCCCTCCTCCCTCCACATCCCTCCTCCTCCCTCCTCCTCCCCTCTCCTTCTCCTCCCTCCTCCTACTCCCTCCTCCTCCCTCCTCCTTCCGCCTCCTCCCTCCTCCTCCCTCCTCCTACTCCCTCCATCTCCCTCCTCCTCCCTCTCCTCCTCCCTCTTCCTCCCTCCTCCTCCCCCTCCTCCTCCTGCGTTCTTCTCCTCCCTCCTCCTACTCCCTCCTCCTCCTCCCTCCTCCTGCCTTCTCCTCCTCCCTCATCCTCATCCTTCCTCCTCCTCCTTCCTCCTTCTTCCTCCTCCCTCCTCCTCCTGCTCTCTCCTCCTCCTAATCTCTCCTCCTCCCTCCTATTCCGTTCTACTACTCCTCCTCCTTCCTCCTCCCTCCTCTTCCCTCCTCCTCCTCTCTCCGCCTATCTCTTCCTCCCTCCTACTCCTCCCTCCTCCTCCCTCCTCCACCTCCCTCTTCCTCCTCCCAGCTCCTACTCCTCCTGTTTCTTCTTCTGCTGCTGCTGCTGCCGCTGCTCCATTTACCCAAGTAGGGGAAGGTGTAAAGATCTTTCAAGTGCTCTTTCTAATGCTTTTTGTAAGTTGGTCTTCGTTTATCTAAGGTTGTTCTAACTGCAACCAATAAATGATTAGACAGACAGACAGACAGACAGACAGACAGAGAGAGAGGGAGGGACAGACAGACAGAAAGACAGACAGACAGACAGACAGACAGACAGACAGACAGACAGTAGGGAACGGGAACTTATATGACTACTTATATGAATTAAATTAGATGCTCCCCATCAGGGGCTGGGCGAAGCCGGGCCGGATCAGACAGACAGACAGACAGACAGACAGATAGTCGGGAACGGGAACGGGAGCTTATATGACTACTTATATGAATTAAATGAGATGCTCCACACCAGGAGCTGGGCGATGCCGGGCCGGGTCAGAAAGACAGACAGACAGACAGACAGATAGTCGGTAACGGGAACTTATATGACTACTTA
This sequence comes from Cepaea hortensis, assembly GCA_963921405.1. Classification (NCBI taxonomy): domain Eukaryota; kingdom Metazoa; phylum Mollusca; class Gastropoda; order Stylommatophora; family Helicidae; genus Cepaea; species Cepaea hortensis. The sequence goes on along the minus strand of CAWUFQ010000009.1, from coordinate 207,690 downwards.
TATGAATTAATGAGATGCTCCCCACAAGGTCTGGGCGAAGCCGGGCCGGGTCAGCTAGTGTTGTATAAAATATGCAATATGATGATTACCAGCAATACCTTTGTAAGGTGTTTTGGCAAACTAATTGTTTTATATTGATCACATTCTAAGGTTTCTGACTGCAATAAATGTAAACGTATGTTTGGCGTGAGGTTTATCTCTTGTATGATATATTGTGTTCAGCAGCTAGTCGAACTTGTTAATTACAGAATTACACAATTACAGAGAAACCCACTGTCACACACACACTAACAGACAGACAGACAGACAGACAGACAGACAGACAGACAGACGGACAGGCAGGCAGGCAGGCAGGCAGACAGACAGACAGGCAGTCAGGCAGGCAGGCAGATAGATAGAGAGAGAGAGAGAGAGAGAGAGAGAGAGAGAGAGAGAGAGAGAGAGAGAGAGTGGCAGAGACAGGGGAACATAGGAAAAGTGATAACTGAGAGTTCGTGTGATGAAATGTATACTAATCTCGCTTCTCTCTTTATCTGTTCAGTGATGTCCATCTTATTTCACATTTTAATTGCAGCCACGTGGTTCCTGTAAATATATATTATATTATTCCGAGATAGTTCCAGTCAGTGTCGATGACTTCACAATGATTCACTTCATCAAATGCTTTGATGTACACTACAAAGCTTAAATAAAATTCACGTATTATCCTCATTGATCTCTGTATTTATGTTCGTAATATACAGTCACTACTGAGCGTAGTCTTGCCAAGAATTCAACAGACAGCTGAAAGATGCTGCTGTTGACAGCGATGTCCTTTAAAAGGATATGCGCTTAAAAAAAAAATACAGTAAATTACGGTCAGACATTAAAAAAATAGAAACACATATACGTCGGGGGGGGGGGGGGGGGGGCACGAATGCAATTAAGGGATACAACCACAATCGATATGATTGCTGCAAGGGCGAGACGTTTGCTTTGATTGTTGTAGACAGTTTTAGAGTTGTATGTCTAAGCGCAGTATCGTGTTTCCCAATGTGAATACTTATTTCTCGTGGTGGAAATGTTCTAACGATAATCATGCTAAGGATAATGTATACGGTGCATGTTTGTTATATTTCTTCTTCTTTTCGTTCATCCGGAGTGTTTTTTCAGATGTGATTGCGGTGTGCGTTAGGCACCCCTTGGTTGAAAACCCTTAGGTCACACATCCGGCTTTCGCGTGCATTTTTGACCAGGTTAGCAATCCTGGGAGACTCTCACTTTTGTGGTACCGTCCACATCCCAGCTGGTCAAGTTCGAACAGTCGAGGACTTCGGTCATCCCTCAAGAGAAGGAAGGCACAGTCCATAGCATTTTCCGCCATCCTAGGTTGCTTCCATAGTTGCAGGGCCGACACATAGCGCCCTGATACTGGGCTCACCGAGGGAATGGTCACGTCATGCTCATGGCTGCTTTAATTCCTCACTTCAATATATTGGGCTTTTCGTTCGCCCCGGACCGTTCCCGCACAAACCAGACAGGTCTGCAGAAGGTATTCACTCAGCGAGTTTTCGCACATGTGCTTGTCGTTGCGCCCGTCAGAGCTGTTCCAGGCACGACAGACATTCGGAAAACTACCTAGTCAGAGCTGTTCCGAACAAGAGCGGCATTCGGAAACTAGGTAGACAGAGCTGTTCCTAGCACGGGAGACATTCGGACGAGACATTTCACTCGGACGTAAATGCGTAGTGTCAATTTTTAGTTTGCTACCCGTAGGACGACACTTCCGACTTCCGGCGGGCATTTTTTAGTGAGGTTAGCCTTCCTCTGGTTTCGAGACACGTTAGACTGTTGTAATGTCACCCACATCTCAGCTGGTCAAGATAGAACGATCAACGATATCGTGGTCTGCCCTCAAGGGAAGGCAGGGGCAGACCATGGGCATTATCTCGCTATCCAAGGAGGCTTCCATAATTGCAGAGCCGGCACATATTGCTCTGGGGCTGGGCTCACCCAAGGAGTTTCCACGTCCTGCTCATGGCTGCTTTAGTTCCTCACTTCCATGTGTTGGGCATCCCACTTGCCACTGATCGCTCAATCACACACCAGGAACGGTCAGTCTGCGAGTGACATCCACTCGGTAAGCTTTTGCTTGTGACTTCAGACCACGCAATAGGTTCGCTCGCCGTGCGTTCCATTTCGCGTTGATGAGACATTCTTCCACTTTTGTCTACACTCTCTATGAGTTAGATACAGACAGTTTCCGTAACCCTTCGACTGGGGCACTTTTCTGACTTTTTTGTACTCGCTCACGAGGTAGGCTACATGTGCTGCCGGCTCAGCACCTTACCTTCGTGCAGCAGTGAACGGGAAACGGCCAGGCCCCTTCATCCGGGAATCTCTCATATCCCCCAGCTGAGAGCCTTCGAACATGTATCAGGCCTGAGCATGTAGCTTGCTCAGTATCATGTTTCTATTTTCCGGTAGACGGGTATCGGCCTGGCTCTCAGATCCGAGGGTTTGTGACTTAGAGGCGTTCAGCCACAGCCCTCGACAGTGAACCTTAAGAGTTTCCGGTAGACTGGTATCGGCCTGGCTCTCAGATCCGAGGGTTTGTGGCTTAGAGGCGTTCAGCCACAGCCCTCGACAGGGAGCCTTAAAAGTTTTGTCCGGACCAAAAACGTCTGCTTTCGTGCACCTTTTAAACTTTTGACTGTTATCCTCAGTCTATACCTGCAGAGCAGCAGGTTGTGTCTCTCTTAGTCTGGTCCCTATCCTATAAGCTGACCGATATGTAGTTGTTCATCCATCGGCAAGCAAATGGGGTCGATGGGACACGCAAGCTCCCCCACCACGTCAAGGTGGAGACACATCGGGGGATGCTTGTTATATTTGACAATAAATAAATCTAAAGTCGAAAGATACTAGTTCACAGTGGTATTTGTTTACGCAGCGGCCACCACATCAAATATACTATCCTTTAAATTGTTGCATTGTTATTACCTGTTTTTGGCTGGTGCATACACACATGCACTTGGTAATAATAACTGATATTATCATTGACGTTTCTATCTGTTAGTAAATTTTGCGCACGTTAAGTGGCTCAAACACAGCCCCGAAATTTATGAAATGATGTTTGCAGTTGTGTGTAGCTATGCGCCCCAGATAAGAAGAAATACACTGCTTATATTCCATGCCATAATCTGTTTATATATAACTTGCGCTGTTCTATGTGCTGATAGGTGGTATCATCTAAACTTATACCACTATCTCATGCAGTGAGATTCAAATGACTACTTCCAATCGTGATCTAACATGTACTCTAAAGATTGAGCTTGAACATGCATGATATGAGTTAATGTCATCGAAACATAGATCCCATTAGTGGCATTTGTTGGGATAAAGTGAATGTACTGAAGTCATTGTCTCTTGACCTGATATTGTAGTAAGATATGTTTGGTCTTAGTAATGTTGATGTCACATTTGAAATGAAATAAATCATCATCATCACACCCTTTCACTAGTCGGAGAGTAGTCAATACAGACGGGGGAGCAAATGTGATAACATGGAAAGTATCAAGAGGTGCATGACTTGCTACAGGTTTTTTTTTAAATTGTGTGTATCCATTACAGGACACCACAGTTACCTCCGACATGTTTGGCTGTTTGTTATTTCTTGGTCGTTTAAGGTCCGTAGTGTGCCATTGCTTTCTGAACGGCCGGCAATCATACATTGTATAACAATCAGCGCAAGGTGGTCTGATTTCAATATATATATATATATATATATATATATATATATATATATATATATATATATATATATATATATATATATATATATATATATATATATATATATATATATATAAATTATATAAATATATATATAATTTCAATATAAATATTCAAATCTCCCGCTGGTGTTTTCGGAGCGCCGTTTGTGGGATTACGAATTACGTTCATAACACCTTCTCCACTCCGCCGGTTACATAATATGATTGCATGTAAATAACTCATGTATATATCTTAGAATCTTGTGGAACAAGAATGTTTACAATCAGACTGACATACTATTCATACGCAAAACTTTCTGGGTGAAACATTCTATCGTGTGTTTTTTTTCTTTTTTTTTTTTAAAGATTAAATACAACATGAGCATCAAATAAAAATCGCAAGCTGATTAGAGAATTTATACGTAGACAGTCAAAATGTGTGGGCATGTTATGAGAAGAAATAAATTGGAGAACCTGGTGACAACTGGCAAGATCAAGGAGACGAGAACAAGAAAACAGAGAAGTAAATATCTGGATGGCTTGGCCACGTGGTATGGCCGAGATACGAACACTAAGCTGATCCATGACTCTGGTGATCGAGTGATCGATTAAAATGGGGAATCATAACCGCCCACGCTTTCTCTTTCTCTTTCTCGCTATCTCTCACTGGCTGTAACATTTGGGATTTGGAGGAGCTGGCCGACTCTCGACGCTCAGAGGAAAGGCGAGACGGACATATAATCAGATTTCTACCGGTGCTATTGGTGTTAAAACTCTTCGCTGGCTGCTGAGGATAGGGACGGAGCGAGTGTGGTAATGCCCCGAATCAGTGTTGCAATGTTGACGCTTTTCGCACCAAATTTAGTACTTTTTCAAGTCATTTGGTGCAAAAATGTTGCATGTAGCGCGGCCGCGAGAATTTGGTGCTTCACAATATTTTGGGTACTTTTTTGTGTGGGTAAAAATTACTTTAAAAAACATTTTGGGAACACTAAAAAGCCGAATTTAAACTGAAGCGATAGAGTAAAACAGTCTTAGTACATTACCGCGTAATTTTCAAGTAATTTAACTCCCTTTAATATTATTTAGTTGAAGTGAGTGACTGCAACGCGTAGGCAATATGCAATACAATGTTATCCCGTAGTGAATTTGACTAACGAAGACACAAACCATATATAGTACGATTTATTGACTGGCACATTTCGCTGCACCTCGTCAGGTACTTACTGCAGATGTCACACAACGTAGAGTAAAATAATTAGGTTTATCGTTCAAGCTAAAATATACACATGTTCGCACAGTAATAGCAGTTGTTTACCATGGTAATTTTAAATTGACTATCATATCTTTCTGTTTGCACAAAATTGGCTTGTGCAGATGGATCATTATCGCTTCTGTAAACTTTAACAACCAACTATTTTGTGTGTGAAACAACATGTGAAAAGCGCTGTCTCTATCAATGACATGACCGGTTTCCAAGACATGACGTGCAATGGACTACACCGCTTGAATAATGAATCTAATTATTTTACTCTACGTTGTGTAACATCTGAGTAAGTACCTGACGAGATGCAGCGAAATGTGTCTGGCAATAAATCGTACTATATATATGATTTGTGTCTTCGTTATTCAAATATGCAATGCGTTAAAAGATTGTTTAAACAAGAATGGACTTGAGTTACAAAGACTAGTTGCACTCGGCACTGACAATGCATCTGTCATGACAGGTGTAAACAATGGAGTATATACAAAATTAAAAGCTGAAGTTCCTCATCTGGTATTAGTTAGGTGTGTATGTCATTCCCTTCAGCTGGCAGTGTCACAGGCTGCAGGTGCTTGTCTGCCCAGGAACATAGATTTCATTATTAGAGAAACATATAACTGGTATTTTCACTCAATTCTTCGTCAAGCAAAGTACAGGGAGCTTTTTGCTTCAATAAATAATAGACAGCATCCGCTGACGATTGTTCAATTAAGCCAGACACGATGGATGTCCATTCAGTCTGCCATTGTCAGAATATTGCAGCAGTGGGTCGAGCTCAGAACTCATTTTGATATAGCAAGACTCAACTGTGCGCTGTTATACGGCAGAACTTCTACATTCTATGTTTAGCGACATGGAAAACTATGTGCATCTCATATTTCTCAAGCATATTCTCGGAGAAGTTTAAAGTGTCAATAAGAAATTCGAAGCAGATATACAAGATCCAACAAAACTACTCAGCGATCTTGTCCAACTCAATCAGTTCAAAGATTGCTATTCCTGGGGGGGGGGGAGAGGGGGGAGGGAAATAACAGAAAGTAATGCTATTCAAGATTATTTAGACCCTAATCCCAAACTAGGTTATGAGTTTGAGAAAGAAATAGCAGGCTACCAGTTTCCTGATAAGAAAGAAATTCGTGGAAGGTGCATCCAGTTTTTAACCCTTTCTCTGTCAAGGGCCCATACATCGCCAGAACTGACCGATAGTGGCTTTAATCGCCACATTGTAAACAGTGGTTTATTTGATACATTTCTGCTACCATCTGCAATTTTAAGTGACGCTATTGACACAGCTGCGTTTAAGTTTGCCAGATAACGTTCGAATGTTGCAGTCCATTTCATGTCTTATTGGAAGTGAATGTCTACAGTCAATGAAGCCCTGTATATTGGATCTTGCTAAAATGTTTGTAGAAGATGCTACTACTCTCACTCACATCGGTTTCCAGTGGAGAAGACTGCATCATATGCAGTGGCCACAGACATCTGGCACACTTGGACTGTTGTTGTAGCACATCCCGAAGTCGAACCGTTACTATGTCCGTAAAACTACCACCATCACCATAATCACAATAATGACTGAATGGATACTCGGCTTATTGATTTTGTGGGATATTAAGACACGCATGCAATAGCTGCAAGATCCCGCAAGACACTTTAACCTTCCCCTACGACTACACACTACTACCTACATTATTACGGTACCACAAGAGCGCTGTTTAAAAGTTCGAATGCCAGCTGTATTCAATGTCGCCCCAGTCTACCATAATATATTACGAAGTGTCTTGTATCTTCAGTTATATGCGTCCAACACCATACATCCCCTGTATTATACTAGTATTGTTAGGTTAACCGTATGCCTACTTGGAGAAACACAATGACAAATGTGAATTATTTATCACAAAGCAAACTTATCATTAGCGACTAGCCATATTGTAATCTGGTTGCTGTTCATTGATAAGGTCGTGGTCTATCATCGCGACATTGTAGCTTGTGGAATTTTTCATGGAGAGTTAGATCACGTGATTCGACACCCGACATGATAGTCTTGTCTGTAGTATCCCTCTTAACCACGTAAAAAGAATGATCAAGTCGATCAGAAAACCGCAATAACCTTCTCAAGATGACTACCACGTTATAGATAGATCATAAGAAATCATTATTCTGCATCTCACAATAGACCACATGTTTACAAAATTCAAGATTGGTGAATCAGCCATGTACACGTGTGGATTGGTGTCGCAGCCAGCAGATCACATACCCCAAGACTGTCCATATTATAACATATCTAGGCAGATCTTCTTGCCTAGAGAGACGACAGTGGAAGTTAATCTCTATGGACTGGTGAGTGAACTATACAAGAAGTAAGAAATAATAACATTAATTATTTTCATTAAAGTGACATCACAAGCACCAGCACACACACACACACACACACACACACACACACACACACACATACGCGCGCACCCGCGGACGCATGCACGCACACACACGCAAGAACGCGTGCGCAGACAAATACACACACCCGGTTGCTATTTTACTAAGATCAACATTAGACACGTGACCGAATGCAGCTTAAACTGTGATTGGTTTTAGCCACGTGCTTCGGTCGCTCGTATAAACTAGCAATGGTGATATCAAAGAAACATATTGTGCATATGTGCAATTGTTAGCGCAATGGTTGAGAGTACAGATCTATGAATATTACAGATCATATATTGCCAGCACATATCAGCGATAGTGAGATGACAAGAACGCCCACGCTGAGGGTCAGCTGGAAATAGTGGGGGGAGGTTAGGAGACATGATGATGGACTGCGACATGGCAGTATTGTTGCTTTAGAAAACCCGGGGCTGTGAATAGACATGATCGCCGACGCCAGTCTACGACATACATCAATCATCATGCCACATAAACACACACACCCGCCTACACACAAACGCACACACACACATGCACACACACACAGATACATTCGAGCCAGCATTCGCGAACACACACACACAAGCAGACACACACATGTACGCGCACACACCCGGTTCTATTTGTATATGATCAATATTAGACACGTGACCGAATGCAGCGCCATCTTTGATTGGCTTTATGCACACGCACGCACGCACGCACACACACACACACATACACACACACACATACGAGCGAAGGCGCCCACCAACACACACATGTACACATGCACGCACCCACCCATCCACCCACACACACGTACACACACACGCACGCACACACACTCACGCGTGCGAAGACACACACATACACAAGCACATTCGCACGTGCCTGCACGCTCATACACATGCACAGACACGAGCGTGCACACAAGAACGCACACACGCACACATACACATGCACGCACGCATCGCGCTCACACCCACCGAGCACACAAACACATTGACGCATATAATAACTGGCGTTATTATTTCTTAAAAGTATTTTAATAATTATTTTGCACAATTTTATATATTTGTTATTTAAATTGAATGTATAATTTTGAGACTAGTCTTTAATGTTAAGCCCAGCAGAAATAAATCAGTTCTATATACTATTAAGCATATTTGTGTATGTGGTAATCTACCAGTATATATATATATTTATTAGGCATAATTTCGCTTCAGTCTTTTTCCTACAGTTGAAAAGCACTGCATACTTCTATTGTGTCCATTACTCCATGTGGACAACAATCACCTTCTGATTGATAAAACTGTGAGGGTAAAAACCTATTCAGATGTTTTGGTGGCTGTCTAGACACAGGACTATCATTTTGAGCCGGTGATGGACCCGACTATAACTTCTCCTTGAGGTGAACGGTGTAGTGGTAATGGTGAAATCGAATCGATTTACACATTGAAATTGTCTATGATTCTTTTGGCTCAGATCAAAATGTAGTATACACTGCCTTTGGTCTGGCCAGGACCTTCTTGCCCATCATTCTTCATATCCTCTCAGTTGGTGTGGGTTGGTGGCCCCTTTGGGGACAAAGGTTAATATCCGGGGTAGAGGCCCATTCCCTAGGGCCCATCACATAGGCCTACCCCGTACACACACATTCACAACCACACACTGGGACTCGAATCCGTGTGCCTGGTGCATATTTGGTCTACTTATCCTTATCAGTATTCCACATGCCCGGGGCTTGCCTCGCTGTCTTCAAGCAGTCCCGGAGATGGCCGGGGGTGGTCGGACGGAAAACCATGGGGCAGGGCAACCTGGGAGACACTGCCACCCATGGACCGGAAGTAGTCAACCGGAAGTATCGGAAGTACCAAAGAAAATGCCCGCCAAATTTTCATAACTGAGGTCCTTTATGGATCCGCTTTTCGACGTCACCGATCTACACTCTTCATATAGTAAACTATGACGTCATCTATGCGGATCGGATCGATAAAATATACTCCATTAGGACCCAATGTACTACTTCTGTCGCCTTTACTTATCTCTCTATCTCTCTCTAACTATCTCTCTCTCCCCTCTCGCCTCTATCTCTCTATGGGTGGGTGGATGAAGGGTGTATGGTTGGGTGGGTGTGTGTAGGTTCGGGTATATGTGTGTGGGTGGGGGATGTGTAGGTTCGTCGGGGCATGTATGTGTGGGTGGTAGGGTAAATGTGGGTGGGATTTGTGTATGGGTGGATGGGGGATGTGTTGTTGCCTGGGGATGTGAGGTGGAGGACGTGTGTATGACTGAAGAGATGTGTGTGTGTGAGTGGGGATGTGTGTGTGTGTGTGTGTGAGTGGGGGATGTCTGGGTTTCGTTATTTGTCGTAAAGTTATTTGTGGTTGAGGGATGGGTGATTGGAAGATGTTGGTGGGTGAGTGTTTGTAGGTTGGACGATGGGTGGGGTGTGTGTGGGTGGGTGCGCGATGTGTGGGTGGGTGAGGAAAGATTGTACGTTTGGGGATATGCGTAATTTGGGGATGTGAGCGTGAGTGAGGAATGTGTGTGTGTGGGTAGGTGTGGTATGTGTGTGTGTGGGTGGGGGATGTATGTTTGTGGATATGTGTTTGGCTGGGTGGTTTTTAGGTGTGTGGGTGGCGAGGATATGTGGGTGGGTGAGTGTGTTTGGGTTATGGAATTGGTGGGGGAATGTGTGTGAGGGTGGGGATGTGTATGGGTAGGGATTTATAGGTGGTGAAATGGTGGGACGGTGGGGCTTGTATGTATGTCTGGGTGTGTGTGTGTGGGTCGATGGAGGTTGTGTGGGTGGGTGAGGTATGTGTCTCATACCATGCATTGCTTATGTTTTCAACAGTCATTTGACACAGTTTTTTTTCCTAAGTGAATATATCATGCACTATTGATGAACGAAAGACGAGTGATAGGAAGGGACGAATGTAAGACGGGCCTGCGTGCCAAGTTTATTACCCTTTAAAAATATAGTTTGTTCGTTCATTCGTGCGTTCGTTCGTTCTCTCTCAGTATCTCATATGCCGCACATATTTATTTCCATTTAATTTGTTAAATGAGACACCTGTTGCAAAGGTATTATGAATGATAGATACATGCAGTGGTACAGTTAACTGTGTTTACATTGTGCAACTTATTGTGCAACATTGTGCAAATTTAACGATCTGTGGGAAGGAAACATAACAAGCTGCCTCAAATTCAAAACTATCTTTCACGCATACGCAACTGTCCGCCGCCATTTTCGATAACAGCTGCTATTGTTGTATTATTAATGACATTGGTTTATCAGTGTTATTCTGCATAAAGCCCAAACACATTAACCGTTTTGAGTCGCAAGTACAATTTGAACTGTTGTTTGATCAAGTCTCCAAGTTATCACCTACTTCTGCTGAGTCAGTCGGGTGGCTGAAGGCCAAACTGGTAGATTTAGAACACCAGTATCGCACAACCCCCTCTAAACAGACATGTCCGCTGACCAACGAACACCTTACTGCCTGAAAGCGTTAAAGGCCAACAAAACCCTCGTAATATTGAAACCCGACAAAGGGAGTGGTGCAGTACTGATGGACATATCAGACTACCAGAGAAAAATGGATGAAATATTATCAGATGCATCTAAATTCAGAGTAGAGCAAATAGTCAACAAGTCGGAGGACCTGGATGCAAAAATGAGGAAAGAAATCCAATCACTTGTGAATGCGGGACTCATCAGTGAGGCCACTGCAAAAACACTCACACCGCGTGGCTCCCAAACACCTCAGATATACGGTCTACCCAAGCTTCACAAGCCCGGCATCCCACTAAGACCGATCCTTTCCATGGTTAACTCTGCACAACACCGAATGGCGAGATGGCTAGCTGAAATTTTAAAGCCAGTACGACAGTCCTTCGATCCAAGAACACTCAGAGATACATTCGAACTGGTGGAATTATTGGATACTATGGACATAAACAACAAACACATGGCATGCATGGATATTGCCTCTTTATTCACCAACGTTCCATTAGATCAGATCGTGAATATAATAAGCGAACGCATTAGAGACAAACAACTAAAACTAGGCATACATCAGCTGGCGCTAGTTTCACCTTCACTCACTACAGTGTGTAGATGGGGTGTCCTAGGATCCATGGCAGCGACCACCACCCTTGCAGCATATTGGTGGAGAAAGGCAGAACCAGGCAGCACAAGCTAAAGGTAAAGATGTTCCAGTATGACAGTACAGGGCAAGATGTGGTGAGTAAAATAAGACGTGACAAGCGCAGAACGTTTCAGGGCAGGGAAAAAAGCTGGGAGCAGCCACCGTGGTGGAGTTTCGAGGTGGAGAAGGCTTGGGTGGATAAGCGTAGTGCTGTAAGGAGATGGCAAAATGCCAAGAAGGACAGAGCTGGTCATCCTAGTCCCTGCTTGCACTTAGAAAGAGAGATGCACACAAAAGTAAGTTATTTCAAAAAACTGGTCAAGGTGGTTAAAATCGAAAAATGGGCAGAGGTGTGTCAAAGAGTAAGCACAGACAAGTCACTGAAATTGTTCTGGCGACTACATAAAAGCATGAGTGGTGTAGTCAAGAATAAGAGCATTTCTGACTTCCAAGGTGCTGACCTCATCTGGCAGAGGACTGACGAGGACAAGGGCAAAGCCATCTTTGAACGCTACCTTGAGCAGAGCAACCTTACAGACATGGTAGGCCGAAATCTGGCCAAGGAGGTCACCTCAGACAGATGCAAGGCCCAGAACACTTCGGATGAAGACACAGTGACAGTGAAATAAATCAAGGCTGTGCTTCGACGATCAAAAAACAGTGCTCCAGGTCCTGATGGCATAAGATACGACGACATAAATAGGTGTACCGACAATGAGCTAGAGAAACTAGCAGACATGTACAACAACAGTATAGGGAGTGCTAGCATCAAGGAGGAATGGTTACACAGCTATCTGATTCCCTTGCCGAAGCCTGACAAAGACCACAAAAAAATTCAGGGATATCGAATTATAACCATGCAGAATACAATAGGCAAGCTGCTGGAGAAGGTAATTGCCAGGAAAATATCAAGCCAACTAGAGAGGCAAGGTGTTTTCCCACATACCCTGGGTGGGTACCGTCCAAAAAGAAAAATCTGGACCAATGCAGCAGTCTTTGCCCATGATGTCTATGAAGGTTTCCACTCAGGCACTGAAACCGTTGCTGCAGCGATTGATCTTGAGGACGCATACAACAGAGTACCACTGGATTTTTTAATGTTTCAGCTTCTTGAACTAAACGTAAGTCCATTCCTCCTTAGTTGGATCGCTGCAGCCCTCTTCCAACGGAAAGTAGTTTTTAGATGTGGCAGTTGGACTTCGGAACCAACAACAATATATCCTGGCCTACCACGGGGATCACCATTATCTCCGGTACTGTTCAACGCCTACACAGTGAGAATCACCAGTGAGCAGATCACTGGACCTGGCAGGACATTGTCATATGCCGATGATGTTTTAGTGTATCGTCAGGGTAAGGATAGAGAGGAGGTTGCTGTGGAACTACAAACCGAACTCAATCGCATAAGTACTTGGTGTGATGAAGCTGGGGCAATGGTCAACCCAACAAAGGCAACAGTGACTTGGTTCTCGTTTAATAATCATATTGTAGCCTACCACGCATGTCGTAAGAGACGACTAAGGAGGCTTGATGGTTCCGTCGCCCTGCTACGGAGTGAGTGCGTGGTGCGACACTGTGAGCTGTGAGTTTCGTGTGAAGTGCTTTTGAATCTGGCCAAGTTTTTATTTTTGAAACGTGACTGCATGTTCGGAGCGATGGCAGGTGGCTATGTCCCAGAGTTGACCAGTTTTTGCCTTATGCAGAAATGCGTGGCTGCTGGGCTTCTGGTTGACTGCCACTGCCGTCGGTGATGAACTGTATGCTCATGGACTGTGTAGGTGAACATCTAGGAAACATCCAGATAGGAAAATGACTGCCGATTCAATCAGAGATGAATTGGGTGTTTCGTAGGGGACTGGTGTGTTGACATTCTGGCGGCGGCGTTATGCACAGTGTATCTGTGCGGGCTGTTGTTTGTCGAGACTCCTGTCTTTTCCACTTTTCACATTGGGCAGTGGGGAGCGTTTTGTGTGATATTCACTGGCACAGGAACGGAGCATAATGGGGACGACCCGTTGCTGTGAGGTTGGAACTGCGACTAACTAACTAACTAACTAACTAACTAACTAACTAACTAACTAACTAACTAACTAACTAACTAATCATATTGTCAACAATCCAACGCCAACCGTAATGCTGTGTTCAGAGGCGGTGGAAAGAACGCAGGCAATGAATTACCTGGGGATACGGTTTGATCGAAGCCTTACTTATACTGTGCACATAGACCAGGTGATAACAAAGGCCAAGCGGGGTTTGGCAGCGATGCGGGTGATGGCGGCAGAAAACTGTGCGCAGCGCCATCTATGTCTTCTGTACGAGGGGCTGGTCATGTCTGTTTTGGAGTATGCAATGACAATCCTGACTCTCAGCCATAAGCAGATAGAAAGGATGGAAAGGATACAGAATGAAGCTATGCGCATTATTCTTGGATGTACAAGAGATACAGCATGCAGGGCGATGCGCTACCTTCTTGATTTTCCAACCATAGAAGAAAGAATACAAGTTTGCAGGGCACGCGCCTACCTCAGAATTAACGCAAACACACAACATCCACTGCATAGTGAAATTAGGAAGGTGAAGGGCAGCAGGTTAAAAAGAGGACGGTCGTGGATGGGTCAAGCCGAAGACATTCTTCAACAGGTGTGTTCACTTGAGGACTTAGAACCTGGCGAGGAGTGGGTGCAAGTGCCAACAGACTTCTGCACATCCTTTTCAGTTTGCATCCAACTAGATAGAAAATGCAGACAAGAAAATCCGGCTGCTGTCGAGGCTGAAGTACAGGCGTTGATTTTCGAGAATGCGTTAGACGGTGACGCGGTCATCTACACAGATGGGTCGGTCGTCCGACATGTGAGAAGCTCATGGGCCTTTACAGCTCGGGCTGGAGGGAGAATTGTGAAGGAGGACTCTGGTGCTTTCACTGAAACCACAAGTTGCCTGACCATGTAAGTCATGGCAGTAAGTAAAGCAATAACATGGCTCGAGACACAGACATTCACTAGGGCTAGTTTCCTTAGCGACTCAATGAACATGATCAAGAGGATAGAGGAGGGGTCGATCCGAAGAGAATGGTTGCTGCCTCTGAAGCGGTCTCGGCTGGCAAAGATTAGTTTCATCTTCGTGCCAGGGCATGCGGGAGAACAAGGAAATGAGCGGGCTGACAAGTTCGCAGGTGAGGCTACTGTGGAGGGCGGACGCGCCATGGACCAGGCTGACATTCTGAATGCTCTACGAGAAGTGAGACTTTTGCGAGAACCAAGTGATGACTGTGAATCTTCAACAATGGCCAGACTGCGAGAGCAGAAAATTAAAAGAGGGGTGGCCAAACAAGAACACTACGCAGGAAGCCAAAGAAGATTGATAAACCAACACAGAACTGGCGTCGTTAGCCGCTCCGCTACACGCTGCGGGATTTGCTGAGGAGGGGATCCGAGCACTTATGGACTGAATGGTTCGATGTGCAACGAGGATGATCTGTCGACTAACTAACTAACTAACCTACATCAGCTATTTTAGAGAGGCTATTAAAATTATGTACTGCAACATACAATTCAACTTTCTAAACAAGTCATATCGCCAAATTGACGGAGTGGCCATGGGGAGCCCACTTTGACCTATTCTAGAGAACATCTTAATGGCACACTTAGAAGAAAAGAGATCCTCAGAAATCAATAACTTGGCCTTTTACCGTCGTTACGTGGACGATGTACTAATTATCACCACAGACGAGCTACAAGCAACGTCGTTCCAGGCCACAATGAACGAGACACATATAAACATCTCTTTATCTATGGAACACGAACACAACGAAGCGTTGCCGTTTCTAGATATCCTAATGAGACGTGGAGCAGACGGCACAATTCAAAGATCGGTGTACCACAAAGAAACATGGACTGGCCAATACTTAAATGTTCAGAGCTTCGCACCTGTCCAGTACAAACGGGGCTTAGTACGGGCCCTGTTTGACCGTGCTAGGAAGATATGCACCCAGGACACACTGACAGAGGAATTTGAAACTCTGAAGAATGCCTTAAACCTGAATGGGTACTCCACAGGATGTATAAAGCGCCACTGCCAACAGCCCAAACCGAAATCAAAAGTAACTACAGTCCCTAAACTCAAAGTATTCATCCAGCTAACTTTCCGAGGAGATGACAAAATGCACCGTCTGCGGGACCGGCTCACCACAGCAGTCGAGCGAACATTATGTGCTGCAACTCTAGTCATCAGGTACAGAAACACACCGATCCCTGTCCCAGCAGTAAAAGAACCTGTAGCTGTGTACTTTGGGTGGATAAGATACTACACACAGAAGATGGTAGCCTAGGCAGGCCCACACACCAGAACAGTCCGGCTTCATCGGTCGAGAGACATGTGCTCGAGAGTGGTCACGTTGTTTAAAGAGTCAGTGCCTTCCGTGTGTTGTTCAACACACAAAGTAGTCGATTGTTAAAGTTTGCTGAAGCTATAATAATCAACCTTCGTAAGCCGTCCTTGTGCAAGCAGAAAGACATGTTAGTCAGTTTAAAATTACCATGGTAGACAATCGACATTACTGTGCGAACATGTGTATATTTCAGTTTGAAGGATTTATCTAATTAATTCACGTACGTTGTGTGCTTTCTGCAGTATGTACCTGACGAGATGCAGCGAAATATGCCAGGCAATAAATCGTGCAATCTATTGTTTGTGTCTTCGTTATTCAAATTATCAGTGTTACTTGTTGTCAGCGTGTCTGGGGTGCAATGATGATAACGCAGTTGATAAATAACTAACTGAATAACTAACTAGTCGGAATGGTTACACACGGTGATATCCCCCATGCGTAGCTAATCAGATTAAATCTTCGCCACTTAGCATCCACTCAACCCCACATCACCTCGGAGAGACCAGTACTTATAGAATTGTCCTGACTACAGTGGCTGTGACGCTTCGCCGTACAGCATGCTGATTGTAGATTTTTATGTACATTTTAATGCATTGCATTATAACAATGACAACTCGTCCTGAACTATGAATATACCTGTTCAACACATAAACACGCCCACAAAAGCGGTATTTAACCAAGGGATACAAATAGAATCGATCCTTATGCAACAAGGGAGACAAGAAAATATATTGTTGATGTATACATTTTGAAAGCATGCTGGTTAAGTTATCTTTTCTGAAGCTAATACTTAATGTTTTAATATTGCGCATATATCGAAAAGGAGTTAAGAATAATAGTAATGTTGGTTCTTATTTTCTTTAGATTTGACAGCTCGTGATTTCACTTAATGAATACTATTTATTATCACTATTGGGTTTATTATATGGAAATATAAGTGTTCTTTTATCCGTTTAATGCTACTCTCTGTTGACAAGATGACTGGATATTTTTGATTAGCACATGCAATTGTGCTTTAGAGTAGTATCACTAACTGTAAGACAATCTTCATATATACAACTGAAGTGGCTACAATACTGTCTACAGGTCACTTCTGGAAATTTGGGTGCTAAGATGAGGCGGAATTTGAGGAGAAAACATGAACTCCGCAGCTCCAGTGACGACCTCCAGGAGTCTCCGAAAAAACATGAACTCGTGAACCGAAGGAAACTGCCCGGAATCCAACCCACAGTCTTCGGAGCCCGAGTGAGACGGTTCGACCACTTCGCCACCGAGACTATAAAGATGATAAAACAAAGAAAATCGAAATAATTTGGTACTTTGAAACGTCATGAGAGTTGTGAGAGAACAATAATGGAGGGGTATACGCCTGGAAAGAGAGAAAGTGGAAGGCCAAAGAGACAATGAGTGTAGGATGTGGCGGATGATCTCCAGATGGATGTATCGGACACAGAAAATCTTGCTTGTGATCGAGAGGTTTTCCTGAAGGTTGTTATGGGAGCGAGGTTGTGCACATGTACATAATGAATGAATTAAAGAATGAATGAATGAGCGTTATGTCATCTCTATCTCTCTATGTAGAGTTTAGTACATTTGGGATGAATTTAAGATCCACTTCGTGTACGCAGTGTGAATACTGTTTATATTACCATAATTGCTGTTATGTCCAGACACATACGTATGTGCCAGCCAAATAATACCATTAGCCGAACATCTAGACCTACTTATTAAATTGAGACCAGAGAGATTATATACTCCATTATATGTATACACCTATCTGGTTGTTATATAATAACTATTAAGTGAAATATATCACCTCGTAATCTAAAAGAATTGAGACTACAAGATGTGGAACTACACGTCTTGGAAGAAAATTTCTTTTGGAAAGTAAAAAGTATAACGTCGATTTGATTTTAAATAATTCACTCCATTAAGAAGCTGAAATATTTTGCACATTCGTAAATTCTATTATTGTCCCCTTTGCGGTTTACTATATGAATTGTATCCCTTTGTTAAATATTTCCCAATCTAGATGTTACCTGTTTTACTGAATTTGTATCACAGTTTACTTAACATTATAGAAATCAATACGAGTTTCCATATTGATAATGTCACACAGAAATGGATGTACTCAAATCTGCAAAAAGCGTAAATGTTATCAAATGTGCCTGATCTCTAATATCAGATGCAGAAGGGCGTGAATGCTGAGTGTTGGTGTTGCCAGCTGGTTAGTTAGTTACACAGGGAACTTTTCCCTCCTGTGACCATCGCGAGTTAAATTACACGAACAACCAGACGTTTGTTGTTTGTTTGTTTGTTTGTTGTTGGTGTTGATGTATGTGTGAGTGTGTGTGTGGTAAGAAAGATTGACCACTTGTGATATCTACAGAAGAATGATTGCTCATAAAAATATATAGTTCGAAGATGCTGGATGAAAAGGTTGTTCTTCTTGGGAGGCGGTGACTAACATTCCAGGCAAAGTTGAACCATTTACTGCGTATCCTTGTCCTTACTCCATAGCCAGCTCGAGGCCTTCTCTGCTGCCTCGCTCAGTCTCTTAAGTGCCCGGGTTCTTGCTTGTCCCTTTCAGTGTTGCCATCTCCCTTAGATGAAAAAGCACCAAAATCGACCCATTAAAGCCAAACAGCACCAAATATTTTTGGAAAGCACCAAAACGAAAAGCACCAACTGTTTTTATTACAAATGTAACAAGGTAGCACAGTATAATTTATTATTATCACTTCATATTACAGTGAAGTTTATTCCAGATCCGCCAAATCCCAATCAGAACTACTTTCGAGCCGAAAAAGCACTAAACTGCAATACTATGTTTTGGGGAAATCACTAAAACAAGCACTGGTGGTATTCATTCAAAATGTTATAAAATAGTACATTATAATTTATTATTATCACTGAATATTAGAATGAAGTTTATTCCAGATCTGCCAAATTCCAGTCAGACAACTTCTCTTCAGTTTCTGTAGCTATGTCCTGCTGTGTTTGCTCCTGTGATGATGATGGTGATGATTGAAAGAAACGTGTATATGCCTCCTGCGATCCAATTTTTCGCAGAATATCCTTAGGTAGTCTATAATCATGACAGCATTTGCCATATCTCTTCATTCCATATTTAATAGTCAAAACAGCTGTCAAACTCTTTATGCTCACTCTGTTCCGCAATTTTGATTTTCCAACTCCAATCTGACTGAAAACACGCCCATCGTCCGCATTAGAATGAGGCAAAATGAGCACAGTTAAAGATAAATATGTAAGATCTTGGAAAGGATTTACACCGGTGGCATCCCTGTATGAGGCTATTTCTACCTACAGTCCAAGTCTGTAAGAGGTCTGTGTCCACTGCATATGATGACGGTTTCTCCGCTGGAAATTGACGCGGGTGAGAGTAGCTGCATCTTCTACAAACAATTTTGCAAGATCCAATATACAGGGCTTCATTGACTGTAGACATTCACTTCCACTTAAACATGACATGGACTGCAACACTCGAACGGTATCGGGCAAAAGTAAACGCAGCTGTGTCAACAGTTCTATTAACTCTTTTGCTACCAGCGGCCTATATATCGCCACAATTAACCGACGCAGGTGGCCATTGGGTATTCTATCGCCACAGCATGATCAGTGGTTTATTTGATACATTTCTGCTCCATTCCGGAATTTTAAGTTACAGTTAACTAAAAATTCACACAGCTGGAACATATCTATATCATCATTGTACGGTCAAACATTTGCCAACTTTGATTCTTGTGAATTGTTAAGTTTTAAAGTAGCATTAACTTGTTTGTTTTGGTTTTTCACAATGGAAACGCCCACGAGTATGCGGCCACGTAGAATGACTTCAGATTAAGCGAGATTATTGTTCGAAACAGTTTTAACAGATAATATCGGGTGTAGATCATAGCCTGGTAAGGAGTAGCGACTACACGGGAGAGAGCGTGACGTGCAGTACCTTCGGTGGTACAATTGAGAAATACGCTATAGCATGGGTTCATATATCCTGCCCGTACTATGAAGGGAGAATACGAGTAGCGGGGTTGCCTAGTCAACGAGCAGGACTAATGATAGGTAACATACCTGGAGTGACAGAGTGTACAGATGATGATGCCCAAAGATGGGATGGTAAGATGATACAGGGGAATATTGACTCCAAACAGCTTATTAAGAAAGACAAGGAAGAAGATAAAGTGGTCACACCACAGGGTAACCAGACGGTATCAGAACTGTGCAAACGGACAGATATACTAGTCCGAGACATCCATCCATCCATCATGTGCCATGCCGGTAAGCGTGGGCGGTCATGTTCTGCCATCTCACTCGATCACCAGAGTCGTGGATCAGCTCCGTGTTTCTGTCTCGACCATGCCACAAGGCCAAACCATCCAGGTACTTGCTTCTAGGTCTTCCACTTGGTCTGTTCCCCTCGATCTTGCAGTTGTCACCAAGTTCTCCAATCCATTTCTTCTCATAACATGCCCAAAAAATTGTGACTGTCTACGTCTAATTTCTCTAATCAATTTACGATGTTCACTTGTTTCTTGAAGGACTTGCTCATTGGTCTTTCTGACTGTCCATGGTATTCTTTGCATTTTCCTCAGAAACCACATCTCTACAGCCATCAGATGTTTTTCAGCCTGACTGCTCATTGTCCACGCTTCACATCCATATAAAAGTACAGGTTCTATGTAGCATCTCAACACTCTTTTTCTCGTTTCGAGACATACAGACAGAGAAATGCAACAAGCAAGAAGGAGAAACCACTCTTGAGAAACACTGTCAACAAGGTGATAAAAAATCAGAAACTCATTACATAACTCTACAGCAGATACTCGCTAGCGTACCCAGAGCTGATAAACGCATCAAACAAGAGGGAGAAGCCACTCTTGAGAAACACTGTCGACCAGGTGACAAGAAATCAGAAACTCACCACATAGAACAGGTCACTGACAAAGAGACAGAAAAACCACTGACAAATGAACAGCCAACAGTCACACCAATAGCATGTGGCTTATTAGAGTGGCAGCGTCATCAGACATGTGCAGAGTGCATCAGACTTATGGTTATAACAGTCTTAACTTTGATGACTACCATAGTTATAGGAACGAAAATACGTCATCGGATGTTGAAAACAGGGAATACAAGAACAACACATATAGTTAGAAAACAACATTATATACCCCAAGATATACAAAAAACTCAAGACTCACCGCTTACACTATACCACCAGGCAAATCACATCAGAAACTGATAACAGCATATACTTACTGGGTTCAGCAGGCAGTGTCAAAATTAATAACATCAAACAGAAATTGTAAATTTAAAAATAGGAACACATCATTATTACCACTCACAAGATAACATCACATGTCTCAATTTCAAACACTCTTATCTTGTGATATAGATATGTGTATATTGTAGATACTGTATAGAGTGTATAAAGGCTATGCGTATGTGATTGGTATAGATATAATTGTTGTAGTAGAATGAATGCATTGATAAGTATAATGTTGATGTAAGTGACATGATGATATGGTAGAGTCATCAGAGGTAAAAACAGTAAAGATGTGTAATACTGGCGTTAATATATATATATATATATATATATATATATATATATATATATATATATATATATATATATATATATATATATATATATATATATATATATATATATGAATGCTAGCCATGACATGGCCTAAGAAACGTCTCATCGACTATATGACAAGATGATCTGATCAGATTAGGGACAGAATGCCGATAGGGACAGAATGCCGTATATGGCATACGGTAATACTATCATCTAGGAAACCATGCGTTCATACAAGGTGACTGATCCAGTGGATAGCACGTTGGTGTACTGACCATGAGAACAACATGTCTATGTAGGGAATTTGATATGATTGCGGTAATATGATATGCAATTATACATGTGTAGATATATATTTGTATGTATGGATATATATACACCCACGGCTGTTATTAATTTCAGATAGATAAGGGGTATAAATTAGAGAACTCCTGTTTGCGGATGACCAAGCACTAATAGCAAAATCAGAAGCTGAATTACAAGACCACATGAATAGTATAAACGAAATGTGTAGGGAACATAACATGAAAATTAGCACAAGCAAAACAGAGGTAATGACTATAACTAAAGAAGAACAAACAGCAACATTTCACCTAAACGAACATCCATTGAAACAAGTAAAGAGCTTCAAGTACCTAGGAAGTATAATATCATCAAATGGCAGATCAGAAGACGAGATCGAAAATAGGTGCAATAAGACAAATCAACTCATTGGACAAATGGCACCAATACTAAAGAACAAACATGTATCAATAACTACTAAGAAAGCACTTTACAACACAATCTTCCTACCAACTCTGTGCTACCAACGCCAAACCTGGACAATGACAGAAAAAGAGAAAAGAAAAATCACAACAACAGAAATGAGGTTCCTGAGAAGAATACTCAACGTATCAAGAAGATTAAAGATCAGAAATGAAGAAATCAGGACTAAAGTGGGGGTTAAAGCTGCTCTAGATTTTATTAGAAAGCAGCAAGTCAAATGGTTTGGCCATGCAAGTAGGCTACCAGTCAACAGCATGCCACAACAAGCAATGCTGTACAGACCAGATGGAAACAGAGGAAGAGGCCGACCACGTAAACGTTGGACGGAGGGAATAACAGAATCCATGGGAATGTCGATATACGAAGCCCATAACCGGGCACTCTCACGAAGTTTATACTTCACCTCGACACCGCAAGGTACAAGAGGAACATGATGAGATGAGATGAGAAGGGGTATAAATGACTGAGCAGGTTAGATAGTGTCGAAGGTACCTCAAAGATGTTACCTCACTAGCTGACTGAAGAGGCCGAGACAGGCAGACTGAAGTGAAGATTGAGAATCTGAATGGTAGAAGATACAGTCTGAGAAGACAGGTACCAGCCAGAACCAATTAAGGGAGTAATAGTTAATAACAATCACAATCATTCAATAAACAAAACTCATGATACATAAAGATATAAATAATATCATTGTAATGTCTTATAAGTACATACATAAACATCAGTACATTCGTACGATCATAATCACCATGCCATGTATATTCATAAACCGTAGGGGAGACTGGGGAGAAATGGACATAGGGGAGAAATGGACCACCCCCTCTCTGGCCCCTGGCTGTGATGCAATGAAAGTGAAACCATAATAAGTTTGTTTTCCACATCAAACATAGTCCAAATTTTTCATTTGCCATCGACTTCCCGCACAAGTCGTTCCCACGCAAAGTTTGAAAAATTTTCTGCACTAAAGTTTCTTTTTCCAGTTCCAGACACCATCGTAAAGCAGACGCATAGTCAGGAATCAGGACAATGTAATTACGTTAATATCTTTATTTACTTGATATTTAAGAGTTCATATAAAAAATATAGCATATAATATTAAATTTAAGAGACTTTATGGCTGAATAGTTTAATACATTGATGGGGGAGAAATGGACCGGTTCATTTCTCCCCATGGTTCATTTCTCCCCATAGAAGAAATTGACAAGACAGTCTGTCGTTATTAAAAGTGTTGAAGATTGCATTCGAATATCAGCATTATTGATTCTTTTTAATACTGGGGTCTAAATCTAGACCAATAAAACTGTTAACAAATTTGATTTCAGTGATTTATTAAAGATGCACGCCATTCGTGCTATGATCAGTATTTCTTTGCAAATAATAGGCCTACCATTCTAAATGTTATATAATTCTGTCACTCTTTTGTTTCAGATGCCAAGATTGTACATCAGAAACACCAACAAGGGTCTCGTTACGGAGGAACGTATGAGAGAAGCTGTTCATGCTGTGAAAAATGGAATGAAAGTGAGGAAAGCTGCAAGGGAGTACGGCATTGCTCGCTCTACCCTCAATAACAATCTTACAAAAGACAGAGAAGAAAATGGTCTGCCTACTAGACTCGTACCAAATTATAGGCATAGCCTTGTTTTCACAGCTAAGCAAGAAGCTGATTTTGCTAGTTACTTGAAAGATTGTGCAAGAATGTTCCATGGACTCACAACTAAAAACTCCTCCGAAGTCGGAGAGTGTCTGCCTGTACGGCGAGGAACCACCAGTCTGCACACCAATAAGCCAGACATGGGACAACGGATACTCACGCAAACCTCAAGTCCTGTATGGCATCACACTGATGTTGGACAACAGGATGCCTTCATCCGACATACAGGACTTCGCGTTGGAGCTCAAGCCAACGAACACAAGCAAGCAAGCAAGCAACAACTAAAAACGTTCGTATTTTGGCGTACGAGATGGCGAAAGTCAATAACATTGCACATCCTTTAACCTGGGATGAGCAAATGATGGCAGGGAATGACTGGCTTTGTGGATTTTTGCGACGGAATCCCGAGCTGACCATAAGGCAACCCGAGGCAACATCTCTGGCTAGAGCTACAGCTTTCAACAAACATAATATTTGCACTTTCTTCAACATTGTGAAGGAAACTATTACAAAACTAAATGTGAGTGGAGCTCAAATCTACAATTTGGATGAGTCAGGTCTGACCACTGTACAGAAAGTGCCAAAAGTAATTGCCCCACGAGGAGTGAAGCAAATAGGCCAGGTGACATCCAGAGAAAGAGGAGAACTGGTCACAATCTGTTGCATTGTGTCAACTGCGGGTCACATTATCCCTCCAGTTTTTGTGTTTCCCAGAAAATTTTTTAAGAATGTTATGCTTGCTGGAGCACCTGAAGGTTCCCTTGGCCTTGTGAATGAATCAGGTTGGATGACCCGTGATAATTTCGTCAAAGTTATAAATCACTTCATTAAGCATTTAAGACCTTCCAAAGACTTCCCTTTGATTTTGATCTTGGACAATCACGATTCCCACATTTCATTTGAATCACTTGAACTGTGCAAGAAAAACAACTTTCATGTGATCACGTTGCCACCACAAACCTCATCTAAAACTCAGCCCTTGGACTGTTCAGTTTTTGGACCCATGAAGTCGGTCTACAACAATGCGTGTGATTCATGGATGATGAAAAATGTTGGGACACCACTGACAATCTATCAAGTTGCAAATCTAGGAGCCCACGCTTTTCTTAAAGCGGCAACTCCCATTAACATTCAGTCAGGCTTTGCAGTGTCAGGTATTTGGCCCTTTAACGAAGATGTTTTTACAGAAGATGATTTTATGCCTTCAGAAATAACGAACAGGCCCATCAGCAAGTACAGTGAAAATGCCACTTTAGAAAGCAATGAACAGACAGGATCAGCATCTCCACATTGTGGTACCAGCACAGATCAAACTGCACAAGAATTTCATGAAAATCAGAAAGAGTGTAATGTTGAGAACCTTGTAGATGACTTGCAGGAAATATCAGGGAGTCTTCAACATAAATCTACTTCTTCCTTTACTTCGCCTCATGTTTTCAGAGGACTACCAAAAGCTGGTCCGCGAAAAGATTCAAATAATATGAGGAAAAGAGGAAAAACTATGCTGGCTACTTCTACGCCAGAAATGGATCGAATTAGGGAAAGAGCGGTGATGAAAGTAAAGGCAGCAAAAGTTCCACCCAAAAGGGCAAAGAGACAGCTGCTGAAAGAACTTGATGTTGATTCAGATCCAGAAACTGACATTTCGTTTTGTGATGACACAGATTCTGATGTTTCATTTGGTGAAAATGAGGAGTGTACGGTTAGCTTGACTGGTGTGCGTGAGGTTTTTGAAGGCCAGTGTGTGCTATGTGAATATGGAACAAAGAAGACTTGTGTTTACTATGTAGGAATTGTAAGGGGAGACATTGATGATGATGGTGATGTTGAGGTAGAGTTCTTGCGCCAGAGTGAGAAGGTTGCTGGTAAATTTGTTAAGCCTAAGGTAGAAGATGTCGCCAGTGTCTCAATTACATGTATTAAAGCACAGCTTACTAGATCTACAATCACTGGAACCACTTCTAGGACCAAAGATGGCTATGTCTTCAAAGAAAGTCTTGCAGGCATAAATGTTCGATAAAACTTTATATTAGATTAATATATCATATTAAACTTTTTTTTACTGTCGCTTAAAATAATAAAAAAAAACTGCAAATATCCTTTTAATGATTATTTATTTCTTATAGCAATATGGATGAGTTGTTGCTGCTTCTTTTTAAAAAAGGTCCATTTCTCCCCACTATGGTCCATTGCTCCCCACGTGCTGGTCCATTTCACCCCAATGGTGGTCAATTTCTCCCCATGTTCATATACATTTATGAAATGCATTTTGTAAAGAAACATATAGAAATAGATTGCTAAATGTTTTCCCCTTTTAAAATAAATGAATGTACAACATTTTAGTCATGGTTTTGTTATGTTTCGATAAAATCTGTTCCGGTGATGAGCAAAAATTGAAAACTACAAAATTGCTGATCCATTTCTCCCCAGTCTCCCCTATGCATGTAATTGTAACAATAATTGTAACATTATTGATTGTACTAGTACCTGATTGCAACAGACAACGTATAAAATGAGATGTTGGTAGAAACTGATAAATAATCGCAAAGGGAGAAAAGAAGAATCGACGTCTGCGAAAGCATAATGGTTGACAGTAGGTCTAAAACCACGATACACCACAAGATTACACCCATAACATAAAAGACAAAGAAGAAGAAGTTAACTGAGACACTACTACCAGTTATACATATTGATGTCACAGAGTTGATAGTGATGTGCGAGTGAAAGTTATAATAGTGCTTGCAATATTATATGTGAGCCCAATTGTATACACTTTTCAGGTTTTATGACAATATTGTATATTGTAGAGACAGACAGGTACAATTGGTAGGAGGAACTTATGCGATTGTGGTAACATATACATGACATAAAAATATGATGAGTGACAGTGAAGCGAGATAAAGGGTACGAGAAGACTGAGAGTAGGAATGTGGGCGAATGAGAATCAATTTGAACACAACCTGGATACATGCACACCTATATACACGACACTTACGGGCAAAGGTGGGACATTAGAGTTTGTAGTATGAGTGTTTTGAGGCAGAGTACATAATAAAAAAATAATTAAACACTATTAAACAAAAAAACGAAAAAGAAAAGAGAGAGAGAGAGAGAGAGAGAGAGAGAGAGAGAGAGAGAGAACAAAACAGACGATAGAAGGATGAAGAGAGAGGATTAAAGAGAGAGAACATAGCACAAGTTAGGATGGAAGAAAGGGAGGAGAATGAAATGGACTAGAGAATGGGAGAGAAAAAGAACCGTGTACAAGGGAAGGTGAAAGGAGAATACAATGATTGTGGAGTAGGATTATTAGTAGTGCCATTAATAGTAATACCAGGTGGTAGTACTTTGTACATATAATATTTTAACATGAAGTACCTTGGCATGAGAATAGATATGCATAAGGGTCATGGTATTAGGAACACTACAAGGGAAAAGTTAGTAGCAAAATATCAGGAACAAATAGAGAAGTCAAATGAAGGGAAGTTTAGCCATAGGGCACACGCAAACAGCATAGCAAAAAGTAACTAATGGCAGCCGACCCCACACACACGTTGATAAGACAAATGCAAGAGTCAGATGTACCCGCACCAAAGAGATCCACAGTCGTAGCATAGGCTACTCAGGAGCAAGATAAGAGCTTATACAAAATAGGTGTGGAATTGATATGTCTGCAATACACACGTTCCTGCACCCAGGGCTTAAGGGCTAGAGAAGGGTGTCAGTTGCTTATACCGAGGTATAAATGAGGAACCATATAGGAATGACCAGGGTGGGGCATTGGGACTCATAGTTGGTTGGTCCTCAACCTGCCGAACACAAAGGGGGTTGAGGCCACACGAGGTATATTTGGGAATAGACGATATTCGTGTCCGACATTATAATTTGTGTGAAGGTATAGCAGGATATCAACGTAACACAGAGGGACGTTAATGGGAACTGAGAAGCAAGTTCTAAGGCATGAGGAAGTAGACAGATATGTGCGACCAGGGGACAGGCATGTGCGACCAAGCTGACTCATGTCAAGTGTAGAGATAAGGAAGAACCCAAAAAAGTAGTACATTTTTGAAATTGCGGAGGGCATATGCCATGAGTCTGGTTAAGTAAAGTCTGGTTTAGTAAATTACTGTAGAACAACGGTAGGATAAATTGTCGTGGGTAATGAGAGGAATGGAATACACCGGGGAGCGGTTATTCGTAAGGGCTAATAGAATTGTGAGGATTAGACCACGTGATAGGAAAGATCGAGATAGGGGAAAACAAAGACGGCAGTCGGAGAGCTGGAGACGATTAGACACACATCGTATGATCAGGCAGGGAGCCGAGAACTTAATCTCGACTGGCGTAATAAAACGTCGAGGAACTGAGTGTACGCTGATATCCAAACGAGTACCCATGGCTGAGAAAAGCATTACCGCGACCAGGGTAGCGGACATGTTCACTCTACATCACGAAGTCGTGTGTCGTGTGAAGAGGTTTCCGGCCTGTGAATGTAAGCGCCTGCGGCCATGTTTAACGAGACTTATGTAAGTAGGGTTTAGAGGAGTTGTGTGTAGACGATTGTAGATTATTAGGTAGCCTGGATAGCAGGCCGTGCTACAATAAGTGTATAATGTATATTTTGTGTGTGTAGATGGAACATCGAAATGAGCATACAAACAATACATGATGCCAGTCTATAATTCTGAGGCAATGAGTTGTGTTCACTGTATGTCAGCGTGCATTCCATAACGATTGTCAACGTAGCCGCATCCCAATACTCCTAGTTTCGTTGGAAAGGGCTCGTTGGCAAAGGTCATTCCCATCAATGTGTAGATCTCCAAGAATTGTTATCAAGACGACAAGTCTTATATTATCGAAAGCATGTGTGTAATCTATGAAGCAATTAATAGCTCTTCAAGTGTGTGTGTGTGTGGGTGGGAGGGTAGATGAGAGATGCATGTGTTGATGGGCGGGTGGGTGATGTGTTGGTGTGAGTGGTTGATGGATGAGTACGTGAGTGGGTGGATGTGTATGAGAGATGGGTGTATGGTTGGGGGATGTGTGTGTTTGTGAGAAGATGTGTGTGAGCGGCGGATGTGTGTGGGTGGGGTATATATGGATGGTGGGGTGTGTGTGTGTTGGACATGTGTGTTTTTTGGGTGTTTATGTGTGGAGGATATGTGTGAGCAGGTGGGGAGTTGTATTTGTGGGTGGGGATGTGTGTATAGGTGGAGGATGTGTAGTTGAGATTTGGCGGATATTGGGTGGGTGAGTGGGTGTAGGTTGGCTGATGTGTGTGTGGGTGGGTGGGGAAAATTGTGAGTGTGAGGGTGCGGGATGTATGCGTGGATAGGTGCGGGATGTGTGGGATGACGGTGGTATGTGTGTGTGGTTTTGTGATGTGTGTATTGCTGGGTGGTTGCGGGTGTGTGGGTGTGTGGTGGAGAATATGTGGGTGGGTGTGTGCCGGTCGGTTGTGGGATGGGTGGTGGATGTATGTGTGCGAGGGGAAATGTGTGTGGGTGAGGGATCAGTGGGTGGGTGGCGGCATGTATTTTTACCTGAGTCTGTGTGAGTGCGTGGAGATATGTGTGGGTGGGGGGGGGTGTGGCGGTGTCGTGAAATCACTGTAAATTAACAATCAGATGATACAAATAACAAAGACAGCTACAAGTTGTTTATTCCTGGAGGCGTGGAGATTAAAGCGGTACAGCCGTCTTTAAAAGTTCCCCACAAGACAGAAAATTGTAGGCATGTTGTTGTGGCCCGATCGGAAGAATGCAGGAAACACGCTAGCTTGTGTTGGTTGTCAAAATAAGGGAGTCAACTTTTGCATTGGTTGAGCAAGGGGGAGAGAATATTTCTGAAAGAGTTAGTTGCCCTGAGGACACCTGTGTTGACATCAAAGGAACGTCACTAAAACAATCCAAGGCTGTTTGACAAAAAGATGACTTGTTTACAGTTAATGTAGACAAGAAAGTTGACTTGGGTTGACGTGTTTCGTTACCGCAGTATGAATTCGGAGAGCATCTACCGTGTTTAGATTTACTTAAAGTTAAATAACATGTGTCTTTAAGGCAAATTGTAGAGGCCATCCAGGAGTAATGCGGTGTTTCATAAGGTACTCCATATAGTGTATTTAGGCATAATTAATATAGGCAGTAGCCTTGTTAAAACTAGCTAGGGTGAGGAAATAATTAGCTCTGCTAGTTGAGAATAGGGTAGTGATGTAAGAATTAGCTCTGCTAGTGAGAATAGTGTAGTGGGGTGATATTTGGGGAGATGGAGGATAGGTTGGGAGATGGGGCAAATGTCCAATAGTGGGATCTTCCAGTGGGGTGCCTACTGGGGTTCTGCACTCTGTCTATTGGTCTTTCGTTTTCTTAACCTGATTCAGATTATGGTGATGAGCCACTCTGATCCATGACAGAGTTTAGTTCGCTGATAAATATCTGAGCGAGGCAGTGGCCTACATTCAGCTAGTAGGGATCAGCATCAGGCGGCCTTCACCAGATGTGGTCTCTTTCTCTAACAGGTTCCCCGACGTCTATGAGGAAGCTTTACCATGGGTTTAATGGAGGTCTACTCTCATTAAGAAGAACATCAAATGAACATTCACTTTATTTTATAAGATGAATAAATACCAAGAAGAAAGTACAGTCAGCACTGCTTATGATGGGCCTAGGATCCAGAGGGTCCATACGAACCTGGCTCAGTTGAGCAAAACATTATAAACGATTCATTTACAATAGGGATTCACCCAGGTTGGGTGATACTCGTTTCTTTACCACATACCACTGAACACTAGTGAGTAGAAAAGAACATTGAACGTGGCGTTCTCGTGGAATAATTTAGTCCAGTGAAGAAGTACTTTAGAACGGTTTGTGTGTGACAATCTATGAAAATGGATTAGAAAAAATGTGAGACCTGTGACATTGAAACCTAGTTTTCACGATACAGTGATCCATACTTATCAGAGTCATAGGGACCTTAGTCTTTACAGTGAGTGACAGATCCATGATTAGTGTTAAACAATAACTATTTTCGGAGGATCATGCATCTAGTCGATCCAGTGGATACCGGAGAAAGTCAACGTCTGGAAGAAGAGACGCATCAATGGGTGAGGTCTTCATGTGCTAAGCTATCATGCTGTGGAGTACCCTTGCTATGATGAGGATCTGACTTGGCTCCTGATCACTGGTCTGATGTAACATGCACATTTGATGAATGTAAGATGAGTGATCGAAAGGGCCGAATGTAAGACAGGCCTGCGTGCCCAATTTGTTACCCTTTTAAAATAAAGTTTGTTCGTTCGTTCGTTCGTTTGTATCTCCCTCCCCCTCGTTTTCTTTCTATCTCCCCCTCTCTCTCGCTGAGTTTCTCTGTTAATTGTACGTATTTCTCTCTACTTTTTTTCATATTACTCTGTATGATTAATTCTCTCTATCTCTCACTGTTCCTGTCTATTACTTTCTCTGTCGTTCTCTGTCGATCTCTGTCTGTCTGTCACTCGCTCTCTGTCTGTCTATCTCTCAAATTCTCTCCATATCTCGCAAATTCTCTCCATGTTACTTATTCTTTTGTTGTCTGTCGCTCTCTCTCTCTCTCTCTGTCTGTCTGTCTGTCTGTCTCTCTCTCTCTCTCTCTCTCTCTCTCTCTCTCTCTCTCTCTCTGTGTGTGCGTGTTTCTTTATCTCTCTTATCCTGTTACATATTCGTTGGATATGTCTATGTGAGGTGTTGAGTGGAAAGATGCAGTACCCACAAGTGCATCCCCATTACCAAGGTGGGACTGGTTTCCAACAGTGTGCAAATGTCACTAAAGGTTGATGTGACACGAAAGGACTCTGAAGGTCTAGCGGACTCCCGTATATCTAAAAGAAACCACACTAAATTATGTCCCTCCCAAGAGAACTAAGTTTAGCTCAAGAACCCCCAACTGTATCCACTAGCTCTTTATAAGAGTGGCACAGCGTTGGCCACTACTCTATCTTAACGTGGTCCTTACTTGACGAGACCCACGACTAGACTCCCGTGTCCTGACCCCACTTCCTGTGACTTGGGAAGTGAGTCCCAACGTTTTCACGTTGTGCGAAAAGTGTCCACTTTTCACGTTCCGGTGTTCACTTGTTGAACACTGCCATACCCTCTAATCTCTGAAATGGGTTATAGCTTAACTATGCCATGACATCATCAAGGTCATGGCACCGTGTCCCTAGTATATTTAGAGTATTATGTGAACACCTCCGCTCCTCCATTTTGGAACAGCATTTTCTGCTGACCCATCTGTGTAGACTCGGATCAAGAATTCCTGTGGCTATTCTTCATCAAGGAAGCTGAGAGTGGCTGTTCTGCGCAGCACACTGTTTTGTTCTTCCTTGTCAAATTATCTTCTCACTTTTGCCTAGATTTGTAATGATTGTCTATGTTCATCTTTCCATTGAGTTCTCTCTTGAATAGAAGTTAGGGGGATACCAACTGTGGGCAGATCGGTGGTTTCTCTGCAGAGTCGTTTGGCCTGGTGGATAAAACTACTTCTTTTTAACCGCCCCATAGCTAGGTTTTAAATCTGTTCTTCAAAGGGTGGCTGGCAAGCTGAGGAACTTTTCTGCCTGTATTAGCGTTTTCGTATCTCTGCGCTCTCTTAGTGCTTGTTGCCTCCACATCTTCTCCATTTCCACTATAGGGGTTGATCTCATCCCTCCTGTGGTGACTCTAAGTGCTTGATTTTGCACCTTGTCCAGCTATTGTAGTGTGGTTTTTGATGCCGAACACCACGCAGTTGACCCGTATTCCAGGTATGGTCGTATTCTCAGTTGATAAACATTACTATGTATTTCCCCAGAGAGTCAGGTCTTAGTCAGATATGACTGAGCCTCCATATAACAGTAGACGGTATTACCTGCTTTCTGTTAGCGCCGAACGTTGTGCCAACGGCTTCGGGCGGAAGAGAGCAATTGGAAGGGTACAATCCTTACCCTGGTGCGAGGAAATGCAAGCTAAAGACAAAATGTCATGGCAGGGCAGATCAGGCCCTAAGCCTTGGTTTGCAACTGGTCTAATATCGAAGCTCCGACAGGCGGACAGTTAGAGCATTGCTTTGCTGATCCGACAGCTTCTGCAGCTTGTCTTGTTCCAGATGTAGTTGTGTTACCTTTCCTCTGGAGTGAACTAGGCAGGCCGAGAGAAGGATTATGCTGCATGGGCAACACATGAGTTGTCAGTGTTTATGCTGACACACCATCTATTTGCCCATGCAACAAATGTATCTACAGCTCTTTATAGCAAACTGGTGGCCACTGATGCATGTTTATTTGTGGTCCATAGAACCAGGTCATCGGCGTACATTGCCGCTTTAATTCCTTGCGGTAGATTAGCAACACAATCATTGATGAAGATTAGAAAAAGTGTGGGGGACAAGACTCCGCCCTGGGAAACACCGTGACGCAGTAGTACTTTCTTGCTCTTGAGTTCGTTGAAGAGCAAACAGGAATGTGATTACATTGAATATAGAATAATAGAGAGATGACATATGAGTAGAATAGTAAAGAAGGAAAAACAAAAAGACTTGGAAGAGCATGGAGAAACCCTAAATAAAATCTACAAGGAGGCAACTAGAAACTTTTACAAAAAGATACGTGCAATGCGAACCAGAGGAGAACTCTTTGACCCAACTGAAATAATTAACAGCGAATATAGAGAACCAGTTAGTGAACAAAAACACATCCTACTAAGATGGAAGCAGCAGTATTTCGAACAACTTCTAAACATCCCATCAGATGTCACAGGAATTCAAGAGTCCTACGCAGATGTCAACGAAGAACTAGAACCAGACATACTAAAAGAAGGAATTATAGAAGCCATCAGAATAGCCCCATTGAACAAATCACCGGGATAGGATAAAATACCAAATAAACTAATTAAAGCAGCAAGAAAGGTAGGAACAGCTTGGCTACATAGACTATGCAACCATTTTTGGGTAGAACAACAGACGCCACGAGACTTGGGATACACTATAATTATCCCAATTTCGAAAAACAATGGCAGCAAAAGAGACTGCACACAATGCAGAGGCATTTCACTGTTGAGTCATGCTGGGAACATATGTTGCAAAATTCTTGAAAAAAGATTACGAACTACTTTAGAACCCCAGCTAAGCGAAACAGAACTTGGATTTTGGAAAAACAAAGGATGCACAGATGCCATTTTTGCTATTAGACAACTTACAGAAAAATCAATCGAATACAATGAAACACTCTACTTAGCCTTTATCGACCAAGAAAAGGCATTCGATAGAGTAGATCGAAACAAGCTGTGGGAAATCCTTAAACAATATGGAGTGAGTACATATCTAACAAACCTATGTAGAAGTTTATACAACAACAGTGAATGCATAGTGGGAGCAACTGGAGCACAAGGTTGTGTCCTGTCCCCTCTCTTGTTCATGACATATATAGAAAACATATGTAAAGGAACCAGCCATGCAGAGGCAACAAGAATACCGCATGACGAGAACACAGAAGAAAAACATTTGCAAATCTAACCATTAGAAAACTCCTGTTTGCGGACGAACAAGCACTAATAGCAAAATCAGAAGCTGAATTACAAGACCACATTAATAGTCTAAACGAATTGTGTAGGGAACATAACATGAAAATTAGCACAAGCAAAACAGAGGGAATGATTATAACTAAAGAAGAACAAACAACAACAATCCACCTAAACGAACATCTCTGGAAACAAGTAAAGAGTTTCAAGTACATAGGAAGTACAATATCATCAAATGGCAGATCAGAAGACGAGATCGAAAAAAAGTGCAATAAGGCAAATCAACTCATTGGACAAATGGCACCAATACAAAAGAGCAAACATGTATCAATAACTACTAAGAAAGCACTTTACAACACAATCTTCCTACCAACTCTATGCTACCAATGCCAAACCTGGACAATGACAGAAAAAGAGAAAAAAAAAATCACAACAAAAGAAATGAGATTCCTGAGAAGAATACTCAACGTATCAAGAAGAGATAAGATCAGAAATGAAGATATCAGGACTAAAGGGGGAGGGGGGGGGGGGTTAAAGCAGCACTAGATGATATTAGAAAGCAGCACGTCAAATGGTTTGGCCATGCAAGTAGGTTACCAGTCAACAGCATACCACAACAAGCAATGATGTACAAACCAGATGGAAATAGAGGAAGAGGCCAACCACGTAAACTTTGGACGGAGAGGATAGCAGAGTCCATGGGAATATCAATATATGAAGTCCATAATCGGGCACTCTCACAATGTTTATACTTCATCTCGACACCGCAAGGTACAAGAGGAACATGATGAGATTAGATGAGTTGAGTCCGTCTATCTGTACTCGGGCTCTTCTGTTGTGCAAGTATGCTTTCATCCATTTGTACATTTTTCCATTGACTTTGCAGTTTCTCAGTTTCTTCATCAGACCTTCTTTCCAGACTTTTTCAACGGCTTTCTTCGGATCTATCCATGCCGCAAGCACCAGCTTCTTCTCTTGGAATGCATGATCATTTTCTTGAGAGAGGCAGGTTGTCTGATCTTCCGTAGAGTAGCACTGCCTAAGGCCAGCCTCCTGTGGCACAAGTATGTTTTTACTTTCAATGTACCACTGCAGTCTGTGATTGATGATGCGCTCCAGTGTTTTGCAGAGACAGATGGTGAGGCCAATTGGTCTGTAGCTAGAGGCAATGGAACAATCTTTCCCTAATTTTAGAAAGGGGTATCATGATTGCTTCTCTCCAGGTTTGTGGGACACTGCCTAAGATCCAACTGTTATTGAAGATCTGCAACAGCTTTGCTTTGGCCTCTGTTCCCAGGTTCCTGATAATTTCATTGGAGATACCATCAGCTCCTGGTGACTTTCTCATTTTCACTTTTTATATGGCTAGCTCCAGTTCGCTGATTGTGATGGGTGCCTCCAGAACATCATGTACTATTTCCTTCTGTCCTGTATTTTGCCGTTTCTCTCGAAAATCTGGTTGATCTGGATACATGAAAGGCTCAGAGAAGAACAAGCAGGCTTCAGACCAAAACGGTCATGTATAGACCACATTTTCACCCTCAGAATAATCATTGAAGACTCCGTAGAATTCCAGTCGAAATTAATCACCAACTTTGTCGACTTTCAAAAAGCCTTCGACAGTATCCACCGTTTTTCACTTTGGAATCTACTTAACATCTATAAAATCTTTCTACAAAGAGACACGTTGCTGCGTAAGAACAGAAACAGGCAACTCTGACTGGTTCTCAGTTGAAACAGGAGTGAAACAGGGTTGTGTCTTATCACCGATGCTTTTTGGAATAGCTATCGATTGGGTCATGCGCAAATGCACAAACAACACAAATATGGGTATCCATTGGGTTGACAAAATTCTAGAAGACCTGGACTTTGCCGACGACATAGTGCTTTTGAGTTCAACACACCCGGATGCCCAAGAGAAAATAAACCACCTCCAAAATGTTTCAGGGGAAATTGGTCTCCAAATTAACACCACAAAAACAAAGACTATTGATCTTACCAACAGTTCAGATGACACCAAATTGAACAGCTACGTTCTTGAAAAAGTCAATAGCTTCACATACCTAGGAAGCAAAATGACATCTACAGGGGACTCAACACCAGAAATATCATCTAGAATCGCACTGGCATCTAGTGCCTTCAATAAATTGTCAAACATCTGGAAGTCAAAGACATTCAGTAAACACACAAAACTTAAAATCTTCAACTCTTGTGTGATTCCAGTGTTAACGTATGGATGTGAAAGCTGGAAATCAACGGTAGCTTTAGATAAAAAATTAGACAATTTTGAGAACAAATGTCTTAGAAGACTTCTAAACATCCACTGGACAGACTTCAGAACCAATGCGCAAATAAGACAAGAGACTAAGCAAGATACAGTATCCAATTTCATAAGAAGACGCCGTTGGAACTACATCGGCCATGTACTCAGAATGGACAAGTCAAGACTCCCCTACCAAGCCCTCATATGGTCACCGGTAGGGAAAAGAAAGCAGGGAAGACCAAGAGAGACCCTGTGTAGAACCATCATTAGAGAAGGCTCATTCAATGGCCAAGTAAATATCCAAGATCTATAACAGATAGCAGCGAACCGCCAAGCATTGAGAGTCAGGACTTCTGCCCTATGCGCCGCCTTAGGCTCAAGAGGAAAGACTAACTAACTAACTAACTAGTCTTGAAAGTGTTATATTGCGCGAATGAGTCCGCAAAATGGTCAGCTGCTTGCTTTCTTTTTAAGATGTTTCCATCTTTATGTAGTCTCCATCTCTCTGAATCAGGTTAGGGACACACACGTATAATATACTCCTTACGAAAAACACAACCGGCTTTCTAGAATATCTAACTGTATGTGCGTGAATCTAGGCTTCCGCCTTCCCAGCAGTCTTCGCGGAGACGCTGCTAAGGCTAGGTCAACCAATCGATGTCTAAGATTTGAACGGCTGACCTGTCCATATAATCGGGTGACACTGCTATATTTAGACGTGCGCAAAATTCGACAAATCCACGGGTAAATTCTGATCCGCTATGCAACAGAGATAACAATCCTATAGCAGGTTGCAACAATGATTAATGGCACTAGCTCTGACTGTCATAAGTCACACCTCTTTCACACATGTTCTATCAGTGCTGCATATCCCCAATGGTGGCATACTCTCATGTTTGAGACGTGAACATAGCAAAGAAGCTGCTAGAAAATAAATTATACTTCATTGGGTACCATCTTACTCTGGTGTACCTGGAAATCAGAAGGCAGAGAAACTTGCCAAGACATGTGAAGGATGTAAAGAGGAAGCCATCGAACTATGAAAAAAATTTTTAAAAACATATATATATATAATACTAGCTGACCCTGCCCGGCTTCGCCCAGTCCCTGGTGGGAAGCATCTCATTTAATTCATATAAGTAGTCATATAAGTTCCCGTTCCCGTTACCGACTATCTGTCTGTCTGTCTGTCTGTCTGACCCGGCCCGACATCGCCCAGCTCCTGGTGTGAAGCATCTCATTTAATTTATATAAGTAGTCATATAAGTTCCTGTTCCCGACTGTCTATCTGTCTGTCTGTCTGTCTATCTGTCTGCCTGACCCTGTCCGGCTTCATTAAATTCATACAACAAAAAAAATGTAACTTAAAAGAACGTTCTACCACACACCATCCATTATTTTTAATGAAAACTCTTTCTAATCACCTGCATGACTACAGTAACTTCTTAAGCAAAAAAAGATGAGTTACAATGTTATGCATTGTGCATCATTTTTATGAAAACTTTGAAAATGCCTTACAGATTGTATCATTATTTATTATAACTCATATGCCGGTATATAACTATGGACAAAGAGTTTATAAATATTTGAAAACGATGCCACAATATGACTATAAGTTATACAGAAAAGTTATGCCCCTTGAAATAACTTTTACAGAGTTAGGTCCCCTGAGATATATGAAATTATGATGAAAAATGAAAAATGAAATAATACTGAGTAAGCAGGCGATTTCACACTAACAAAATATCACAGTTGACAGCTCTGGAATGAAAGGAAGGCGTGTAGAAAATTTCATCTCAATCGGATGGGCCGTTCGCGAACAAATAAAGGACATACATACATACAGAGATACATAAATACATACGCACATCCTAATTTATATATAAGATATATATATATATATATATATATATATATATATATATATATATATATATATATATATATATATATATATATATGGGCATATAGAAAGAATGGAAGATCCTAGGGAAACAAAACTCGTTTACACTCAGGAAATAAATGACCGCAGACCCCGAGGTAGACCAAGAAGACGGCGGAGAGATAATATATATACAGACCTGCAAGCACTTGGAATCAACGACTGGCAAGAGAAGGTCAACCAGAGAGACGAATGGAGACGGATTGTATCTTCAGCAAAGAACCTCAATGGCTCGGAACGCTGAAGAAGAAGAATACATATATATATATATATATATATATATATATATATATATATATATATATATATATATATATATATATATATATATATATATATATGCCAGAAAAGAAAAAGAAAACAGAACAAGAATTATCTGGACTACCAGAAAAGAAGAGAACCAGAACAACGACGACTATCATTCTCTTGACCGACAAGGGCAGGCCACCGTTGTAAGTCGTTGGACAGGACATACCAGACCTAACACGCACATGTAGCGACTGCTTGTGACTCACCAGTATGTTCCTGCGGACAGTGTGATAGAACTGCAGAGTATGTTCGCCAGGATATTTCTCAGCAGTGGCAGCTAAGAAGGGTCTGATGACCCAGTGAGACGTCACTGCATGCGAAACTGTATGGGATAAAAGAGGAGCTCCACAATCACTGTTGATTGCATCACAAGAACTCGTCTATCGGTGTAAGCGTAACAGAACGGATGCTGGAAGAATAACCAAATATGTAATATTCAATTCTATCGATAAATCTGGCCTACTATATTTATCACAAACACGGAACAGTGGTAACACATGAACACATACATTACAAACGTTGATTAATGTGTTTTTTTTTTTTTTTTTTTTTTTTTTTAGCATATCCTTTACAGGACTTAGCTGTCAACACCAGCATCTTTCAACTGTATGTTGATCTCTTGGCAAGATTACGCTCAGTAGTTTGCCATTGCTTTCTGAGCGGCCGGCTCAGTATCCTGCAAGTCACGAGCGGGGGTCGAACCGCCTCAGCTCTCGCTCCGCTACGAGACTCTGCGTGATAAACGGGATTACAGAGAGAAAGTGTTGTAGCCCCACAGCCAGAGAGACCGGCCTTGATTAATGTGTGCGTGTGCAAAATAGAATGACTAGTGTTGTATGACAGAATCGAAAAATGTGGAGTTCATGGACATAATTAAACAGAATACAGTGAACCAAGAGAAACAGTCTTTGGCGCTGGATAGGACATGCACTTAAACAACCTCAGAATAGTATTACAAGTAACTCATCTGGCTGGAGTCCTCTACAGCAAAAGAAATAGTGGAAGACCTGAAACACAAGCAGTAGAGAAGTATTTTTATGCTAAAGCTTCGTTTCTGAGGAAAAGAATACCATGAACAGAGAGAAAACCAACCAGCAAGTTCTAAAAGAAACAAATAAACACCGTTAAGTAATACGGGAAATTAGACATCGGCAATCCAGACTTTTGGACACACTACAAAAAGAAATAAACTAAAGAACTTGGTTACAACTGTAAAGTTTGAATGCAAAAGAACAAGGGAAAATCAGGGAAGAAAATATCTTGATGGCCACGTGGCATAGTCGAGACCCAAACACAACGCTGATCCATGACTCTAGTGAGCGTACGGGATGACGAAACATGAAGCATGTTTATCGGCATAACATTTGTTCTTGATGATTATCCTGAGACACCACGGCACTGTTCAGCATATTGATGGAGAAAAGCAGATGCAGGACACAGAAACACAAAGTAGATACTTGAAATAATGTGCAGTCATTTTCACTAGTCACCTCCGGTATTATGTGTACTAACCGATTTTCTCATTGCATTATGAATATTGCAGCTTGTTTCAATCAGTGTAATGTTTCATAGATAAAAAAAATTGTAGATATCTGTATAATAGTATACCACTGTGTCATCATCATCATCATCAAGTGCCGTGCCGGCTGGCGTAGGCGTTCATGGCTCTCCATAGATCTCGGTCTTTGGTTTTCTGGATCAACTCTGCTGCTGATATTCCTCCATGCCACCGTCGCAATCCATCCAGCATCACTTCTCTTGGTCTACCTCTGCCTCTCTTCCCCTCGATCTTTCCAGTTGTTACAATGTTCTCCAATGCCTCTCTTCTCATCACATGACCGAGGAAAGCTGTTTGTCTCTGTCTTATTGTTGTATATAATGTTCTAGTTTCATTAGCCTGTTTCAGGTAGTCGTCGTTAGTTACTCTGGCAGTCCAAGGAATTCGCAACATTCGTCTCAGGAACCACATCTCTGTTGCTTCTAATTTCTTCTTAATTTGTTCATTTACATTCCAAGATTCACTGCCATACAGCAAACCTGGTTCTACATAGCATTTCAGCACTCTCTTTCTTACATTCAGTGATAGTGACTTATTGCATAAGATACTCTTCATTTTTCTGAAATGCGGCGTTTGCCTGCCCTATTCTGCTCCTAATCTCTGTTGTACATCTTCCATCTGATGTTATAAATGCCCATAGGTATCTAAAATTATCAACTTGGTAAAGGATTTTCCCTTCTATTTCTATGTCACATTTTGGTGTCACCATTTTCTTTGATATTACCATTGTTACTGTTTTCTTGATATTTAAGGAGAGTCCTTTCCTTGCACTCTCTGTTACTACACCGTCTAATAAATGTTGTAGGTCTGTTGAATTATCCGCCACCAATACTGTGTCATCTGCATAGCGTATATTATTTATATTATAACCTCCAACTAGTATTCCTGGCATCTCTTTGATCTCTCTCATCATTACTTCTCTATACAGGGAGAAAATATCTGGTGACAAGACACACCCTTGTCGTACTCCTAGCTTTATCTGTTCGTAACTACCCTCTTTATTTCCCATTTTAATTTCTGCTACTTGGTTCCAGTAAATATTCTTTATTATTCTTAAATCTTTTCCATCAGTTTTGATATCTTCCAACATTTTAATCAGTTCATCATGTTTTACTTTA
Source organism: Cepaea hortensis (assembly GCA_963921405.1). Taxonomy (NCBI): domain Eukaryota; kingdom Metazoa; phylum Mollusca; class Gastropoda; order Stylommatophora; family Helicidae; genus Cepaea; species Cepaea hortensis. The sequence goes on along the minus strand of CAWUFQ010000009.1, from coordinate 165,981 downwards.
TCAAATGCCTTAGTATAATCTATAAAGCACAAATATATGTCTCTCTGTTTCTCTATTGACCTTTCTATTAGTGTCCGTAATGTATAAATTGCATTGTTTGTGCCCTTTCCTTCCACAAATCCATACTGTTCTTCACTAATTTCCATTTTTATTTTCTTTTTCGTTCTTCTCATTATGATTCTGAGTAGAAGCTTAGTGATCTGGTTTATAAGGTTAATTGTACGAAAATCTTCACAATCAATTGCTCCTGGTCTTTTTGGTATAGCTATAAATACAGATTTCAGCATATCACTGGGGAAATATCCACTGCTGTAAATATCATTCAACATTTTGGTTAATATATCTACTCCAAATTATCCCAATACTTGTAATTCTTCTATTGTGATTTCATCTGGCCCAGCTGTTTTTCCTTTCTTCATACGTTTCATAGCATCAGCGACTTCTTCTTTCAGAATAGGTGGACCTTCTAAGTTACTATCTTCTGTTAATTCTTCCCTTTCTCCTTCATATAATTCGCTTATATACTCATTCCACCTCTTCATTATAGCATCTTCCTCTAATATTATCGTTCCTGTTTTTGATTTCAAATACCCTGTATTTATTCTTATTTTTCTTCCTGTAAGCTCACTGATTTGTCTGTGCATATTTTTTGTATCTTTAATGGAATTTAATTCAATTTTTTTGCATTGCTCGTTTAACCAACTTTCTTTAACCTTCCCACATTTATCTTTTATTTCTTTATTTATCTTAGCGTATTCTTGTTTGTCATTTTTACTCTGTTTTCTTTTGTCCATCAGTTTTAAGATATTTTCATTCATCCATTTTTTCTTAGCTATTTTGCCTCTCTCCGGTAATACTTCTTTGCTAGTTTGATGAATGGAGTCCCTTAACATTTCCCATTGTTTATCTATACTCTGTATTTTAGTTATTGCATTGTACCTATTTTTCACAGTCACTCTGTATTGTTCCTGCATTTCTTTATCTATTTTCAGAACCTCTTTATTAAGTCTCATGTTCTTAACCATTTTGTTCCACTCTCTTTAATCTTACTTTTATTAGTCCACATAGTGGTACATGATTACTATTACAGTCAGCACCAGGCATTGTCTTTACATTGATTAAAGCATTTCTAAATCTTTTATTAATCAGTATGTAGTCAATTTGGTTGCGTATTTTCTTATCAGGGCTTATCCATGTGTACAGTCGTCTTTTATGGTGATTAAACCATGTGTTTCCAATTATCATATCATTGATATTTGCCCATTCTATTAGCTTTTCCCCTCTTTCATTTCTTGTACCTAAACCATAATTCCCCACTACATCCTCCATTTTCCCTTTCCTACTTTTGCATTAAAATCACCAAGTATTATCTTTATTTCTTGTGATCCAATTTGAGCCATCGCCATTTCTATTTCGTCGTAAAAGTGTTGTATTTCTTCATCACTACTGCTTGCTGTTGGTGCATATACTTGTATAATATTTATGTCTATTTGTTTGCCTTTGATTTTTACCATAATAACTCTATCTGAAATACACCAGTATCCATTAATTGACTTGGCTGTTTTTTCGTCTAATATTATTCTTACACCTTTTTCATGTGTATCCCCTCCAGAATAAATTATTGTGTGGTTGTCAGCTATAATCTTGCCCGATCCCTTCCATCTCATCTCACTAACGCCTAGTATATTCATATTCATGCTATCCATCTCTCTTAGAACATTGGTCAACTTTCCTAGCTCATTTATTGTCCTAACATTCTATGTTCCTACTCTAAATTTATTTATTTTAGTTAAGATTTTGCCATCAGTAGCTGGATGACGGTCTGGTGTCACCTTGTCAAGGTCTCACATCCGAGGTTGCGACGCGTTGTCTGTACCAACGCCAGACATCATAACAACACGCAACCCTGAGTGATGTTAAACACTGCAGAGAGAATGAGGCGTCTTCAACGACGCCCGTATAAGCAGCCAGGCACGGCAATTGAGCGAAGCTTAAACGACCGCTGGTCAGCAGTACACCCTGTGAACCTTGCAGGGGTCACACCAGCTGACGTGAGCGTGTAGCGTGTAGAACGCCAGGACTGGCAGACGGGTTTAGGTGTTTGAATGGACAGGTCGCATGAGTATGCGAGGAGTGTTTGAATCTGCATTGAGAGCCAGCCTGTACGACAGTGGGAGACTGGATCGAACGCTTGAATAGTTTGACTTGTAAGTGAGATGTTTATTGCTTGCATGTATTATTATGTATTGTAGTGATATTGTTCATGCCGTAATGATTGCTATGGATTGTCATTGCGCGATGTTTGTGCGATAATAAATGCAGCGCGTAAATAAAGCTTGTGAATAATACTTTCGGATATTCACTTCGTGTGATTTGATAGTTTGATATTGCTTCACACTTGCCAGAAAACGAGCTACTTATCTTGCTCTACGCAAGACTCTGACACACCTGTGGCTCATGACTGTCCCTAAGACAGCCATTAACGTTCTTCACTAACTTTGATATATGTTTTGCCATGAAGTCTTGGGAAGATAATGTGGTGGTTTCCCCTTGCCTTCCACATTCACATGGTGGTCTTTTTACCTCTGCCTTTGACAGCCATTTCCGACTGCAAGGACAAGTGAGTGCCCTGCTCTGCTCAGCTGCAGAGTTGTCCACTTACTCCGGTGGATACTCGGTCCCCTGAGCTGTGTTAGCCACACCGTAGTGTGTTTCCATCCTCTATCGCGGGAAGGTGCAGTTGGGATTTTCCCTTCATAAAGTTATGGTCTCTGACCAAAACTATCCAGTATTTTAGAGGACACCACTGTATCAAGGGACCTAAAAACAAATTATATATTTAAACGACATGGGAGACAAGAAACACATAGTTATGACATTATAAATAAAAGCTGTATAATGCAAATAGTTAGACTGAAGAAAGTATATCATCGTTTCTAATAAAGTACATTGCCTTCTTGATCAACAGCTACAAATTACATTTAAGTAATTGCGCTATCTTAGGTTTACAGTATGTTATCATAAGCGGCCTATACTATCTCAAATGAAGTGTTGACTACAAACGGTATAATATATAGTTTGTAATAGCCGTTTTGTCGAATGAATATCTCGGCGTTAGGGTGTTATATTTTTGGCAGGCACTTGAACATGTGCCTCATAATTTAAAAACAAACAAACACAAACATACTCTGCTTTTTGGTTAGTTCAACCTCCCTCCCCTCCCCCTCCCACCCCAGTACTGCACTTGGTCTGGCCAAGGGCTGAGATGATCAATCAAACCTCACAACTCCTCACAGTAGCTGTGGTCCTGGTGGACCACTGTGGGTAAAGGGTCATAGTCGGATTAATTTTTGTTGCGTATCATTTACGGGACGTTGCAGTCAACATCAGCATTTTCAGCTGTTGTTGATGTACTAGGCAAGTGTTACGTTCAGTAGTTTGCCATTGCTTTCTGAACGACCGGCCCCTTTACCTTTTTCGAAAAAACCAGCACCGCTGTGTTTCGAACCCGGATATACGGGCTCACAAACCGCGTTCGCAAGCCCTTTAGCCACAGAGACCGGTTAGTCGGACTAAGGGCCCTCAATAAAAAACAGGGGGACGCTGGGGCCTCAGAGTGTCGCTCTGTCCTCTAGGGCAGTGGCTCTCAACATTTTGTAGCCCATGCACCCCTTCATCACATGGCCAGAATGTCACCCCCCCCCCCTCTTCCGTATTTCCTCCCTATATATCCCCCCTCCCTTTTACACAATATACATAAACATGGAAGCTATATTTAATAACACACACAAGAACAAGTCTGGACATCTACATAAAACGTGATTTGCGGGTCTACTCGCGCGCTCTCTCTCTCTCTCTCTCTCTCTCTCTCTCTCTCTCTCTCTCTCTCTCACACACACACACACACATACCCACTCATCATTTTCCTCTTGTGCCTTGGGTGTCGAGGTGAAGTATAAACAGTGCGAGAGTGTCCGCTTATGGGCTTCATGTATCGATATTCCCATGGACTCTGTTATTCCCTGCGTCCATCGTTTGCGTGGTCGGCTTCTTCCTCTGCTTCCGTCTAGTCTGTACATCATTGCGGGTCTACTTTCTTTATAAAACGAATTTAAGAAGAGTGAAAAGTACAGAACTGTGAAGTATGGAAGGAAAAACAATATTAAGTAATCGGTTCTTGTATTAACGCCATCTTGAAATAATCTTTATTGAAACAGCAGGGAAAAGCAGCAAAAGGAAGACATTGGTCCCTCTACTATGGTGCTAAAATGAGAAGCGCAACATTGAAACGCTTGGCCACAAACAAATAAAAATAATACGGAAAAGAGAAAGAACGCCTTATACAGCCCCTCGGTTAAGAAGAACACATTATATTTAGACACAAAATGTTAGTGTTCCTTGGCGAAAGGGAGGGGGGATATACTGTTGTACACCCAAGTGTCATCGCCTTGCTCATGTCTAGGTATGTGAGCTCGGGTTCACACAGGCAACAATAACTCTGGTTAAATATCACATCTAACATTTATTGTATTTCAATATACAGTGCGTTGGCGCAGTGGGTTAATAAGCCCGCGCGGATTGCATATCACAGATAGTGAACATCATCACACATAATTATCATAAACATTCTTGCAAACTATCTAGCCTATGTATATATATATATCTATTGATATCTATTGAGTCCCTCTAAGGCAGACCCTGTTGTCTCTCTGAAGTCCGTCTGTCCTCTGCCGGCCCACACGTGTCCCAATCCGACACGGGTGGTAACTCTGTCCGAGTTCCTCGTGGACCCCGCAATAGGCGGGCCACATCAGTGTCCACGGAACCATGGACTCAATGACCAGTCCTTCGAGAAGGCTCTAGATTACTCTTGCCTATGAGTGACTCTCTTCTATCCCTTGGGCGGGAGTTGCAGCCCTTTAATTAATATCTATAACTGTGAGGCGGTGACAGGATTCCCCCCTCTCCCCTGATATGATGGTTTGTTATAGGGTAATTAGATCTGCTCTAATTCTGTCGCCGAATCACATAAAGTCGGTGTTTGTAGTTTGGTGGACAGTAACCTGGTAACCTACATACTGGCATTAAAACTCATGTATTCTCCCATACACCACTTCTCTGATTTGGTGAAGAGATCACTCTCTCTCCTGTGTCCTTAAAAATGCTTATCTGACCGAAGTTACGTGACGTTTAGTAGTTGTTTTTACAACCCGTCCTTCTCATAGTACCCCACTGATACCAAGACAACTAACCTCTGTATTAAAGAGGATTAACAAGACCGAAGTCCTGGCTAATTAAGTACACCTTCAAATCTTGATCTGTGTGTGCATTTCAATACACTTTTACTCTCGTATGTTGTATAATGCTACATATGTAGTTACGTTGTTATTTTATCCCCTCAGACTACATGTGTCCCTGTTGGCTTGTTAGTGTGGTGACTAATAAGTTGCTGTTTCTAATAAAGTGACTGCATTTTAAATTGATAGTGTTCAGTTTTAAGTTTTTGTGTAAAGTGTATGTTGAATGTGTGGCTTATTTCCAAGCGTCACGAGTTGGGATAACCTCAGTCATGAATTACTCCAATGTGTGCAGTACATGATCAGGCTTCCAAGTAGTGGTGCTTAGATGTATCCTAACTACTAAACTAAGTATATTAAACTAACTAATAAACTAAGTATATTAAACTAACTACTAAACATGTATCAACAATTTGGACAAGTAATGCAATTTACATGAAAGACGCAGACAAATTAAAATAAATACGTTTTGCGTACAATTTGTCCGTCAGTATATCGTTCTCTCATTTAATCCATTCACGCTGTCATGCACTCATCTTTCATTCCAAATAGTATTTGGTTAAAATATATAATTAAAGTTGAGGTAAGTGTTATTGCCCTTAGAAAAAATGGCATAGGTGATATTTGCCCTTTTAAGAAAATACGTACTTTTTGTACGATGACTCAAAAATGGGTTATAATTTACACAGAGACAATTGTATAGGCAGGTTATTTATCCTATTAATGGAACTACCTTTAATGTTATGGTAGAATATGTACAAATTACAGGTTAACACATTTTATATACAAAATTAATGCAAATATAATACATATTTAATATTAAATTAATTAATTAACTAAATCCAACGATGATGTGCGCGTTGTCCTCCTGTTGTCGCGTGTTGTGCCATGAATGTTAAAGTTAGTATGGCTGTCTCTTGAGTGTTGTAGTCGATTTAGTTCTGTTTCGGCTGTTTGCAAAGTCTCGTAGCAACAGAAAGTATGGAATGTTCTCAACGTTGCGTATAAAGTGTTCTTACAATTTTCAGAGTGAGTTCATAGGTTGAAATCATTACACTGTTAATGTCTCTCGCTCGGATCGTTATAGAGCTTGGGCACTTGATAGTATAGCTCTTAAAGTATAGCTCTTAAATTATAGCTCTTCAAGTATAGTTCATAAAGTATGACTCTTAAAGTTTCATGTTCGTGGGTGTCATAAGTAACTTATTTACTGAGGTGTTATTACTATTCAATGGGAGTGCTCTAGCAGGTGTAGAGTTAGACTGTTATATGCCACAGACTAAAAGTATCACAGTTTCGATGTGCCAAATGTTATTCTACTGGCGCATTCGTTTGCCGTGATAAAAGGTCAGCAATAGTGTTATCGGTGCCTCTGATATGGCGGATTTCGAAGTCGAAATCTTGAAGAAGAAGACACCATCTTTTTAAACGATGGTTTTTCGGTGACCCTTGCTTCAGGACCAATAAGGGCGAATTGTCAGTGAGCACAACAAAGTGACTACCTAAGTGGAACTTAGATAATCTTAATACACAAAACAATAGGATTAAAGCCTCCAATTCCACTGTTGCATACAGGATCTCTGCCTTCTTTAGTTTACGGCTTACGTAGAGAATCGGGTGTCTCACTCCATCCACTTCTTGCATTAAACATCCTCCTATTGCGATAGCATTCGCATCTGTGGTCAAAATAAAGGGTAAATTTATGTTGGGTAATCGTAAGACTGGTGGATTAGAAAAAATACGTTTCAATCTACACATTGCATCGTCTAAGCTGGTACTTTTACAAATTTTTGATGGATGATCTTTAGTTAACATATCAGAAAAGACTGAAGTAAGTTCTGCCCAATTTGGTATAAATTTAGAGTAATAGTTAATAAGACCTAGTAAACTTCTAATTTGTTTCTTTGTGGTAGGAACAATTTTATCATCTGTCAACAATTTGCCTTCAGAAATTCTATGACCAAGGAAGTCTATTTGTTTAAAGCCTAATTCAACCTTGGAAGGTTTGATAGTAAGTCCAAAAAGATAGATTTGGTTGAAGACTTGTTTGAGGGTGAGTAGGTGAGAAGTCATATTAGAAGAATGGATGCATATATCATCAATATAAGCTTCAACATCTTTAATTCCGTGTAATAACAATCTAGTTAATCTAACAAATGTGGCGGGCGCGTTCTTGAGCCCAAATGGAAGATATAGCCATTCGTACAAACCGAGGGGTGTTGCGAATGCTGTTATATGTCTAGAAGCAGGATGTAGTGGCACTTGCCAATAACCTTTCGCTAAATCAGTCTTAGAAAATAAGGATGATTGAGCCATATTTAAGATGAGATCTTCACAACTGTTCATTGGCTCTGCATCCGTTATGGTTCTTGTATTTAATACTCTATAGTCGATGCACAAACGGATTGTCTGGTCCTTCTTTTTCACCAGGAAAATCGGTGAAGAATATTGAGACATAGATTTTTGAATTATTCCATTTTTCTCTACATCTAAAATTTCTTTGTCTAAATTTGCTCTGTAATGGAGAGGAATAGAATATGGTCTACATTTGACCGGTGTCAGATCGGTCAGCACAATTGAATGTGTTATCTTGTCAGTGCGTTCAGGTTTGTTAGAAAAGATAGATTTATACTCGTCAAGGAGAGTCAAAATGTCTTGTCGTTGTTGTTGTGTCAAAGTGTCAGAGATCTGTATGTCATTTATACTACCGTCGTCAGTCATAATAGGTACTGGGATTTCAGTATTGTCTACGTCTGTCTGATTTATCACAGATGCTACTGTTTGTAAATTATCTTCAATGTCATTGTCGTCGTCGTCAAGATTAATAGTTGTCAATATGTCGTAGGCTTGGTCGTCGTTGTCGTTATCACATATTGTCGGTAAAGTCCATATGTCTTTGTCGTCTTTGTCGTGGTAAGAATGCGTCGTTAACGATGCTTCGTTTGTCAATGTGTCATTCATTTGGGAAATTGTCGTTTCGTTTCTGTCATCAATTAGCTGCGTCTGCTCACTCGTCTCAATGTCCTGTCTAGTATAGTATGGTTTCAACATATTTACATGGAATATTTTCAACTTTCCATTTAAAGAAATTTCGTAATCCACTTCCGAAATTCTTCTAATAATTTTAAAAGGTCCCTGCCAAGAGGTTGATAGCAACTCTCTTTTGTCAGGTAGCAGTAGTAAGATACATAAAATAGTTAATACATTGTTCAGTAGCATAAAAGTCAATGATGCGTTCTTGGTTAATTTTGGTTTGAGTCCTACTAACTTAAAATATGGTGAAAGTGTAGGATATGCTTTCTGTTCATCCCCAAAATTTGTGTTGGTAGTGTTTGGTGCTATAATTTCTAGTGACTCCTGCAGTTGGTCGGTGTTGGTTTTATGGGTTGTCTGTCGTGTTATTACATTTGTGTGTTGTGTGTGTTGTTGCACATCTACAGGCTTGGTACTTGGTAGATCGGTAGCATCCTCACTTCGAGGTTTTAATTTGGTCGTATCAATTACAGATTCGACCGCCCCTGCATTGTACACCTCGGTGAATTCTTTCTGAATTACTTCAGTGGTTGTCTCCCTTGGTCTTTTGGCAGATTGAGACAAGCATGAATGGTGTTTCTCTTTAGAGTCGCTGTTTGGGTGGTGGATACCATTTCTATGCTCCCAGTTTTTTATTTGTTTTTTAGAGCATGGTTGTATGTTGGGCAGGTTCCCAAGTATAATATCAGCGACAGGATTTTCAAGGACAGCGCATAATACTCGTCCTGATATGAACGGGGTTCGAATTTCGACTAGAGCAAGGGGGTATTTCTCTACAGTGCCTGAGAATGTGCGACAATTCACATGTTTGTCTGTATAGTCTGTACTGTCTATCAATGTTTTCTTAATCCCACAGAGCGTTGCGCCGGAATCCCGAATTAATGTGCAATTTTTGTTATTTACAAATCCTGTTGAAAAAACTAGCTTGCCTGTAGGTGACAAAGCAGCGTTGGCTGTTTCATTTGAAATAGGGATAGTGTGGCCACATAGTAATGTTGTGTCAAGTTGGAACTTCGTACAGGTGTTACACTTACTGTCTGTAATGGTGTCAATAATGTGTACAGCATTTCCAAGCTCACTTACATTTTCGTTTTGATTGTCACATTAATTCAGTGACTCAATCTCTTCGTCTGATGACGTTTCAACTAGTGCAGCATTGGCCTGTTTCAATAACTTTCGGCCCTCACAAAAACGACTATAGTGTCCGAAGCTACTGCAAAAAAAAACATTTGACCGCTCTCTGGTAAGCATTGCGCTTAGTCTTCTGCTTCTCTACCATCATTTTGAGGTGGTGAGGATAGTTCGGCGATTTATCGCACATTGAGTATGGGTCGTGATTCAAACTACAATATTGGCATTTCATTGGCTTACTGACATTTGAGCGTGGCTTAAACTTACTTTCTGATGGTTTAGAGTATCTGGTGTTTACTACTGCTGCTGCTGTATCGTTTTGACTTAAGTTTAAATGAAAAATGTCTCTGTTTGCTGTAAAAAATGCATTTCCCTTGGACTCGATTTCCTGAATAGTTTTACAATCCATTTGTTTCAAAAACTTAGCAAAAGGTGTAGGGGTTGTACTTACTATCTTGTCAATAATGATAAGTTCTTTAAGTTTGTCATGGCTGTTGTTAGTTTTAGCCGAGTTAATCCATTTTGTACATACATCTTGTACTGTACTGACATAATCTATAAAGGTTTGATTTGGTTGTGGAGATAGTTTGGCAAACTGTTGTTGGTAACCTGCAGTATCTAAAGAAAAATGTTGGAGAATGCGTTGCTTTAAATAGTCATAGTCTTTTTGCATTTCCTGTGGTACTGTCTCTATTACTTTCAAATGTTCCAGAGCTAAATTTCTCATTAAAATAAATGCCCAATCTGATTTTATGATCTTATGGTAGGACATTAGACACTCAAAATTTTCCAAGTAGGCACTGATGGAATCTCCTGAGCAGAATGCCTTCACGAGGCCTTTATACTTGTTATATTTTTTTTCCTCTTCTTTGCTTCTTAGTTTATTCACCGATATTTCTATGTTGGAGTCAATCTCCATCTGTTTTAGCTTTATTTGTGTATCGGCATTCAATTGGGCTTGTTTGGCCGCCGCCTCAAGCTCCATTTGTTTCTCTTGAGCCTGTAATTTCATTTTCCTCTCTTCTGCCTCAATTTGCATTTTCTTTTCTTCTGCCTGCACTTGCCTTTGTCTTTCTTCTCGTTCTATCGCTCTTTCTTCACGGGCAATGTTTTCTGCGTGCGTTTTCTTTGCCCATTCTGACAGTTTGTCTTCTTTATAACCTAATTTGATACCTTGCTCTATACATTTATCAAAGGTAGACATATTGTATTTTTATTTGTTGGTACTTTTAATGAAGTTAAATCCCTTAGAAAAAAGTTGGGGAGTAGAAAATTTAGTTATCTCCCTTAAATTATTATATGTGTAATTCCAAATGCAAGATTATGTTGGTTACAAGGTCATGAATATACAAAAAAATCAAAGCAAAGCAAAATGATACATGGATGGAAGGTGAGAAGTACCGCTTAGGGTTGCAATGGGCATGATATGAAACTTAGCTTTTAATCCCAGAACTTGCGGATGTTGTCTTGTACTCTCGCCACTGTTGGATAGTTTACCTAGGTTAGACACCACACAACTCGCGGAACAATCTGCTCGTAGAATAAGAAAACATTAGTACCAGTCAAAAAAATGTTACAGTCATGTCAAAAATAGTTTCTAGTAATCACAATAATGAGAGACACACTGCTGAGGGACTCAGATTAATACTATTTTATCGCTAGATAGCTACTAATATTTTAAACTTGTAAAGTTATCAATTGGTTGTACAAAATCAATTTGATATACAGAAATCAATTTGTAGTTTTACTTGGCAATATAGAGCCGTGTGAATTTGCTTATGCCAAAACCGGAGACTTGGCCCCCAAAAAGCCTGTCATCGTCTTGCTCATGTCTAGGTATCTGAGCTCGGGTTCACACAGGCAACAATAACTCTGGTTAAATATCACATCTAACATTTATTGTATTTCAATATACAGTGCGTTGGCGCAGTGGGTTAATAAGCCCGCGCGGATTGCATATCACAGATAGTGAACATCATCACACATAATTATCATAAACATTCTAGCAAACTATCTAGCCTATGTATATATATATATATCTATTGATATCTATTGAGTCCCTCTAAGGCAGGCCCTGTTGTCTCTCTGAAGTCCGTCTGTCCTCTGCCGGTCCACACGTGTCCCAATCCGACACGGGTGGTAACTCTGTCCGAGTTCCTCGTGGACCCCACAAAGCAAATTGAGAACAACAAAATAGAACTATTAATGACCAATTCCCATAATACAGGAACATTCTACATCAAGTACCAACATACAGCAGTGAAGGCAACTGCCATGTACCATTAATCACTGTCAACAACGGGTTGAGCTCCATATCTAACCAGATGCTGGTATCCTGAAGCAATAAGAACATGATGGTTAAAAGAACCCTAACACAAACAGTAATAATGGACATTTATTGTGTCATTCCCCCGCCCACAGACAACGAGTAGTCTCTAGCATACAGCGAGACTTTAACCATGTTCAGCTGCGTATAAAGGGCACTCTCAGTACCCACACAGAACACCCACATCTTTAGACCGACTGCCACGTCTGTTGTAAGAGCTGCCTAAGGAGGGTTCCTGCCTTGTGTTGTCTGGATCCTTAAGAGCAATATCACCCTGTAGTCTACCATGCAGACTGTAAGAGACGGGGTGGGGTTGGCTTCCAGTTCCGCAGAAATAAAAAAAAAACGTTAGCTGCAAAATAAAGCCAGTAATGATCATGTTCAGTGATACAGAAAAAAATAAACGGAACACAGTGGCAGCAGATGTAACGGAGGTCTAATTGCAAGGCACAAGTCCAAGGACAATATGTTGTTTGAAGTTGAAAGTCACCATAATGACAGTGACCTGTATTCTCTCGCTTATCTATATGTGCAGGCATGGCTCCAACACTCCTCGCTGTCATTTTTTACCTCTTTCTACCCATGGATAGCCGTTCCAGCTAGCACACAGATAAGTTATTTGTACATTCATGTAGTATCGATCGTGTATTTGTTAGTCTATTTTTGTTTGTTTGTTCTGTGCTGACGAAGGCTTTGGCCGCAACGTTCATTGTTTTTTGTAGTTGTGCGTTGGTAAAGTTCTCAACCTACTTCTCGTCTTTCAGTGATTCATTCATCGCTGTCATATGGTATTTCTATGAATTGTTTGTTGCTTATATTGTGTCTACCGATACTGTGCATTCTAAATATATGCAATGTTTAAAAGTATATCGATGCATTGTTAGTAATTTTGATAATGCCTTCCAGAAATGACATTATTCATAATTTAATATCATAATGGGTGACAGGCCGGCTTCGTGGCTTAGAGGTTATGACTTTTCTCCGTAATCTCGTTTACTCTCGTGGGTTAACGTGATGACGGTCAGAATCAGCGGTGGTTCGAATCGCATCGATAACGTACGGGGTATGTGAGCCGGCCGCTCAGAAAGCAATGGCAAACTACTGAGCGTAATCTTGCCAAGAAATCAACATACGGTTGAAAGATGTTGGTGTTGACAGCAATGTCCTGTAAAGGATATGCACCAAAAAAAAAAAATGGGTGACATTAATCAATGTTATAAAAGAATATGTAATACACCAGGTCACCAGACTAATGAATACAATATATGATACTGGGGATATACCTCCTGAATTATTTAATTATGTATTCATTGCATGTGAGAGTCTTGATTTACAAGAACAAAGGCTCGTAGTCACTAACAGGCGTGACAACAATCACTCACACAGAATGAGTGTACCAACACACGGCGACATAACTCAATCACTTTAATCGCACTCCTCAAAACAACAATCACATCAGGCATCGCTCAAAGTCATGCGATAATGCTATTTCCAGATATACATACATGAAATATATCAATTCATAAATACAATTTAATATACCACTCACTCAGTCTTTCTATACTCAACAAAGCATACAGGCTTTCTTCCATAAAGCGTCGATTCATACATAGATACGTGCAACACTCGCTTTCATGTCTGTCCTGTCTCGAGGTCCTAGGCTGTCTGAACTTCCCAGCAGTGATTCTCTCGTTGGCCCTGCTTTCCGCTCTCGTGGGCTTCGTTCACCACGCTGACCCTTTCCAACCACTGCGTAGTAACTGTTAAGCAAGTTCACGGTCGTACCTGTTCGTCGCCGCCAGGCGCTGGAGATGAAGACTCGGAGATTCTGACACTCTCCGGTCGCCCCTCTAATAAAAGGTATCTCCTTTCATAATGGTATTTATATTTGGGTTAAATTCATAATATAAAGTCAGAATCGGCCAACTGTTTGTCACGTTAGGTGACGCTTTGGTATTTGTTGAAGTTTAATGGGTAATTGCATGATATACCTTTTCTTAAATGCTGCCATAAGGCTACCATCATCAAGTACATTCCCCTAGTTGGATTTTTACCTAGGTTGATCATGGACTTAGCCATTCCGGTAGTTATCCGCGACTAACGTTATCTCTCAAGCAACGCAACTACCTCCCGACAAAAGAAAAAAAATCACAAAAAGGGACATGTCAGACCTTTAGTCATCTTCCTTATCAGATGACTTCAGCATTAGACACCCACCGATGTGGTTGGATAGTCCAATGCTGTTCCTCAACTTTATTAGTATATTCCACGCATAGTTGATTTCAAATGGTGATGTGTAGTCGTTCTGGCAATTTTAACAAGTTAATATATGCATGCTTACATTTTCCCAATATTTCAAATTGTTTCCCTTAGTTCTAATGGTGAAACGATACGGGAGATAATTATTAAATTCTTTCAAAAAAATAAAGTACATTTGTAAGTTATATTCTAAGCGTCATAGTTTGATATTTATTTTCAGTAGTGACCTAGTTGGTACCATTGAGAACAAATTAATCAATCAATGATTCTTAGATCGCAAATATAAAAATTCTTTCATTCAGTTAACTATATGTAAATTTAGTATCACAAAGTTATCTAAAGTGTCATTCCTTTGTGACTATTATCGTATCGTCTGTTACTTTTGCTAAATTTATTAAACAATTTCAAAAGGAAACGGAAATACACAATTGATGTGTTTACAAGTTGGAGTAACACACTATTCTTTCACATGTTAGGATAACACTGTTCTTATGGAAGTACGAATTAAACTGTTCTGTTGGAGTAACACACTGTTCTGGATGTCGAATTTCTATATCGTCGTCTATATCACATAGTCATAATGTTACAATGTTTGAACAATCTGATGTGCTTATATCAATAGTATTCATAAGCGCAGGTACTACGGATATTACCAGAAATTGGCATAAGGTGAGTTTGTAATCACACGTAGTATTGTTTTTGGAGCACTGTTCGTATAAATATTAATAAGCGTTTAAAATATTGTCACTCTTCTTTCTAATCGTTCATTTATTCATCATATTCACTCGTTTAAAAATATACTTTGAAATAAATTGGAGGACTTCGTCCTTATCAAATAAGTCACTCATCACAGTGTTCTCTGGTTAACTTGAACATTATTTCGCTGGATTATGATAGCTAACTGAGCGCTATAGGTAACAGCCCATATTCACTGACTGTCTTTGCCCTTAGGCGTACTTAGCCTGTCATCGGACGTCTCGAGTGGACATCTGGAAAGTAAATCTGCAATCGTATTTTCAGTACTGCTGATGTGTCTTATCTGAAAGCTTAGTTTTGGAGTAACAGAGAAGACCATCCTGCGATCCTATGGTTTGTCGGAGTACCTGTAGTAATAACAGTTAACGGGTTGTTGTCTGTCTTTACGATAAAATGTTGACCTAGCAAATATGTAGACAATTTCTTAACGGCAAAAATTAAAGCCAATCCTACCAATTCTGGATTCGACCATCTCCGTTCTCCTGGTGACAATTTGCGACTTACGTAACAGACTGGAAGTAAGATGTCATCATAGAATTGTAACAAAACAGCCGCTATAGCTATAGAACTCGCGTCAGTCCTCAATCTGAAAGGAATTTCCAAATTTGGCAATTTAAGGATAGGAGTACAAGATAAGTATGACGATACTTTTGTAAATGCAGGTCTCGGGCCTTATCTGTTTACAATTTTATTTGGTTTGTCTTTGGTTAGTAGATTTGTAAAACTTTCTGTCAAACTGGCAAAATTAGGTATGAATCGTCTGTAATAATTCAGTAAGACTAACATGCTTCTTACTTCTTTTATGGTTGTAGAAAGCGATAATTTTAGAAATAAATCATAAATTTTAGAGCCTAAAAACGTAATTTCGTGATAGACAATTTCTACCTTTGATGGTTTCACTGTTAGGCCGTGTTGTCGGATGCGTTCAAATGTTTTTCGTAATGTCGTTAGGTGTTCTGTAATTGTCCTAGTGTGTACACAGATGTCGTCCATATATGATAGTATGTTTGGTATGTCTGCCAGTAGCAATCTTGTCATCATTACAAATGTTGCTGGGGCATTGAGTTGCCCGAATGGTAGTTTACAAAACTCGTATAGTCCCCACGGTGTTGCAAATGCTGTCTAGTGTATCGAGTCTTCGGTCATGGGTATCTGACAGTACCCTTTCGTCATGTCAAGTTTTGTAAAGTATTTGGCATCTGTCATCTCTGTCAGTATGTCCTCACAGTTAGCCACGTGTTCTAAATCTAACTGTGTTGTTGCGTTGAGTTTTCTGTAGTCAACGCATAGGCGTATTGAGTCGTCCTTCTTTTTGACAATCACGATAGGAGAACAATATTGTGATTGTGATCTTCTAATAATTTTGTTTTTCTCCAGTTCTATGATTTCTAGATGTAATTTGTCCTTGTAGTGTATGGGTATTGAATATGGCCTGCATTTTGTTGGTAAGTGAGATGTCAGTATGATTTGATGTTCTACTACACCTGTCTGGCCTGGATGGTTGGAGAAAATCGTTCAGTCTGTTTAAGGGTGTTCTCCCGTGACTAACGTTCCCTGTCCTATCCTCGGGGTTGGTCCCTGTTGTGTCCTAGCTATGACACGTCCGTGTCTTCGTCTATGTCCTGTCTTATAACTGTTCTACGTTATTCCTTCTTGTACTGTCTCTCTCTATCTATACTCTTGTAAAGGTCCTTACCTATGTCCTGTCTCTGTCCTTACCCTACTTCTGTCTCTGGTCCTCTTTATGTCATATCCCAAACTTTGACAGTAATGTTTTAAGGGTGACTGGCACCCTGCCGTCTTGACAGACGATAGTTTGTAAAATTGGGTTATCTCTCCATAACACAAAGCAAGGGCTGAATTTAGAGCCCATGTGTTGCCCATGCGGCATGATCCCTCTCTCGGCCTGTCTAGTTTACTCCAGAGGAAAAGTGATACCAAGATGTCTGGAACAAGACTAGCTGCAAAATATGCCGGATCTACAAAGCAGTGCTCTAACTGTCCGCCTGTCGGGCTTCGATCCTAGTCCAGTTACAAACCAAGAATTAGTGCCTGGTTTGCCCTGCCATGACGTTTAGTCTTTAGGTTGCATTTCCTCATATCAGGACACGGCTCGTACCCTCCCAGTTGCGCTCTTCCACCAGAAGCCGTTGTAACAATGTGGGGAGTCGGGTTTGGTAAGCGCCGCCCACCATTCGAAGCTAACAGTAGCAGGTAGTACCGTCTACTGTCATACAGTAGCTCAGCCATATCTGACTAAGACCTGACAACATTTTAAGGGGGAAAGATCTAGAAATATGTATAATAGGAAATCATAGGATCAAAGGACATAAATAAAAACTATGTTATTTAGCATCAAGGGAGACAAATATAAAATAAGTTATTGTAGTTTAAATGAAGGCTGTGTAATGCATAAAGTTAATTTGAAGACAAGATTTCATCATATCTAACGAAGAGAAATGTCATAATTATCAAAATCTACTAAATAAATTCAAGAAATGGGACTATCTTATATTTCCAGTATGTGACCCCACGCCGTAGATAATATCTCAAACGAAGTGCATTCTATATATTGGTAAATATAACAACTGCATTATCCTTTCAACCAGCATTTATTTATAATGTTGGTAAATATTTTTGGCTGGCACATATGCATGTGCCTGATAATGATGTAAATAGAGATGTTTAATGGCGCAAAGAAACAGGTGATATTGATGTCCGTCTTTGATACACAATTGGATTACGTCGGTCGCTGGTGTTTGCCTTAACGCTGCAGTTATGTTTAATCCTAGCAAAGACGACCCTCCGTCTGAGGAGCTCAGCTGCAATGATTCTCAGTCGCCAACCATTTAACATGTATTACCTTAATTTGGGACTGGTTGAAAGGTACCAGGTATCTGATATGTGGTGACTTCAACGCCCGCGCCAAGGAATGGGACAGGTCGAGAGAGAACAGACAGGGTACTGCTCTTGCTGAGACCTTGCTTGAGACGGAGGTTGTCTATCTAAATGACGGAATACCCACTAGGCTAAAAAATGAGACCGGGTGACCCTGACAAGGCCATCGACCTGGCGCTTGTATCCCAAGAGGGACAAACACACAATATTTTATTCTGCAGGGGATACTCTTGAAACAATTTTAAGAATTATATTTAATGAAAAAAACCTAGCCAAATCAATTAATGACTACTGGTGTATCTCAGATAGAGTTATAATGGTCAAAATCAAAGGCAAATCAATAGATATACATATTATACAAGTATAGGCACCAACAGCAATTAGTAGTGATGAAGACATACAACACTTTTATGATGAAGTAGAAATGGCGATAGCTCAAATCTGGTCACAAGAAATAAAAATAATACTGGGAGACTTTAATGCAAAGGTAGGAAAAGTAAAGGTAGAGGATATAATGGGGAATTATGGTTTGAGTACAAGAAATGACAGAGAAGACAAACTAATAGAATGGTCAAATATTAATGATATAATAATTGGAAACACATGGTTTAAACACCATGAAGGACGACTATACTCATGGAAAATCCCTGATATGAAAATACGCAACCTAATTGACTACATTCTTCTTCTTCTTCTTCTTCTTCTTCAGCGTTCCGAGCCATTGAGGTTCTTTGCTGCAGATACAACCAGTTTCCATTTGTCTCTCTGGTTGACCTTCTCTTGCCAGTCGTTGATTCCAGGTGCTTGTAGGTCTGTATATGTATTATCTCTCCACCGTCTTCTTGGTCTACCTCGGGGTCTACGGTCATTTATTTTCCTGAGTGTAAGCGAGTTTTGTTTCCCTATTATCTTCCATTCTTTCTATATGCCCCAGCCATTGTAGTCTATTAGCCTTCATGATACCAGTGATTAGCGGCGACTTAAACAGATCATACATGTCTTTATTACTTCTTCTTTTCCACTCTCCACTTTGTGTATCCCTAATGGGTCCAAAGATGCGTCTTAAAATTTTGTTCTCAAAGGTTTGTAACAAGGCCTCGTCTCCTTTCGTTGTACTCCAGGTTTCAGAGCCATACAGCACAACTGGTCTGATCAGTATTTTGTATATTGTGATTTTGAAGTTACGAGATAGCGCATTTGATTTTAGTAGATGTTGTAGTGCATAGTATATCTTATTTCCAGAGTTGATTTGATAGTCAATTCCAGAATTGACTACATACTTATTAATAAAAGATTTAGAAATGCGTTAGTTAATGTAAAGACAATGCCTGGTGCTGACTGTAATAGTGATCATATACCACTATGTGGACAAATAAAAGTAAGATTACAGAAATGAGGAAAAGTTTTTGCGAAGTTGAGACTCCGTAGCTCTAGCGGCGACCCACAGAAGTCTCCGAAAAATTTAACTCGTTAGCCGAAGGAAGCAGCCCGGAATAGAACCCACAACCTTCGGAGCCCGAGTCAAACGGCTTGACCACTTCGCCACGGGGACTTCCTCTTAATAAAGAGGTTCTGAAAGTAGATAAAGAAATTCAAGAACACTACAGAGTGCATGTGAACAATAGGCATAATGCAATAGCTAATTTTTTTTTTTTTTTTTTAAATTCGCATATCATTTTACAGGACATCGCTGTTAGCAGCAGCATCTTCCAGCTGTCTGTTGATTTCTTGGCAAGAATACGCTCAGTAGTTTGCCATTGCTTTCTGAGCGGCCGGCTCAGTTATCCCGCAAGTCACCAGCAGGGGACGAACCGCTCCCAGTTCTCGCTCGCTACGAGACTCTGCGTGATAACGGGATTATGGAGAAAGTGGTGTAACCCCTCGGCCAGAGAGACATGCAATAGCTAAACAACAGAGTATAAATGAACAATGGGAAATGTTAAGGGGCTCCATTCATCAAACTAGCAAAGAAAGGAGAGAAGCCAAGTAGCCAGGAATATAATTGATGAATAAAGACATCTTAATGCTGATAGACAAAAGGAAACATAAAAATGACAAACAAGGATATGCTAAGATGAATAAAGAAATAAGAGATAAAAGTGCGAAAGCAAAAGAAAGTTGGTTGAACGAGCAATACAAACAAAAAAATTAAATTAAATTTTATTAAAGATTCAAAAAATATGTACAAACAAATCAGTGAGCTCTTCGGAAGAATAATAGGAATGAATACAGTGTGTTTGAAATCAAAAACAGGAAAGATATTATTCAAGGAAGGTACTATAGTGAAGAAGTGGAATGAGTATATAAGAGAATTATATAATGGAGAAATGGAAGAAGTAACAGAAGATAGTAACTTAGAAGGACCACCTATTCTAAAAGAAGAAGTCGCTGACGCTATGAAACGTATGAAGAAAGGAAAAACAGCTGGGCCAGATGAAATCACAATAGAAGAATTAGAAGTATTGGGAGAATTTGGGGTAGATATATTAACCAACATGTTAAATGATATTTACAGTAGTGGATATTTACCGAGCGATATGCTGAAATCTGTATTTATAGCTATACCAAAATGACCAGGAGCAAATGAATGTGAAGATTTTCGTACAATTAACCTCATAAACCATGCCAATAAGATTGTACTCAGAATTGTATTGAGAAGAAGAAGAAAGAAAATGGAAATGGAAATCAGTGAAGAACAGTATGATTTTGTGGAAGGAAAGGGTGCAAAAAATACTATATATATATATATATATATATATATATATATATATATATATATATATATATATATATATATATATATATATATATATATATATATTAAGAACACTATGACAAAGGTCAATAGAGACACACAAAGCCATATATTTGTGATTCATAGATTATACAAAGGCATTTGATAAAGTAAAACATTATTAACTGATTAAAATGTCGAAAGTTATCAACATTGATGGGAAAGATTTAAGAACAATAAAGAACTCTTCTACCGGAACTCTTCTCCCTCTGTGAAGTAATAATGAAAGAGATCAACGAGACGCCAGGAATACTAATCGGAGGATATAATATAAACAATATACGCTGTGCCGATGACACAATATTGGTGGCTGATAATGCAACAGAACTACAACAGTTGTTGGTCATTGTAGTATCAGAGAGTGCACAGAAAGGACCCTCCATGAATATCAAGAAAACAGTAACAATGGTGACATCAAAGAAGATGGTGACGCCAAAATGTGACATAGAAAAAGAAGGGGACATTCTTAACCAAGTGGATAATTTTAAATATCTAGGGGCATTTATAACATCAGATGGAAGATGTACAACATAGATTAAGAGCAGAATTCATTCATTCATTCAGTAGCATGTCCTTTGCAGAACCTCTCTCCCATAACAACCTTCCGGAAAACCTCTCGATCATAAGCAAGATGTCCCGCGTCTGATACACCCATCTGGAGAACATCCGCCACATCCTGCACCCATCTTCTCTTTGGCCTTCCTCTTCCTCTCTTCCCAGGCATATACCCTTCCATTACTGTTCTCTCCAAACTTTCGTGACGTTTCAAGTGACCAAAATATTTCAATTTTCTTTGTTTTATCGTCTTTAATAGCCAACCGTCTTCAATATTCAACTCTTGAAGTATGGATGCATTTGTTCTTTTCTTTACCCAAGATATTCTTAGAACTCGTCTATAACATTTATATTCAAAGGCATTTATAGGCTGTTCAGCTTGTTTAGTAAGTGTCCATGTCTCACAGGCAAGAGCAGAATAGGACAAGCAAAAGCCGCATTTTAGAAAATGAGGAGCATCTTATGCAATTAGTCACTATCAATGAATGCAAGAGAGAGAGAGAGAGAGAGAGAGAGAGAGAGAGAGAGAGAGAGAGAGAGAGAGAGAGAGAGAGAGAGAGAGTGCTAAAATGATATATAGAACACGTTTTGCTGTATGGCAGCGAATCTTGTTACGTGAATGAACAGATTAGGAAGAACTTAGAAGCAATAGAGTTGTGGTTTGTGTGTGTGTGTGTGTGTGTGGGGGGGGGGGGGGCGGTGTATAGATGTGTGGGGGTGTTTATGTGTGTTGTTTCTGACTTTTTCGTTTTAAATTTACAGAATCTGAAGCCCATGATGAGTTTCAAAAAAGGAAAGTATGATATTTCATATTTGAAATATGGATTCACAAATATCAGTATCAACGGAGCAGAACAATCTCAATGTGTTATTTGTAGTAAAATGTTGTCAAATTATTCTATGAAACCGACAAAGTTGTGGCAACATTTGTTGAATGTTCATCCTCAACACAATGACAAGGAAAAACCTACATTGAACTTCTTGGGATTGCAGTAAGAAATGGTGAATTTGGATTTAACAGTGGAATTCCAAGAAACAAACTAAAAGCTTACAGAAGTTTCATATGTACTAGCACTTGAGATAGCGAAGCAGAAAAAAAAAAAAACACATACAATCGGGGAAACTTTGTTGTCTCAAGATGGTGGAAATTGTTTTGGGAAATGAATGTAAAAGAAAAACAAAACAAAACTTGCAGCGGTTTCACTATCAAACGATACTGTTCAAAGGGGGATCAGGGATATTGCCAGTGACATCAAGGATCACGTTGTGCTAGAGAACAAGTCTGCAGCATTTGGGTTCTATTCAATTCAAATTGATGATTCGACTGATGTGACATCGTGTTCTCAGTTGATGGCGTTTGCAAGGTATGTTCAATCAGGGTAATTTAAAGAAGAACTTATTGTTTTGTTCTCCTCTTGAAACAACTACCAAAGTCTCTGATATTTGGAAAATGGTTTAATCTTTCCTAGAATCAGAAAATCGTGTATGGGATAATATGTGTAGGTGCTGTACAGATGGAGCACCAGTTATGTTGTGGACTGCGACATGTTTGATTGAGTTGCCAGAGGACCTAGTTAGTAGTGTTCTCTGGAGATATATCTTGAATAATAAATAACAAGATAAAGGATATGATTTAGCACGTTTTGTCTAGAGGTCACTCAAATGAGCTAATCATTCCCGCAATAGCCTTTTTGGAGAACCACTTTTCTTTGGCTCAAACCCCCACTGTGAGACCACTATGTATCTACACAGAAATTTATATAAGAAGTAACTAGTTCACCCGAATAACACACATTAACGTGGAACCCTTATATACAAAATATTTATCTGCAGAAGCGGTTATCCAGACCTGTTCATTGTGATATAGTCCCTGAACGCGTTACAGAAACATAGTGCCAGACTGTAGAAAGCTAGAGAATATGTGATATATTTATCACTGTAGCACTGTCGAAGATGCGATAAACATTCCAGGGTGTAAACTGCGTGGCAATTGCTAGGACAACATAGTTCTGGCGGGATAAACTTACCGGCAGATACGTGTAATTATTCAGTTTTCACTGCGGTAGTTTGTATAGTCAAGATGTGTTATGTCTGTTGAACTTTTTGAAAGTATTACTAGTACATCAGTTGTCTGGAATATGCAAAATCGGCAAAATAAATAGAGGAAGACTGACAACACCAGGAGAAGAGAAGTGTAAACATACATGAATAATATTGGGACTTTGAGGGAAATGCACGGGGTTGTTAATGTAAGGGCGTCTTATGATTAGTTAGTTGAAGACATACGATAATCCTATGGCAAATAAGAGCCAAGACATAAACACTGAAACGTCTGTAACTGGATAGGCTATTATTGCATGGCACATTCATTTGTGCCAGCCAAAAATATTTAGACTACGTTGCAATACTCCATAGTCATTAAACGTGCAATTGTCTTGAAATACCGCACGCTCATTGAATAAACCTAAGTTTTATAAATCAACTATCAGGTGAAATTAATTATTTGCAGGTTTATGTAATTCATCACAATCCGCTTTTACATTAGTTTCAACATTGTCAAATTGTCAAAAATATGTGAACCTTACGAAACATTATAAATGATTAAGTTTGATATATTCCTCTAAATCAAAGCGTATTCACATTTTCGATACGTATATAAAATTGTCTTCTCTCCCTTAATGCTGAAACGCCAGTTTCGTTTGTATCCCTTCATTGGCTGCACTTCCATTTACGATCGACAGGTTCCTCGATTTCTTGGGCTTGAAGGTCATCCTGCGCCAGAGAATCAGATCGTCCAGTCACTGGAGGATGCTGTGGGCATGACTCTCCTTCGGTATCAGGATTGTCATATAGTCCATGAAGGCCCTCGGCGGCGGAATGTTCCGTTCCTCGCTGAGTTTCGGACCATGTGAGTAGCCGGATGCCAATCACTACTTCAAAACAGACATAGACATATCATCATCATCAAGTGCCATGCCGTCTGGCGTAGACGTTCATGAATCTCCTGTCCTTTCTTTGCACTCTTCAACAATACAGTGTCATCTACATAGCATATATTGTTTGTATTATAACCTCAGAATATTATTCTTGATTTCTCTTTGACCCCTCTCATTATTACTCAGCTATTTAAGAGCATGCAACTTTCACATTCCAACATACGCCTGTGAGACATGGACACTTGCTAAACAAGCTGAACAGAGCATAAATGCCTTTGAATATGAATGTTACAGACGGGTTCTAAGAATATCTTGGGTAAAGAAAAGAACAAATGCATCCATACTTCCTCAGATGATTATTAAAGAGGGTTGGCTATTACAGACGATAATACAAAGAAAATTGATATATTTTGGTCACTTGAAACGCCATGGAAGTTTGGAGAGAACAATAATGCATGGATATATAAATAAATAAATAAATATATATATATATGTTTTTTTTTGTTTTTTTTTCTTCATATCCTTTACAGGACATCGTTGTCAACATCAGCATCTTTCAGTTGTATGTTGATTTCTTGGCAAGATTACGCTCAGTAGTTTGCCATTGCTTTCTGAGCGGATATATATATATATATATATATATATATATATATATATATATATATATATATATATATATATCCATCATGTGACATGTCGATAAGCGTGGGCGGTCATTATTTGCCATCTCACTCGATCACCAGAGTCGTGGATCAGCTCAATGTTCCTGTCACGACCATGCCATGTGGCCAATCCATCCAGGTATTTACTTCTCGGTCTTCCCCTTGGTCTCTTCCCTTCAATCTTGCCAGTCGTCACCAAGTTCAACACGTCATTTCTTCTCATAACATGCCTACAATAATATTGTCTGTCTACGTCTAATTTCTCTAATCAGTTTACGATCTCCATTTGTTTCTTGAAGGATTTGTTCATTGCTTTTTCTGTCTGTCCATGGTATTCTCTGCATTTTCCTCAGAAACCACATGTCCACAGACATCTGATGTTTTTTTTTCCAGCTTGACTGCTCATTGTCCACGCTTCACATCCATACAAAAGTACAGTTCTATCTAGCACCTCAACACTCTTTTTCTCGTTTCAATTACTATCTTTTTATTGATCAGTATGTTTTTTTCATCTTGCAAATGGCAATTCTTGTTCTAATCTTTTTAAGTCTTCTGCCATCAGATGGTATGACTGTTCCGAGATAACTGTACCGATTAACTTGCTTAAGAATGTTCCCATTTACTCGTATATCACGTTGTGGTATTTCCTTCTTCTCAGTGACGACCATAATCTGTGACTTCTTAATATTCAATTCTAACCCTTGTTGTTCACTGTGTGCAACAACCACATCTACTAAATGTTGCAGGTCCTGTTCACTGCAATAAAGACTGTACCATCTGCATATCTTATGTTATTGATGTATCTTCCCCATAATGTTGATTCCTTCCATATCTTCTATATTTCTGAAAATATTTTCACTGTACATGGGGGGAGAGGGGCATGCTCTGGAGACATTACACATCCCTGTTTCACACCTCTTTTAATAGACTGATATTGACCACTTCCTTATCAATTCTGATAGCAGCGTGTTGTTTCCAATATATGTTTTTACAAATCTAAGGTCTTTCCAATCAATTTGTAGATCTTTAAGCATCCTTATCATGTCGACATGTCTCACTTTATCGAAAGCTTTTGTGTAGTAAATAAAGCAAACATATAGATCTTTGTTTACTTCTATAGAGCGTTCAATTACTGTTCTCAGTAAATACACAGTATTTACTGTACCCTTGCCTTCTACAAACCCACATTGTTCTTCTCCTATTTCGGGTTGTGTTTTCTTCCCAACTCTTTGCATGATAATTCTCAGCAAAATCTTCATGATGTGACTCATTATACTAACGTTAGATGTTGATCACATTCCAAAGTTGCTGAATTTGTCGGGATTGCAAGAAATATATAATTACATAATTCAGGAGGTATATCTCCAGTATCATATATTGTGTTCAGCATTCTGGTGACCTGGCATATTACATATTCTTCTATACAGTGCATTTATATATATATATATATATATATATATATATATATTTGTTGAGTGTTTTTTAATATATATTTTTACGTTTTTTCTTCTTTAGTATTGGTGCCATTTGTCCAATTACTTGATTTGCCTTACTGTATCTACGTTCGATCTCCTCTTATAATGTGCAATTTGATTATATGATACGTCCTTAGTACCTAACGTTCTTCACTTGTTTTAGGGGCTGTTAAATAAATCTTTATTTTTTAAAAAAATTTTAAATTATTTTTTTTATTTAAATCTGTGATTACAGTCGTTATCTCTGCTTTACTTATGCTAACGTTCATGTTATGTTCCTGACACACTTCGTTGAGAGTGTTAATGTGACCTTGCAATCCTTCCTCCGATTTTGATATTAGTGTTTGTGATCTTCCGCAAATAAGAGTTATTTAATGGTATAATTTGTCATTGATTCTTCTGCTCTGTTTTGTTCTCCATGTGAAGTTGTTACGGTCTATGTTTGGCTGGTTTCTTTACATTATAAACAAGAGGGGGACATGAAATAACTTTGTCGTACTCCAGATCTTCTGGTGACTGATTATGTGTGTCCTCTGCGTGTTCTTACTGAAGCAGAATGGAAAAAGACAAGTATACTAATAACAGAGTACACTGCTGATATACTCTTTACGGTGACGTGATGTAGAAAGCACGACGTTGCCTGAGTTCGGGTCAAGAGGAAAAAGAGATGAAACCTCTCGCCACTCCAATATTACAAGGCATGAGGTCCTAAAACAGAAATAATATTCTATTGTCAGGGTTCTAGAGACAGATGCTAGACTATTGCGATGCTCCAGTCCAGACATTGAATTAAACTATTAGGCTGTAAGAGCAAAAGTGATTGTACAAACTAAACTTACACAGACTAAAGCTATCAAGTCAGGAACAACACCAACAAAAAAATATATCTTCATTTATCAAATTATACAATTTATGGGACAATTGATTTGTATACAATCTTTAAGCACAAAAACACAAACACATCAGGCAATTAAGTCTAAGATCAAACACTAACAATGAGTTGTCTCTAGCATAAAACCTGACCTCTGCTCTCAATCTAGGCCAGGTTCGTCAGGTACACGATCTCAATAGGTAAATATTTATCCTGAATGGAAAGTGACATCCATCAAACCAGATAGTTTGTGAGGTATGGTCAAAAACATAAGGTGCGGCAAACACGTATGCTATGACTAAGAATATAGGACCCAGCATGCATGTAAGTATTAAGGACACAATATAAGAACTTGCCAGAGAATTATTAATAGCAGATGTTTTCTGAGTCATGATACAACAATTATGATGTGAATATAAATTTATTTGTTGTATTCGCAAATGTCATGGAGGGCGCACTCTGTAAATAGCAAATACACACTATTTTCTATGGAATAAATACTTAAAAAAAAAAAAAACACCCCGCATGTCTGCATGGATACGAAATTGTGAGGTGTAGAGAAGAAGAGGCCGGCTTCCTGGCCTAGAGGTTAGCAACTTTTCTCCGTAATCTCGTATACTCTCGTAAGTAAATTGACGACGGTGAGAATCAGCAGTGGTTCGAATCGGGTCAGTAACTTACGGGGTATGTGAGTTGGCCGCTCAGAAAGCAATGACAAACTACTGAGCGTAATCTTGCCAAGAAATCAACAATCAGCAGAAAGATGCTGATGTTGACAGCGATGTCCTGTAAAGATTATGCAAACAATTTTGTTTAGAGAAGAAGAAGTAGAATTTATGACAAGGAGATAACTAAGGATATCCCGGTTGGGATGGGTTATCATCCCCCTTCACCCCTCATCAGGAACGAAAGAACGAACGAACGGACTTTATTTTCAAAGGGTAACAAATTGGGCATGCAGGTCCGTCTTACATTCCGCCCTTCCAATCACTCATCTTTCATTCATCAAGTATGAATGATACATTTACATAAAAAAAAAAAAACACACACATTGTCGAATGGTGTTTGTAAACATAAACAATGCATATTGTCATGTTATAAGACAGACAGACACACGTACACACAAACATTCATAAACATAAACGCACTCTTACATACTGCATAATACTTACAGCATTTGCATAAACTGTCATAGTTATGCACACACTCAATAACATGCAAATCCACACTCCCTCGCATACACTGCATGCATGCTCACATACCCATACAAACATATAATATTATATATACTTACCGTGAAGTTGGTACCGCGACTAATGACTAATGATATTATTCCCTTGATATACTTATACTACAGTTATAGCGACTGCTGATATTATTCCCATATTATAATTCCACGCTGGTTATAGAGAGATCGAGAGAGAGAGAGAGAGAGAGAGAGAGAGAGAGAGAGAGAGAGAGAGAGAGAGAGAGAGGAGATAGTGACATGAGAAGCATATGTGATTACTTAGATATAAAGAGAAAGAGGGAGGTGTGGGTGTGGAGAGGAGTAACAGTGCTAGTTACTTAGAGATAAAGAGAGAAACAGAGAGAAGGTAAATTCAGAGCTGAGTTAGTTAGTTAGTCGACAGATCATCCTCATTGCACATCGAACCATTCATTCCATAAGTGCTCGGATCCCCTCCTCAGCAAATCCCGCAGTGTATAGCGGCTAAAAACACCAGGTCTGTGTTGGTTTATCAATCTCCGTTGGCTTCCTGCGTAGCGTTCTTGTTTGGCCACTGCTCTTTTAATTTGCTGTTCTCGCAGTCTGGCCATTGTTGTAGATTCACAGTCATCACTTGGTTCTCGCAAAAGTTTTACTTCTCGTAGAACATTCAGAATGTCAGCCTGGTCTATGGCGCGTCCGCCCTCCTCATTAGCCTGACCTGCAAGCTTGTCAGTCCGCTCATTTCCGTGTACTCCCTCATGCCCTGGCACGAATATGAAACTAATCTTTGTCAGCTGAGACCGCTCCAGAGACAGCAACCACTATCTTCGGATCCACCTTGTCTCTATCCTCTTGAGCATTCTCATTGAGTCTCAGTAGCTTGAAATTGAATCAATGTTGAGTATTGAACAACAACAACAAATAATAAATACATGCCCGAGCAATGTATATTGCGGTGTTCTATAGAGTCAGACATATGTGTTACTCCTACACATGTTCTTAGTTTCTCATCTGTCTGTCTCCATCGTCTCCTATTTTCAGCTGCGTTTTTGTGCATCCCATGACATATAATGCGATTTTACGCTTGTGTTTTTCTAGGACTGTTTGTGACATTGGTCAGCATAGGGAAGAATAATGCGTTTATAAGCTTGTTTGTGTATACATGTTAATAGTATAGTGTTGTAGAATAGTTGGTATTGCCTGCTTACTGTTTCATCGTTTCTATTTCTTTATCTAGTCGTCCATGCTGTGTGAACACACGGCCCAAATACGTGTACTCCATAACTTGTTTTAATGATTTTCCATCTACATTTACGTCATGTATTTTTGTTACTGATGCTAACAAAAAACACACTGGCACTTATTGCCTATATTACCCTTGCGGTGTAAAAGGGGGGGGGGGGTGGGTGTCTTGAGTCTAAGTAATTAAGGCCGCCTGGCTAGTGCTGTCGCTGCCAACTGTGCAGGTTAGTGTTTTCTTTTTGGCCCGGACAGAAAGAAAAAAAGATAATCCACACTTTAACGAGGATTCGAGCCCGGGTCTCCAGAAAAAGAATCCGGCATGCTAGACACTAGGACAGTCGCTCCTCTGCTGCCATAAAATGTCATTCCTTCTGTCTTTTCGATATGCATGTTCACATCAAACTTGAAACAGCAATTGTCATGACCATTTAAATGATACCTATCATTCATTACCCCAGAACAGACCTAGGCATATAGCAAAAGTAAAAAAGGGGTACAACACTCAGTGAAAAGGGATATATCATCAAACTCCTCACTTTCGTGCACGGTATATCTAGCCATACTATGTTCGCTGTCTGGCATTTTCATACTATTTCTCTATGTTCGCTGTCTTACATTTTCGTACTATTTTTCAATGTTCTCTATATTACACGTTCGTACTATTTCTCTATATTCATTGTCTTACATTTTTGTACTTTTTCTCTGTGATGTCTTTTTTCTTCTTCTTAATTGTGATTTTGATTTTATTTACTTGTTCTTCCTTTATCCATCAGTTGTGAAATTTCCTCTGCCATCCAATGCTTCTACGCTCTCCTGTTTATGTCTGGTATAATTTATATTGATATGTGTTGCATTGATGTTACTTTAGCACCTGCCATTGCCCTTGTAAACTGTTTATCTTCACTATAGAAGTATACGAGCATATGTTACTACAATACAGCTGAACTCCTAACACATCTAATGAGTAGATTCAAATATTGCCAAAACTGTATTCTTTCTTCTAGTCATCCTCCATTTCTTCAGTGCTATTTTTAGTTATCCAAATATATTGAACAAGGTTGTTATTGTCGATTTGCTCCTGGCAGTGTGTTTACTGATGTACGCGTTTCCAGATCAATTATACATATGATGTCAGTCTGGTTGTGAACATTCTTTTTTTTTTTTAACGTTCATTCATTTTATGTAACTTTCGTAATTCGTGATCCCGCATTCCAAAATAACTTGGGGTCGATTCGACAGCAGACCGCCTTGCGCAGATTGTTATACAATGACATGGTTGCCGAAGTTGAGAAAACAATGGCTAACTACTGAAGATAAACTTGCCAAGAAATAACACAAAAAACAGCAAAATAATAGTGGGCTTGACTGCGATGGCGTGTAATGGATATCCAACCAACTGTAACATGTCATGTCCCTCTTGGTATTTTTCACGTTATCACATTTGGTCCCCCGTCTGTATTGACTACATGTCGACTAGTTAAAGGGTGTGATGGTGATGAATGATTAAATGCCACATGTTGACATGAAACTTGCGTAGGCCAAACACGTAATACATGCGCAGCTCTTAGTAGCGATCCGGTGGACATTTCACATGACTGTCACCCCTGTCTTCAATTTGTTTTTACATCTGCTAATATTATGATTATATGTCTAACCTAACATAACAGCAGCAATACCAACGTATTCATAGTGCAATATTTAATTTGATACATGATACAATATATCTGCTACCATTTTAACAAGTTTTAGATCATTACAGGTGCTGCGTGGTCTCGAGATATGGTATCCGCCTCGAATGCTGGAGGTCCCGAGTTCAAGCCCCGGTGATGACCGGGATGTTTTTTCGCGGACTTCTATTAATACAATTTACCCTGGTCTCTGGGTAGTGAGATAGGATGCCCGTTTATATTGTTGTGCACGTACAAAATCCCTCGGCAGTTGGAAATCGAAAAAAGAGTAGCCTAACGGCGCTGCCCTGGCAAAATTTGGAGTTAAAAATCTACCAAAAGTATTTCAGGATCCTCCCAGGTGCAACGATGTTCGTGCACTGAGCTGAGTTTCTCCAGACTCAGGTTTGAGTTTGAGAACGGAGTACTTATGGGTTGCCGTGATGTTGATCCATAGACTAAATTAAACTAAACTAAACTAGATCATTACTGTGATTGATACACCCATTGCTTACTTAAAAAAATAAGTGCAGATGAGCGGTACCCTCTGCATGAAGCTATATTCAGAGAAAAGGGTGACAGGCTAAAGAGGGGCACATCGTGGAAGGGTCGGGCGGAAGATGTCGTCAGACAGGTCTGCATTCTTACCAGTATAATCCCCGGCAAGGAATGGGTGCCGGTTCCTCCAGCTTTTAAGTGCACTTTCTCCTGCATTATCACACTCGACAGAGAAAGCAGCGGTTGCAGCAGGATATAATAATATGAACTGGAAACAATTAGGTACATTATGCTCCTGCGAAAATAAGAGACTTGCTAACCACAGTCACAATGCACATTTACATACCTTACAAGTTAAGAAAATCCATCGTACACAGGTGAACAACAACGTGTGACTTATCCAAAAAACCAGAAGTATTCAATAAATATATAAAATGAAATAACAAAATACCAAATAAGTACAATAGGACAACACAGAACAGCCGACGTTTCGATTCTAAGAATCTTTGTCAAGGACAGGACAAAACAAATAGATAAAACAACGAAAAACAAAACAACAAAATAACACAACCATTTGCAAATATGGCGGTTGGCCGTTTGAGAAGCATTCTTTGGCTACAGAGTTTAAGTATAGTAAGGTTGCCAGAGGGCCAGATACAAAAAAAAATATATAAAATGCGAACAGTCCGATATGAATATAGACAGTTGGGTATGAGTGCATAGGGGGAGGACAGCATAGTTATGAACAATGTAAACAGTGGAATATGTATAGGCGGAGGCGTGTGAACAGTTAGATATGAATGTATAGAGTGAAGATGGCACATCTATACAGTAGCGTCCACAACGGTATAAATACCTGCTAGATGGACGCTTCCCAGAGGGTTTATTAATTGGCTTTCGATGTTTAGCCTGATGGAACTGTTGGAGAAGCAAGGTTTCAAAGCAGTGACACATACATCGTCGACCCCATCATGGTTAGAAGAATTATAGTGGTTGGGGACAGATTTTTCAGCACCTGGTTAATATCACTGAGGTGTTCCCTAAAACGGCCGGCAAGGCGTCTACCAAATTGACCAATGCATTTCATGTCTCATCGTTTGCAGATGATAACATATATCAGATTGCGGGATGTGCAAGTGAAAGAATCTTTCAGGGAGAAGGTGCCTAGGGGGAATAGGATCTCCGGTGTCTAGAGCTAGAGAATATGTGATATATTTATCACTGTATCACTGTCGAAGATGCGATAAACATTCCAGGGTGTAAACTGCGTGGCAATTGCTAGGACAAAATAGTTCTGGCGGGATAAACTTACCGGCAGATACGTGTAATTATTCAGTTTTCACTGCGGTAGTTTGTATAGTCAAGATGTGTTATGTCTGTTGAACTTTTTGAAAGTATTACTAGTACATCAGTTGTCTGGAATATGCAAAATCGGCAAAATAAATAGACGAATACTGAAAACACCAGGAGAAGAGAAGTGTAAACATACATGAATAATATTGGGACTTTGAGGGAAATGCCCCATGCCTTTCTTTATTGGCTGATATTGATCTAATTCATGATCAAGCTTTAGGCAGGTTGTTGTTTTGTTTTAAAATTTAAACTCGCTTAAAAGTTGACAGGGTCAACGTAATTGCACCGGGTTTTTATCCCATATTGCCCAGTCTCTTTCCGTAGTGAACTGCCGAAGCATCACACAAAATATGAACTCCGTAACTCCAGCGACGAACCTGAGGAGTCTCCGAAAACAAATGCACTCATGAACCGAAGGAATCGAACCTACAACTTTCAGACCCGGAGCCACGGAGACTCCCGTTATGTTTTTTATTTAAATTTTTGCAAGTCTTACATCCTTCCTATCACTTTGAAGACATGCAAGGATCTGTATCAAGTCGACATGTTTTAATATATCGATTTCATGTGGGTAGTCAATGAAACAAAGATGTTAGTCTTTGTTTACTTCTATCGAACGCTCCTGTTAATGTTCTCATCAAATGAACAGCATGTACTGTGTCCATGCTACCTCAAGACAATACGAGATGTAGTGGTCCAGATTTGCTGCAGATATCCCGGATACATTATTTGTAGATTATATGAATAAAAACCATACTGGAGAGCAAGGTTGAGCGCAAGCGAATAAGAGGTAGACAACGATACAAGTGGTAAGATTACATAAAGATATGACCGAACATCAATCTGACAGAATGTACAGCCAGGGAGACACACACAGTGTTGGAGATCCATTGCAGCCAATCTTCATTGTGGAGGCGACACCTGATTGATTGATTGATGGATTGATTGATTGATTGATTGATTGATTGATTGATTGAGATTATAAGAAATGATAACTTCACTGAAGCTGAATGTAGAATTAATGGTTGCATGTTGTGTATCATTTATTGGGCAATCAAGGATCATTGACAGTTTGTTGAGGATTCCCAAAGGATAGGAAGTTTCCAGAAAACAGAATGTGAAGATACTGGTTATAACACAGAATGTGACGGTTATAAAATAGAATGTGAAGATACTGGTTATAAAACAAAGATAAGTATTAAACGATGCTGCTTCCTGTTATGGTCAGTGATGTGACAGGATCATCGCATTAAGTAGGCCTGAATTCACAAAGGGATAGGTTGTTGATCGTTCTCTCACTTTTACAGGCGACAAGCCCAGCGTCCAGGCCGCAACCGATAGTCTTCATGTCATCATCATTGCTGCTTCCCATCAACTCCGCTAACGTGCTCGCTTTATGAAAATGAACGTATCGATAATGGTTATTAAAAGAAAGTGAATACAGTGGTTTTAACACACCAGCTGTACATAGTAGTTACTATCTAGGACGTGAAAATAGTGGTTAAAACACAGAACCTGAAGATAGTGGTTGCTATCCAGAACGTGTATATAGTGGTTACTATCTAGAACGTGAAAACAGTGGTTACATCACAGAATCTGAAGATAGTGATTACTACCAAGACGTTAAAAATAGTTGTTAAAACAAAACACCTGAAGATAGTGATTACTATCTAGAACGTGGCAATAGATGTTAAAACACAGATTCTGAAGAGAGTGGTTACTATCTATAACGTGAAAATAGTGGTTAAAGCACATATCCTGAAGATAGTGGTTACTATCTATAACGTGAAAATAGTGGTTAAAACACATGTCCTGAAGATAGTGGTTACTGATAAATGTAATGGGATGATTAATCGCTTTAATTGACTTCCCGTGTCCACCATGGGCGTATATACAGTGGGTTGCTAATGCTTTATGCAACTCCCTTTAACTTGATATATAATACGCCATGTCGCCTCGTACCATGTTAACCTGTAAGTCAGAAACGTCAGAAACGTGAGAATTGTATTACTAGTAAATCAGTTGTCTGGAATCTACACTGCAATGATAATAATAAAAGACCTAAAACACAATGAAGAGAGAATTATAAAGAGAAAAGAATAATATAGGGTTGGGCGTGGACGGAGCTGATGGGATAACTAAGGTTAGGACTGTGTTTACATGTTTGTGATATTCAGACTAATTACAGTTTAGTCTCGAATTGACTGGCACCTTGCTGTCTTGACAGACGATAGTTTATAAAATGGAGTTATTCCTCTCCATAACACAAAGCCTGAGCTGAATTTAGAGACCATGTGTTGCCCATGCAGCATGATCCATCTCTCGGCCTGTCTAGGGTAACTTGAAATCACGTGAACAGGTGGTGGATAGAGTTGGGAGTCGCCGACAGCTAGATGTTGATGATGGTCTCAAGTGTCACCTCGATTGGTAGATCATCTCATTACAGAGACAATGGCTTTGGTCACTCACCAGTATGATCATCATATAGAAAGAAAACAATGACAAGCTGTCTTACTTTCGGATGCTTAGAACACTATGTCGGAAGTCGTCAAGAAGAACGTCGTTAAGGAGAGGACACAACATTAATCAAGGGAAACAATCAAAATCGACGCTTCAGCAGTGAGGGAGAGAAGACGGGGTCATATAAAAAGTCTTGTGTGTAGAAAATGTAAAGGCTGTTTGAATTAGAGAAATATTTTTAAAATAAGAAAGAACAATGTATTATAAGGATTACATAGTCTTTAGGGTTGTGCAACTAATTTTAGGGTTGTGCAACTAATTTAAGTGTGAATTGTCATAAATTACTTAGATCTGTGACTAGGTGATGTCTAACAATACTATTTGTTCAGTGGGAGGGCAATGTTTTAGGTCTATAGAACGGTTAATTAAAATTATGTCTTTGCACTTGTAATCCATTAATTTTTGACTGGCATTTAACATGATAGAGATATCTAACAATACTATTTGTTCAATGGGCGGGCAATATTTTAGGTCTATATTATAATTACAATTATGTGTTTGCACTTGTAATCCAATACAGTTTGACTGGCACACATGCACGTGCCATACAATAATAATGTAAAAGGAAGGTCACACATGTTTAAGTCTTTATCTTTCGTCTACTATAATCTGCCATGATGGCTTAGGATTTCAACTAACTACAATCCAAATGTGCCAGATTTAGCTATCCCATCCAGCTGTAAAACCACCAGCCACATCGACTTCTATTTAATTATAATGGATCATACATGAAACATCGCAACAAGCTTCCCATTTTACAAAGTAGATAGAAAACAGGTAGAAACTGTAATTCTGTTTAATAGAGAGCACCGAGTGCCCAATAAACTTGATATTGACAACATCAGCTACTGAGTGTCTAGTGTTCTATAAACGTGATATTATCTAGTTCAGCCACCGAGTGCCGAGTTTTCTATAAACGTGACATTGACTACTTCAGCCACCGAGTGCTGAATTTTCTATAAACGTGATATTGACTACTTCAGCCACCGAGTGTCGAGTGTTCTATAAACGTGATATTGACTACTTCAGCCTCCTAGTGCCGAGTGTTCTATAAACGTGATATTGACTACATATCAGCCACCGAGTGCCGAGTGTTCTATAAACGTGATATTGTCTACTTCAGCCACCGAGTGCCGAGTGTTCTATAAACGTGATATTGTCTACTTCAGCCACCGAGTGCCGAGTGTTCTATAAACGTGATACTAACTACATCAGCCACCGAGTGCCGAGTGTTCTATAAACGTGATATTGACTACATCTGCCACCGAGTACCGAGTGTTCTATAAACTGCCGCTTATTTGACATTCATGGCTAACTTCTATATCCGGAGGTCACTCAAACATCTGCCAACCTGTCAACTCAACTTGTAGTAGAAACAACTCCTTACCGAATTCTATATTTCTTTTAAAAAAGTGTAATTAGTGTTGGTCGCGCCTAATACCCATAACCATAAATATAGAAACATGCAGAACATGACACCATTGTATCAGGGATACAACTATAATCGATGATACACCCAATAAGAGAGGCAAGAAAATTGCAATGAATGCTTTACTTCAAATCCAAAACAGCATGTTTTTTTAGATAGTATACACAATTGTATAATATACAGATACTAACGGACTATCACTTTGTCACGGTCTTTGGATTTGTCAATAAGTGGTTTCAACTGACAAATAATGTGTTCAGATGAGTTTCATTTACCTAACTAATTAGATAAATTAGACGTCGACAGTTAAGACATTTGAGCACGATACGAAAAGACACACACTATAGAACTTAGTTACAACTAGTAAGATTGACGCGAAAAACATGCAATGTGAAAGCAGAGAGGCAAATATCTGTACGGCTTGGCCACATGACATGGTCCAGCCAAAAAGACAGAGCTGATCCATGGCTCTGGTCATCGTATGTGATGGTGAAACATCACCGCCTACAATTATCGGCATGGCATTTGGTAATGATAATATCCTGAGACACCATGACACCGACTGCAACCCCTGCAGTATATTGATGGAGAATGGCAATTCAGGGAAAACACGCCCAAAGTACAGATTTGAAATAATGTGCCACGATTTTGACTATTCAGCTCAGGTATCATGTGCTCTACCTGCATTCCTAATTGTTTATGAATGTTTCGATCATTGCAACATTTCATGGGTAACAATATAGAAATCTTTATGATAGGAAATCATAGTCTCAAGGGACATAAATAGAAATACTGTTTAAAATAAAAAGGGAGACAATTAAAAGTAATTTACTGGAATTTACCTGAAGGAAGTGTATGCACATTATTAGAAGAAATAATATCATGAAATGAGGACACGTGGGTAGTGGAGGTGTGATTGTTTACGCGCCTATACCTCTGATACCACATCGATCATGTGGCTGAGATCAAGTCTTGGCTATAGCCGACAAAATACAGTGTACAATGTCTCGATGGTATAAGGATTAGTGACGTGTAGCACGGTTTGCGATAGAGTAAGACATTTCAACATGGTAGATATGCTTGCAGATTCACAAATTGATGGGAAAGACATTAGACCTATAAAAACATATATTGGAAACAACAATCTGCCATACGGATTGATAATGAAGTGGGGCAATATCAGCCTATTAAGAGAGGCGTGAGACAGGGATGTGTAAAGTTTCCAGATCTTTTTTTTTTCCTATACAGTGAAAATATTTTCAGAAATGTAGAAGATATAAATTGAATCATCATTGGAGGACGAAACATCAATAACATTATGTATGCAGAATAATACAATACTGATTGCAGAGAATGAGCAGGATCTGCAACAATTAGTTGATGCGGTTGTTGTACACAGTGAGCAACTGGGGTTAGAATTAAATTGTTAAAAGACACAGATTATGGTCGTCACTAGGAAGAAAGAAGTACCACAATGTAATATATAAGTAAATGGGAATATTCTACAACAAGTTAATCGGTACAATTATCTCGGAACAGTCATCATGCAACGAGTTAGGAAGAAAATACCAACCCGAAATAGGACAAGAACAATGTGGGTTTGTAGAAGGCAAGAGTACAGCAGGGTATCCCCTGATGCAATAATGTGTAGTTCAGAGTTCCAAGAACCCCACGAAGAAAAAAACTTGTCGTGTGTATAGGGCAGTTGTAAACTAGTTCACGAACTAGCTGTAGACATACACCATATCCAAAACTGTATGCATCAAAACATCGTGATTACCTCTATTGTATGCTCACTCTACATACAACGTTTCCACCACCGGTGGCCTTTTCTCTAAGACTTCATGCATACCATACAGTGGACATTGATGAACAGATCAAGTAAGGTGTAAGATAAGCATGTGTTGTACACCAAATTATCGTATTAGAAAGAATATTAAGGTAAAACATGTTACATGTTTGGCGACTGAGAATTATTGCAGCAGAACACCTCAATCGGCGGGATGTCTTTGTTAGTATCAAACATAACTGAAGAGTTAAAGCAAAAATCAACGACAGCGGTAATCCACTTGTTTATCAAAGACGAACATCGACACCATTCGCTTCTTCGTACCATTAACAAATCTCTACGACCATGTTTGATATATTTATCAGG
Source organism: Cepaea hortensis (assembly GCA_963921405.1). Lineage (NCBI taxonomy): Eukaryota > Metazoa > Mollusca > Gastropoda > Stylommatophora > Helicidae > Cepaea > Cepaea hortensis. The sequence goes on along the minus strand of CAWUFQ010000009.1, from coordinate 126,914 downwards.
CACATGCATATGTGCCTAGCCAAAAATAAAGTGTGATGTTTTTTCAGAACTGAGGCATTGAAGGAATATGGTACAACATTTATTATGACTGATTAGACCGCACTTTGTTTGAGATATTGTCCACTAATGAGTTCACATACTAATAATCCAAGACATTACAATCACTTAATCGTATTTTAGTAGCTGCTCATTTTCAGAGAAATACATTGAAATAGAAAATGTGCTATACTTTCTTCTCACTACTATTTGCTTTACACAAATTTACTTAAATTATACTCCAATATATTATGTGGCTTGTTTCCCTTACCTAAATCATCGGTTCTAGTTATTTCCCTTGACCATATTAATTATATTATACCTATTTCTAAATATTTTCCAGTGAAACATTACATTGATCGACACGAGTTGCAATATTTATAACGCAATGCGGAAAACGGAAGAGAATACCAGAGGCGATTAGTGAAAATTATTGCACATTATTTCAAGTCTGTACTGTGTGTTTGTGTTTCCTGCGTCTGCTTCTCTCCATCAATATGCTGCAGGGATGGGGTCAGTGCCAAGGTGTTTCAGGATCTTCAACATGATCAGATGCCATGCCGATAAACGTGGGCGGTCATGTCTCGCCATCTCACACCATCACCAGAGTCATGGATTAGCTCTGTGTTTGTGTCTCGATTATACCATGTGGCAAAGCCATACAGGTATTTACCTCTCTGCCTTCCCTTTGTTCTTTTCCCAATCAAACTAACCAATTGTCACCATTTTATCTAGTTCACTCCTTCTCATAACGTGCCCAAAACTATTGACTGTCGACGTCTAATTTCCGTAATCAGTTTACAGTTTTTAAGTGCTTATTGTAGTGCCTGCTAATTGATTCTCATGTTCTCCTTTAGTATTCTTTACATTTTGCCCAGAAGCCATATTTCCACTACCTGTAGATTTTTTTTTTCCAGCGTGTCTGCTCATTGTCCAAAATTGGAGGTTATATGTAGCACTTCAACAATCTTTTTCTCTTCACACTTGACATCTTTCTGTTGTTCAGTATGTTTTCCATCTTGCAAAATTCTACCTTTGGCAAAGCGATTCTTGTTCTAATCTCTTCAGGGCACATTTCATGCTGGTGTCCTGCATGCGTCAGTTTAGTTTTTAAAGTTGCTTTCAGAAAGCAAAGGCAAACTCTTTGAGCTCAGCAGTGCGGTCACAAAGCTTATGTTATTTCAGTGCTATGTTTTCACTGATGTAAATAAACACATACTTTTACCTATACCGTCATTTATTGACACTGTTCTATTCAATACAAAGCTATATATCTGCACAGGATTAGTTCCTCATATACAATTTAGATCCTGCTGTGCGGCCAATGGTGCCGATAAATATCAGTGGCATGGTTACCGACAATGCTGACATAACTAGGCCGCCGTCTAATTTAATCTTCTGTCAGGTCATCTCAAGATAGCATTTGCCAGTTCAGTGTCCGTAAAATCCAAATATCCTGGTGTCAGGACCTAGCCCTGGTAAACAGACATGAACAACGATTCTAAAAGTATTTCCTAAATTGTTTCTGGTATCCCTAGCTGGTTTATGTCTCATGTCCATTGTCTCTAGAATCACTAGCTGCTTCAAGCCTGATCTTCATGGTCTCTGATATTCCTAGCTGCTTCTAGTGTAATATTATAAGTACACATTGGCATTTTGTGTGTGTGTGTGTGTGTATGCATGTTTGTGTGTAGGTGTGTGCGTGTATGTGTGTGTGTGCGTCTGTCTGTCTGTCTGTCTGTCTGTCTGTCTGTCTGTCTGTCTGTCTGTCTGTCTGTCTGTCTGTCTGTCTGTCTGTCTGTCTGTCTGTCTGTCTGTCTGTCTGTCTGTCTGTCTGTCTGTCTGTCTGTCTGTCTGTGTCTTTGTTATCTCTAATGATTTTATTTCGTTGTTGAGATAAAGGAGATGAAGTGAAAATAAAACATGCTCTTATCTTAGATAACAATTTGCTCGTTTCTGTTTGCATCATGTTTCTCTTTGTCAAATGTGTTGTTATAATCTATCAAATACAAGCTAGCAAATGTTAGACCACAATACGAGTTGGAAGATAACATCAAGAGATGAACGAACATCAATTTGACAGCACGTACAGTCATGGTGAGAGACAGGCAGTGTTGGGTGTCCACTGCACATTGATTATATTCAATTGTTGCCACAACTTATTTTTTGAACACAAGTTTTTTCAAGCTATCCTGCATTTCTTTAGTATTATTCTTAGTGTTCTAAATATCTGGAACAAGGAATACCACATGTCAGCACACATAATGCCTCAAATTAATTGTAAACAAACTTTGGAATTAAATAATAACAATGTGTTTACTTACGGTGCGCGTTTCCTAATCACGTGTGTGTACATATGAGGTCAGACTGTGAACATTCTGGTTTCACAAGATGCTAAGATATATACATGAGATATTTATATAAGATATACACATAAGAAATACACATGAGATATACACATGAGATATAGACATGCGATATACACATAAGAAATACACATGAGATATACACATGAGATATACACATGAGATATACACATGAGATATACACATGAGATATACACATGAGATATACACATGAGATATACACATGAGATATACACATCAGATATACACATGAGATATACACATGAGATATACACATGAGATATACATATGAGATATACACATGAGATATACACATGAGATATACACATGAGATATACATATGAGATATACATATAAGATATACACATGAGATATACACATGAGATATACATATAAGATATACACATGAGATATACATATAAGATATACACATGAGATATACATATAAGATATACACATGAGATATACATATGAGATATACACATGAGATATACACATGAGATATACACATGAGATATACACATGAGATATACACATGAGATAGTTACATGCAATTATAGTATGTAACCGGCGCTGCGGCGAAGGTGCTGCATACACAGTCCGTAAACCCGTATATAACGTTCCCAAAACACATGGGGGCGATGTGAACGCATTGGCATGAATGTTATAAAATGGCATGATTGCCGGTCGTTTAAATAGCAACATCAAACTACTGGAGGTAAACATGCCAATAATTCACAAACAGTCAACAATGCTGCGGTTGACTGCCATGTCCTGTAACGGATATATACCTAACTAACTTTAACATTCCATGTCCCTCTTGATACTTTCCACTTGATCATATTTGATCCCCAGTCTGTATCGACTACACATCGACTAGTTAAGGGGTGGGATGATGATGATTTATTCCATTTGAAATGTTGACATAACTACTGATAAGACGAAATATATCTGACTACATCGTCATGTCAAGAGACAGCGACATTCGTACATTCACCTTATCCTGACAAATTACACTGATGCAAATTATGTTTCCATGACATGCCCTGATCTTTGAACAGCTCACTAGTGTCGACATGGGTACGAACATGGGACCCAGTTACGCGTGCTTATTTATGGGACATTTGGAACACCAGATTAAACTCAGCTATGATGGCCCTTTCCCTCCATTTTGCCGACTCTATATTGATGACGGCATCGAGCTCACTGACGTGACGGAGGCTGAACTAAACCGCTTCATCACTTATGTCCAAAATGTCCATCTGTCAAAGACTCGACCGCATCCCCTCCGCCAGGAAGAGCAGTCAATCTTGAAGAGGCCAGGAGGTGATACGGTGCCCGAGGTAAGGGCAGGGGTGATGAGGTAATGGGAGATGGGTTAACCATTCCTTCATGAGACACGCAGGCGATGTTCAGAGAGTTAGCACTCTAATCACGATAACATCACGCCTCGTGGTAGCCACAGAGGAGTTGAGTATACACTCAACGTACCACGTCTGCCATCAGCGTGCCATGTGAGGTAACACGCACCAAGGTGAAGGTCAATCTACGTGGTGTGTGACGAGGGGATGAAAGATTGTGAGACGGGAGGACAGGACTTGTAGTGTGCACTTCGTTAGAGTAGCGATGGGGTTTCTTGTGTTTATTTGTGTAGAAAGTTAGCATAGGGGTTAGCAGCTCGTGATAGATAATACTGTGGCTTTATGTTGTGTGTTTCAATAGCGACTGTTCACTGAATGTAGCGAGCCAACGGCAATAAAATGTACCATTTATTTTCCTCGCACACGACTTGCAAGTTGTCTTGTATGGTGTGCCAGAAGTACCCGATGATGCCTGTCAGTTGAGTTGTTGACAGGCAAGGGTAATTGTGGTGTCAAGAAGTGAAGCTTGAACGAAATGTTCAAGCTAATCCACTCATCCACGGGCTCCAGACTAGGGTTTAATTTTTGTAGTAACGGTAATTTGTGCAGACAAGAGCAATTTGCAGGCTAGAAATGTGCCTATCGTGACAAAATAGTGTTTAATTGTGTTTATAAAATGTTTATTTACTGAAATCATGTATTCTTCAAAGCTGTAAGTATTAATACTCTTATTTTCTTATATTTATTTATGTATTTACCAATTTATTCTTGAATAAGCACCAAACATGATTCAGGGCGGAGCAATACACAGGCAGCCGACAATATCGATTTTTGAAAACTAAAAATAGCGCTGCGCTTGTGACGTAGAGTGATTGACACACAGTTGTTCTGCGTCATTAGCATAAAGCAGTCGAGTGTTTACAAGATCGCTTAGCGGCGTCTCGCCTGAATCTGTGCTTGATATTATTTATTATTTGTTTATTTGAATTACTAAATGAATATATTTATTTATTTAAACATCATTATGTTATTCATATTTATTTAAAATCAGTTATTCATATTTTTGGTTCTATTTTCTCTTTGTTTATCGTCACGATGGAACTATTTTTGGCCAAGCATATGAGACTTGGCTGCACAACGCTTACAGAAATTAACTAGGTTAGGAACGAAAGGCAATTACTGTTTAGAACAAAGACGGGACAGTGACATTAAATTTAATTAATACATATTCTAGTGTTCGTGAGTCTGTCATTGTCTAAGTCATTGTCCTTAGTTGTCGGGTAAATCATATCGTGCAGTAGGCGTGTTTACTGCTGCCCTGCATATCAGAGGGCTGACAACAGCTGAGTACATACGCCGGTGTGCCAAATATAGTGTCCTACGTACGAAACGTGTCTCCACCCCAAAGTACCAAACGAGGTGACCTGTGTCAACAGAACATTAAGTTGAGTATACCTATATTTTTGGCATGCATTGTGATTAATAGTGCATCTCTTTTTCAGCTTGTGATACACTATCATATTTTTGTGCTCTGATTTTCCAACATTGAAATTTTGTGCAGCATATAAACTGGAAATAAAATTAATATTCCGTAACAAGGAACAAATATAAAACATCATAGAGACATAGCTAAATAAACAAAGTAGTCCAGATCAACGCTAGCTAAAGTACTAAACAGCATGGCTACTTTATCTGATTTTATAAAAGCAGGTAAAGATCTAGAATACACAGGAAAAGAGCTACAACAATATGCAGATCAGAAATTTAAAGAAGCAAAAGAGGAACAAACACGAAAAGAGAATGCGGAGAGAGACGAACGCGCACGAGAAAGAGAACAGGATAGACAACATCAGATACAACTAGCTGAGATAAATAAACATAAAGAAATAGAAACAAAACAACAACAATTACAACATGATAAGGAAATGAAACAAAAGCAATTAGATCAAGAGAAAGAATTAAAACAAAAGGAATTAGATTAAAAGCAAAAAGAAATAGACGTTAAGGAAAAACAAATTCAAGTAGAATCAGAGACACAATTAAAGATGAAAGGCATGGAGGTAGACTCACACGCAGAGGTCTCTGCCACTAAACTAAGAAGTCAACAAGAGGAAAATAAGTTCAACAAATACAAAAATATTATCAAACCATATTGTAAAGAGGACTCCATATCTGCCTGGACAGAGAATGTAGAGTATCAATTTAAATATCACCAAATTCCTTTAGAGATGTGGGCCCCTATTTATATGAAGAATCTGAGTGGTGAGCCCCTTAAAGTAATAGAATCTATACCAATTGACCTTAGATCTAACTATCAATACATCCATGATAGGATTATGCAGCACTTTTTACTTGATGCCCCTGGTTATCAAGTTCAGTTCTCAAATCTAAAACCTAAACCTAGTGAAACCTTCATTGATTATGTTTCAAATGTACAGAGTGTACTAGACAGGTGGCTTAAAGCAGCTAACATAGGAAAAGACTTTGATAGATTAAAAAACTTAATAGCTATGGATAAGGTAATATCCACCATACCTTCTCCTTTTGCTAAATTTTTGCAACAGTCAGACATTGAGAACATCCAGCAATTTGAAAAAAAAAGGCTCAGCATATTTTTCTTCCAACAGAGATATTTTCAAAACGTCAAATGACTCTGAGATAGTTGCCTTTGTGAAAGACCAACCAAAAAACTATCAGAGTAACAGAAAACCTTTTCAGAAGTATGACAAGAAAGACAGGAAAGTGTCCAAATGCATGTATTGTCAACTTATGCACGACACTTATTCGATGTGCGACAAATCGCCGAATTATCCGGCGCATCTTGAAAATGTTATCAAGAAGCAGAAAAGCAAAAGATCTGCATACAGGCGTGCAATCAAATGTTTTTTTTTTGTTCCAGCTTTGGCCATTATTCTAATAAGTGCCTTGGCCGCCAACGTTTGAAAGCCAATAATGCTATTTTGATTGACACCTCGTCAGATAGTGGTAGTGAGAATGAGTGTGAGGTTGAAAATGACTTACCTACTAACCAAGCAGAAGATGTGTGTGGTGCAAACGATATGTTAAGCTTCGACAGCTGTGAACGATGTCACCAATTCCATGCAGACGGAAAACTAGAATGTGGACATACAGTACCATTCTCATCCGAGAATGTAAATGCAGCATTAGCCTCCAGAGGCAGTTTGGTGTTCCACAATGCAATGGTCAATGATGTACCATGCCAATGTTTACTGGATAGCGGCAGCACCCTTATTGGTCTTCGGAAAGAACTAGTGAGTCCGGGTGATTACACAGGTGACACTGTTAAATGTCGAACCTTTTCGGGTAACGTTGAAATTTACCCTTTGGCAAAAGCCCGTATTGATTCTCCTTTTCTTTCCGGTACCTTTACTTGTGCAATACTTAACAACCCTTGTACTGATTTAATTTTGGGGTGCTTACCTCAATTGAAACAATGTACTAGTGAGGAAATAGTTGCATGGGAGAAATTGAATGCAGCTAATGCAACAACAAGAGCAGACAGTGTGAAACATCAAGACACACTACAAGATGAGAGACTACTGTTGCTTTCTCCAACTGGCACAGATTACACCAGCAGACAGAAATTTATAGAACAGCAGAAAGCTGATTCTAGTGTGTCTCCATACTTAAAATTATTAAAAGACAAAGCCAAAGTCACCAAAAATGCATCATGGTTCTTTAGGCTTAATAATGGCATTTTAACAAGATACTATACTACTGGTAACCATGAGATTCAGCAAACGGTGTTACCTGAACAACATCGTCTAACTGTGCTAAAGATTGCACATGAGTCACCGTTTGCTGGTCATCTTGCATATGATAAAACCAGGGCCAGAATTCAGGCTCATTTCTATTGGCCAGGTTTTTGCAATGATATAAAATTATTTTGTCGTTCTTGTAATGTCTGTCAACAATTAGTACGCAAGGGTAAACATCCTACAGCTGAAGTACAACCTTCTACACTGGCTTCTAGGCCCTTTGAGAGTGTGGCGGTAGATATTGTTGGACCCCTGAACCAGGTGTCCAGCAAAGGAAATCGCTTCATATTGACAATGGTCGACCTATGTTCAAGGTGGGTTGAGGCAGTAGCTTTGAAATACATCACCTCCAAAGACGTTGCCAATGTATTTCTACACCTGTTCTCACGATTCGGATTCCCACGGACCATTTTATCCGATCGTGGAACTCAGTTCATATCGGCTGCAACGCAAGCCCTTACAAAAATGTTAGGTATTAAACAACATTTTACGACAGCATACCATCCAGCCAGCAATGGAATAGTTGAGAAAATTAACGGTGACCTAAAGCATATGCTGGCTAAGGTGACAGCAGAAAACCCAGCTGATTGGGATACACTGTTACCAACAGTGCTGTTCGCCTATCGGGAGATTCCCCATTTAAGCACGGGTTTCTCACCGTTTGAATTAGTTTACGGGGATAACCCACGTGGACCCCTAACCATTTACCATCAGGTAATAACTAATTCGATAGAAATTCCTATCTCTAAAACACCTTATGAAATGGTGACAGAAACACGAGACAAGATCATGAAATCGTGTGTTATAGCTAAGGCAGCTTTGGAGAGGAAGGGTCAAATCTACCGCCAATATGCCAACAAAGGGGCAAGAACAATTGAACTTGAACCAGATCAAGACATACTCTTGCTACTTCCAGACAAAAGAAATTTATTATTAACCTCATGGCAAGGGCCATTCAAGGTGGTACGTAGAATTTCAGATGTTGACTATGAAATATCAATAAACGGACACTTAAAGATATTCCATGTCAACATGTTGAAACCTTACTTTTCAAGACAAGAAACAAAAGGAGTGACAGACGAACAGAGTGCACCAACACCTAGTGATCAGACGACAGACATACATAACGCAACTACACTAGTTATCGAGACTGGCAGTTCCGACAATGGCAATACACCTAGTGAGTTAACAGAATACGCACTTAGTACCACCACTGTACTGAATCAGGTAGACGACGACGGAATGGAACTACCTGTTCCCATTGTAGACAAAACTGCGACATTGGACAGTATACATATAGATCAGGGACTAACTGACAGTCAACGACGACAATTAGTGGAGTTAATTACTGAATACAAAGACCTATTCTCTGACATCCCAGGTAGGACGGACAGAATCGAACACTCCATTCTTCTTTCGGACTCTAAGCCTATTAAATGCAGGCCATACTCTATCCCGCTCAGCTATAGGGAAAATCTAAATAAGGAAATTCTTAATTTAGAAGCTAGTGGGATTATCCAAAAGTCTACATCTGAGTACTCTTTTCCAATCGTCCTAGTTAAGAAGAAGGGTTCCACAATTCGTCTGTGCGTAGACTATCGAAAACTCAATAACATCACTAAGATCGATGCAGAACCTATTCCTTCCTGCGAAGATCTTATCTTGGATATGTCTACTTCTAAAATCTTTTCAAAACTAGATCTTACTAAGGGATATTGGCAGGTCCATATGAAGCCTCAATCTATGCATCTTACTGCGTTTTCAACCCCTTTAGGACTATACGAGTGGCGATTTCTTCCTTTCGGACTTCGGAATGCTCCTGCCACTTTCGTACGCTTAACTAGAGATCTATTACATGGAGTGACGAATACTGTGACCTATATAGATGATATATGTGTCCATACTGAAGACTGGACAATACACTTACTGAAACTGAGACATGTCTTTGATAGGTTGCGACTCTTCGGTCTCACTATCAAACCGAGCAAAGTTGAATTAGGCCTAAAAGAAATTGAATTTTTGGGTCATGTCATTTCTCAAGGTCAACTGAAGACTGACAATAGGATTATTACAAAAATTATGAATCTGACCATTCCTACCACTAAAAAACAGGTCAGAAGCCTTTTAGGATTAGTAAATGACTATAGTAAATTTATTCCAAATTTAGCGGAAATTACAAGTGTTTTTTCCAATGTTTTAAAAGCATCTGTAAAATTGGATGTGAAAGATGCATTATTAATTTCTGCATTGTCAAAATTGAAAATTCTTTTTAGTAATGTTCCAATCCTCGGCTTGCCTAACCCTAGGCTCGTTTATTATCTTAGGACAGATGCCAGCAGGATCTCCATCGCTGCAGTACTAGGCCAATTTTACGAGGGCATCTTCCATCCGATTTGCTACGTGAGCCGTAAGATCACACCTGCCGAGTCCAGATATTCCATATCAGAGTTGGAGGCCCTAAGCGTCATCTATGCGGTGAGAAAGCTCCATCGATTGCTGGCGGGTGTGCACTTCATTATCCAGACCGACAATTCTCCGATCACGGTCATACAGAGTGGTGTGCATCAGAATGACCGGATATACAGGTGGTTACTAATTTTACCATCTGGGGTAGAAATACCTGAAATCCCACATATAAATGTAGAGTGATAGGTAGTACATGAATATATTATATTATTCTATGTAAAATAGGTTACATATACATAGACATGATGTGCTTAATCATGTACCAAGAACAATGAACTATCATGTGTCCGTAGACATCAAGTGAAGAACTGTGCTGCAAAAAGTAGATATCACCGTGTGAAATAGGACAGCTCATTACCAACTAAGCTCCATTCCGGTGTATTATTTGTGTGAAGCTCAAAAAAACAGTGTCAGAACAGTGCTTAATTACAGACACGAAAAGACTGAGCTACGACACCAGCGATCTCTAAACGTGCACTACCAATAGAACACTAGGATGACTGTGCAAGGTATTTCAGATACCCAGGCAAAGTGTGTAGATAGATTATGCCTATACAACCATTATACATACATGAAGGCAACTACTAACCTGTGGAAACTGAATACCATGTATATAAACTTATTGTGATATGTAATATAATATTTTAAGATAGTGATAAATTAGATGTAAGTTAGGAAATATAATAGTTCTCATTTATTTTAAGTGTAGTTAGTACAGTAATTAACCCATTAGAATTAAATTAGAATATTAATTTAGACGTAAAAATAGTTAATTATAAGCTAAATTAAAGTATTGATAGCATTAGTACCATTTAGGTTGTTATATTTCACTTAGCTTCATTTCGGTTCAGTTCATTCCATCTTAATGAAACCATACCACCCATCAAATATTACCATTTAGTAATATCATCATTTTACATCAGAATAGGATAAAAAGATTAGATAAGTGAACATACATCAGTTACACCATTTAGATTAAGAATATCACTCATATAATTCCTTTGTGCATTTAAAAACATTAGTTAGTAGAGTGTTAGAAAATTACATAATTTGTGTTCACATCATCCATATAATTAAGGTACATAACTCACGTCACATTAATTACATTTAAATAGTTAGATTACATCCCTTAGATTAGACAAACATAACGAATAATATAAACATATCATATAATTAACATGACAAAATTTAGTTAACACATTAAATACATATTTATAGAATTAATATTATTATGTTAGGATTTAGAGTTGTAGTTAGTATAGTATAATATAATGGATGATGAGACCAAGGGGATACACCACCAACCCTTTCTCGTCCATGTAAATATATTGTAAATACATGACTCGTGCAGCGATTTTCGCACAGTCATTGGGCTCAACTATCTCAAACTGAGCCAAACATGTACAGTGTCACTCCAAGGTTTCTAAATAATCGGAAGGATTAGTGTGGAAGGATAAAAGATGTGTGACAGAATTAAGGGTGAAAGGAGTGTGACAGAAGTGTGGAAGTGAGAGCGAATGTAAAATAGACGGGAGAGAGTGAAATCAGTCAGCGAATTCTTCTGCTGCCTGGCGCAAATTTTAGTATTTATCTGTGTTAATGTTGGTTTTCGTTAGGAAAAATGTCCTAGTGTGAATGTGTTGTCTGTAATATAGTTTAGAACGTAGATTACAGTATTTTGGGTTTCATAACAAGGGAATGTAGTCACGAATTAGTGTTATACACCTGTTTGTGGCCGCATTTAACCAAATTATGACACTTAAAAAACTAACATACATACACATAGGAGTTAGAAACATAGATTAGAAGGTAGATTAGTAGATTGATTACATCCAAACACGCAAACAACCAGAAAAACAAACAGATAAATTACATACACTTTTTCTAGATCAAAGGGAGATAACTTCGAGTCAGGGGACATAATAGACAACGAAAAACTAACTTAACAGTGAAATATTACTTTACACGCGGAAGCGAAGTAGGTAAAGCCTGTCGCACACACTCTTGTATAATGGTTGTTAAATATTATATGGGGGACATGAAGCAATTCATGTGTTGACCCTAAGAAAGTCAACTTTGTATGGGTAGTAAGTTAATTTACTATGTGAGGGCAGGTCTTATAAGACAACGGTCCGGTTCAGACATACCTCTAATAAATATAATATAGCATGTGAGAAGAGGGCTCACGCCAACCAGTCAAGTTGGTGGCGATTGCCAGTAACCGAGTAAAGTTTTACTACATTGTGACAATAGTCAGTAGAAGTCTATTAGGATGCCCAAAGCCAGGTTATCTAGAGTCTTTGACAAAAATTAGAGACACTAATTTTTTAGGAACCTCTTGCGTCACAACCAATGAGTGAAAGTTGATGACGCAACACAGGAGGGGTGGGTGTGTGTCAAAGACTCGACCGCATCCCCTCCGCCAGGAAGAGCAGTCAATCTTGAAGAGGCCAGGAGGTGATACGGTGCCCGAGGTAAGGGCAGGGGTGATGAGGTAATGGGAGATGGGTTAACCATTCCTTCATGAGACACGCAGGCGATGTTCAGAGAGTTAGCACTCTAATCACGATAACATCACGCCTCGTGGTAGCCACAGAGGAGTTGAGTATACACTCAACGTACCACGTCTGCCATCAGCGTGCCATGTGAGGTAACACGCACCAAGGTGAAGGTCAATCTACGTGGTGTGTGACGAGGGGATGAAAGATTGTGAGACGGGAGGACAGGACTTGTAGTGTGCACTTCGTTAGAGTAGCGATGGGGTTTCTTGTGTTTATTTGTGTAGAAAGTTAGCATAGGGGTTAGCAGCTCGTGATAGATAATACTGTGGCTTTATGTTGTGTGTTTCAATAGCGACTGTTCACTGAATGTAGCGAGTCAACGGCAATAAAATGTACCATTTATTTTCCTCGCACACGACTTGCAAGTTGTCTTGTATGGTGTGCCAGAAGTACCCGATGATGCCTGTCAGTTGAGTTGTTGACACCATCCGTCGATCAAATCTACCACTTCAGTCAATTTCCTTGACACCACAATTAAAGTAACTCCTACAGGCCTCATAACATCCGTGTACTACAAACCTACGGATGCACACGGTTTCCTTCTATACAGTTCATCCCACCCCAAAAGCTGCAAAGATTCTATCCCATATTTCCAGCTACTCCCTCTTCGTCGTATCTGTCAGGATTATAATGACTTCCTAGAGAAAGCCCATGACATGATGGACTTTTTCCGCAGACGGGCCTACCTAGAGCACATTCTGTCCACAGCTTTCTGCCGTATAACACAGGTCTCGCGTGAAATGTCTCTTGTCAAGAAAACGCGACCTCCTAACAATGAACCTAAACTTATCCTCACCTTTCATCCACATGCCCATGCTATCAAGCATACTTTTCTCCGACACTGGTCTATCCTGGTATGTGACCCAACCACTCGTGCGGTGTTCTCTAACGGCCCTAGGGTAATTTTCCGCCGGAACAAGAGTCTCAGGGACCATCTTGTTCATAGTCGCCTCCTCACAGATACTTCATCTGTGGGTACATATAAATGCCACCGTAAGAATTGCCTGACATGCCCACACGTTTTTCAGAATTACATACCCCCGAGACACTTTCTCCTTGAAAGATTCTTTCACTTGCACATCCCGCAATCCTATATATGTTATCATCTGCAAAAGATGTGACATGAAATATATTTGTCAAATTGTCAAAGGTTCTATTTATTGATTTCACTTGTTGTGTACTTAGGAGATTACAGCATTTTATTCCGATGTTAATATTGATGATATCATTAGATGTATGATTAATGCTGAAATTTCAGGTAGTGACTATAACCATATAGATACAGACCTCACTTTGGTGAATGTAGCAGCTTGACTGAATCTAGATGCACCTGACTTTGGTGATGAAGCAATTTTGCTAAATGCTCTAGTAGATAGTGGAGCAGACACCTATCCACCTGCAAAAGATCAATTTTCCTTATAGGAGAGGTAACATTTATTTAGCTTAATTTACCTGCCATAAATGGGGGGGGGGGGGGATCTAGCGCGAAATAAATGATTCTACAAACCTAGAAAGAACAACACACTGCAGCTTAATATATATATATAAATAGCATAGTGACTGCTTGGAACAGGAATCCACAACCCACAAGTCAAGACAAGGGAGGGCAGACCAATTGTTCTGTTTCAGATTTACTAACTAAGAGGATCTGCAGGAAAATTACCTGCGAAATTACATTTAGTCTTAACCCTATGCGAGAAGGGGAGTCACTGCTGAAAATATAATTAAGTGTAAGATCTTGATGTAAATGAACTTCTGATTATTCATGTATGCATTTGATGTAGTTGAATGGATTGTTTCAAAATATTATTGTTCATTACTAACTGTTTAGTTAATAAATTATGGAAAAAATGAGGTCATTTCATCTCGTGTGTGTATCGTTTACTTGTCATAGTCAATTAGTTTAAACAAAACAACCCTAGATAAAATTAGGTTAAGTGAGAGATAGAGGCAAGGAATCACCAAAAGGAGATTTTGGGTATTAAGGGGAACACTTTGTAAATGTTTTCCAAGAGGTATTCTTCGGTTTTCTGAGACTCTATTTATGGACTCAAGCAACTGAGCCATTAAAAGTTAACATAATTAAACGAGCAGGATCACATTGGAAAGAGGAACTTAGCATCCTTTCTCTCTTTTGGGGTTGAGCCATCAACCATACATCCGATACACGAGAGAGTGCGAAACATACAGAGGTATATCACTCTTGAGCCATATAGGGAAAATGTACGCAAAACTATTGGAACAAAGAGCTAAACCCATAGAAGAACAACGGTGAAGCAAAGTACAGTTATGTTTTCGGAAAGGTAAAAGTTGCACTGATGCACTATTTACACTTACACAAATATGTGACAAAACTATTGAATATAGTGATCAGCAGAATATTGTGTTTGTAGATCAGGAAAAAGGCTTTCTACAGAGCAGACAGATACAAATTATGGACCATCCTTGAAGACTATGGGATACAAGGGCAATTGCTAGGAAACATCATAGCCATGTATCAATCGAGCCGTAGTGCAGTAAGAAAACAAGAAGGTATATCAGATACGTTCACAGTCAATACAGGGTTGAGACAGGGATATGTGCTCTGTCCTTTGCTATATAATATCTACATAGACAGAATATCCAAAGAAGAGGGCTTGTCAGAACAGATTCAGAAAATGTAGAACTCTTTACTCCAGATGAAACAACTGATCCACAGGAAATAAATGAACTTCTATTTGCAGACAATCAGTGCCTGCGTTATGTGCTGGAAATCTAAGAGAACGCAATTGTGTGATTGTTCTTTAGCATCTATTCATGACCCCTGTCACGATCATCACTATAATGTTTATCATGTATCGTGCCGATAAACGAGGAAGGTCAATATTTGCCATCACACACGATCACCAGAGTCGTGGATTAGCTCTGTCTTCTTGTCTCCACCATAACACGTGGCAATTCAACCAGGTATTTACTTCTTTGTCTTCCCAATGTTCTTTTCCCCTAAATCTTTTTAGTTGTCACAACGTTCTGCAATATATTTCTCTCATAACGTGTCCAAAATTGTGACTGCCTACGTCTAATGTCTCTAATCAGTTTACAGATGGCGTGTGTTTCTAATAGGACGTGGTCATTGGTTTTTGTGTCTGTCCATGGTATTCTTTGCATTTTCCTCAGAAACCACATTTTCAAATCCATTAGATATTTTTCATCTTATCTGCCCATGTTTTTGTTTACATATCCTTTACAGGACATCAACATCAACATCAGCATCTTTCAGCTGATTGTTGATTTCTTGGCAATATTACGCTCAGTAGTTTACCATTGCTTTCTGAGTGACCGGCTCACATACCCTGTAAGATACCGACGCGTCTAGCTACCGATTCTCGCCGTCGTCACGTTACTTACTAGAGTAAACGAGATTACGGAGAAAGTCGTGTATCCTCTAGACCAGAGAGACCGGCATCTGCCCATTGCCCACTATAAATATGCACACAGAAGTGCATTTTCTATGTAGCATTTCAAAACACTTTTTTTTTTCCTTGCTTTTTTTTTTTTAGTGTGACTATCTTGCAAGTGGCTACCTTCGCCATGACGATTTTTGTGGTAATCTCTTCAAAGCATCTCCCATCAGATATTATGATTGTTTCGAAATAATGGTACCGATTCACTTGTTTAAGACTATTCTCATTTACTTGTTTATTACATGGTGGTATTTCCTTCTTCCTAGTGCGACCATAACCGATGTCTTCTTACAATTTCATTCTAAACATAGTTTTTCAATGTGTGCAACAGCTGTATCTAATAAATATTGCAGATCCTGCTCATTGTCAGCAATCAATACTGTACCACCCTCAAATGTAATGTTATTTACGTTACGTCCCCGAATGGCGATACCATCCATATCAGCATATTATATTCACCATAAGAACTTCGTGCAGATAAAAGTAATATAGAGACATAAATATATCTTAATGAGGAAAAATTCGAGGTTGTGGAAAATTTCGAATATCTTGGTTATTAATGACCAAAAATGGTGACAGTGAAAGAAATTATTTTTTGCTCTTTAGAATTTCAAACAACTGACACTGAATAAAATGTTTAGGACATCCTCAACAACACACGCACTCATACAGAAACACACCGATCCCAGTCCCAACAGTAAAAGAACATGTTAGTCAGTTTAAAATTACCGTGGTAGACTATCGACATTACTGTGCGAACATGTGTATATTTCAGTTTGAAGGATTTATCTAATGTAAGTTGTGTGATTTCTGCAGTATGTACCTGACGAGATGCAGCGAAATATGCCAGGCAATAAATCGTGCAATCTATTGTTTGTGTCTTCGTTATTCAAATGTATAATGCAATTGTTGAACGAAAGATTAGTGATTGGAAGGGCCGAATGTAAGACGGGCCTGCGTGCCCAATTGGTGACCCTTTTAACATAAAGTTGATTTGATTTGATGTGATTTGATTTGTATCTATTTCTAGCCCATATAATATGCGCTGTTTACCTATGTAACTATATGTCACTCTACGTAGCTATCTCTCTAAACTACCTCCTAAAAGTGGCATATGCTATTCCAGGTGATTGAACTACCCATCATGTACTATGACGTGAATCTCGGAATGGGAACCAAACTATTAGGAAGAGTTTTGAGGCAGCAGAAACGTGGTTTTCATGACGAATGTTGCTGTTAGCCTAGGCTGACTAAAGCTACTAACAACGAGTGAAGGCAAGAGACTAACGAAACTAGTCTATTATAGATATATATCGTTCTATTGTCAGACACTGCGTAGAGAGGCGCTGGAGAACGTAGTAACCACTGTAACAATTAGCGATAGAAGAGGTGGAGACAAACCAAGAGACGTGATGCTGGATGGACTGAAAAGGTATTATGAAGGAATGCCATCAATAGAGCTGATTCACAACACACAGGAGGAAGATATGTGGAGAGACATGAACGACTGCTCCAAAATGGCAATGTGTATGAAGATGGCTGTTATGATTGTTGTGGTGATATGTCTCACCTTTCTTCCAATAATGTTATTCTGATATGTGGAGCATTCATCTATAAGTAGATATGAAGACATAAGCTCACAATTACAATTCTCATTCTTGACTTACAATTTACCCCTCTTTATTACCCTAATGTTCTGTAAATGTTCTGTAAATGTTCTGTAAATGTTTTGTAAATGTTCTGTGAATGATCTGTAAATGTTCTGTAAATGTTCTGTAAATGTTTTGTAAATGTTCTGTGAATGTTCTGTAAATGTTCTGTAAATGTTCTGTAAATGTTCTGTAAATGTTCTGTAAATGTTCTGAGCGCGTACACTAAGAATTGAGATTTGTGCTTGCTTGCCTTGAACTCAAGTGTAGTCCACACACACACTATTATTATAGTAGTGATGGACTGAATTTTGAGTTTGGGGTTGCTTTCCCTATTAACATTGTCCCTCGCCATTAGGCGAACCCACTCGTACTTCAGAGGTACTTGTAATTTACGTCCCCAAGTCCAGGACGACAATTCAACATTTTAGTCCAGCTGTACGGTGTAGGGGATAAACCACTAACCTCGGCATCAGCACACCGGATGTTTAATAACACCCTTCTTATTCATTCGGCTTGCAGACCTGCATGCCAAGAATTGAGATTGAGAAGAGCTTCAAAACAGTCTACAGTAAAATATATTTAACTCTACTGTAATGCAACGTGCCGGAGATTGTTGTATATCCATCCCCGTCTAATTTCTATGTAATGATGGAGCTGGAGTGGTGTACCTTCTACTTCTTCAGCATTCCAAGCCATTGATGTTCTTTGCTGCAGATATAAGCCGTCTCCATTCGTCTATCTGGTAGACCTTCTCTTGCCAGTCGCTAATTCCAAGTGCTTGTAGGTCTGTTTGTATATTATTTCTCCACCGTCTTCTTGGTCTGTCTCGGGGTCTACGGTCATTTATTTCTTGAGTATAAGCGATTTTTGTTTCCCTATTATCTTCCATTCTTTCTATATACCCCAGCCATTTCAGTCTATTAGCCTTCATGATACCAGTGATTAGTGGGGATTTAAACAGATCATAAATGTCTTTGTTGCTTCTTCTTTTCCACTCTCCACTTTGTGTATCCCTAATGGGCCCAAAGATGCGTCTTAAGACTTTGTTCTTAAAGGTTTATAACAATGCTTCGTCTCCTTTAGTTGTACTCTAGGTTTCAGAGCCATACAGCACAACTGGTCTAATCAGCGTTTTGTATATTGTGATATTGGTGTTACGAGATAGCGCATTTGATTTTAGCAGATGTTGTAGTGCATACTATATCTTATTTCCAGAGTTAATTCTAGCTTGTATTTCTTCCCTTATTATGTTGGAGCAGTTGAAGATTGTACCCAGGTATTTGTATGTTTCCGTTCTTTTAATGGTCATATTATATATTTGCGTACCTTGCCTGGCCATTACTCGCTGCTTTAGATGACTACAATAGTTACAATTGCAAGGCACGTTCACAAGTGTACCTGCCAAAAATAATGATAACACCGAAAGGTTTATATAAGGAATTTAGGCAGATAATAGTTCTGACCCATCACTCTCTAAGTACAATAATAGAGTACAACATTATACAAAAGAAAAGTCACGTTCTGATTAATATAAGATGATAATTAACATTGCATAGATTGTTTGGTTGTGTAATTGCCAGATAGTTGCCATGAAAAGTGGCAAGTAAAATATGAGAACTATTTTCAAAAGTTTACAACTCCATGTTTGTTACATGCACAACAATCTATAGTTATCCCCCGTGATTTCCCTAGTATTTGGTTAGATTATATTTATTTCCCCTCATTGCTTAATTTCCTGTAATACCGTGATTTCAAAGTTTATATTAATTTTGTTATACACATGTTTGCGATCGAATTGTGTATTTATATTTTTACAGCGTGAACACGGAAATAGACCACGCAACATTGGTGAACAGGGAGACTCATATTTTGAAATATAGCATAATGTGCCTTTTCAAATGGCGTAGGCATTCAAGCAACGCTTATCGGCACCGTACGTGAGCACGTGTCCCATATCGAGTCAATACGGATGCACGGCATCCCCTGCACGGTGAGATCAAGAAGCCATCTGGCTTGGAAGGATGGGCGGCAACCATGGAAACGGCTGCCCTACATTATTATGCTACAATTTAGAATATGTGAAAGCATAAAAACTCGCATCACAGCGGTAGTATCAGTCACGGGACTACCTTCACCGCACACATTACATGACATACCATCTATACCACAGGTGCAACACTAGACTTCAGACTTTATAGCTGGGCATCTACAGTGTCTACGTGATCAAACCGCAATGAGCATTGGGAATATACCAACACTAAGTTTACGTTCACAAGAAACTATGGAAATGTTATCGGGGCGAAGATATGCTAGCTAGAAGATGATGTCAACACTACACCTACTGTACTGGCACAAAACTGGGGCGACTCACACGGAAAAAAACATAAATCGTCGCATAACTTTCATGTTTATGGATCCTCAACAGTACAGAATAACCAACTTAAAAACAAGGCCATACATATTGGGAAATAAGTTATCCAAAGCAGTGTTTTGTTGTTGTTGTTGTTGTTGTTGTTGTTGTTGTTGTTGTTGTTGTTGTTGTTGTTGTAACTTTGAGTAATACAGACCCAAACACTATATTGCAAAATTAATTGCCTGGCATAGTTCATGACAGTCACTTTACAACTATCGTGGTGAAAGTGAAACATATGGTTTTCCAACTGGATCAACTGATATGGGGAGAAGCGGAGAAACTACAGGAAGACAGCGAGAGAAGATTATTCCAGGGAAGAGTAGCAGCTCACACATTGCTACACACTGTTGGAAATCGACAGATATGAAGATGCATTATCATTTATGTCAGTCGGCAAGGCAAGTGATGATGATTTACGTGTCCAAAATGGTTTGAACGCCAAAGTCTAATTTCTCTCATCAACTTGTGTTGTTCTGATGATTCTTGGAGGACATCCTAATTCGTTTTTATGTTCGTCATTGAATTCTTTGCAAAATAAAGGTTATGTATATAAATGAATTTCTATATTTTAAAATCTGCTTTATTTTAAAATATGCAAATGACACTCTTGTATTGTAAGAATGTTTGCTCATCTCATCTGATTTTGTTCCTTTTGTACCTTGCGGCGTCGAGGTGAAGAATAAACATTGGGAGAGTGCCCGTTTATGGGTTTGATGTATCAATATTCACATGGACTTTGCTACTACCTTCTTCCATCGTGTACGTGGTCCATCTCTGCTTCCATCTGGTCTGTACATCATTGCTTGTTGTGGTATACTATTAGTTGGTAACGCATTTGTTGCATGGCCAAACCATTTGATTTGCTGCCTTGTTCTAAAATCTAGCGCTGCTATAACCCTCACATTAGTCCTGATTTCCTCATTTCTGATCTTTTCTCTTCGTGATGCATTGATTATACTTCTCAGGAATCACATTTCTATTGCTGTGATTTTTTTTTCTTTTCTCTTTTTCTGTCATTGTCCAGGTTTGGCAATCGTAGCACAGAGCTGGTAGGAAGATTGTGCTGTAGTGTGATGTATTAGTAATTATTGATACATGTGTGTTCTTTAGTATTGTTGCTATCTGCCTTATTGGGTACTTCAATTTTAATTCACCGCAACAAAGAAGAATCCATTCGAGCCTCATTTGCATCCGTCCGTCAATCATTTTCCGGTTTAGTGTTCGGTGGGCTGCTAGACCGATCGATGGATGTTTTTTTTTTTGTTTTGGGCCCGTAGGGCCCTCTCTGTCGTCGACAGTGAAGGCCCTACGGGCCCAAAACCTTAAAAACATCCATCGATCGGTCTAGCAGTCCACCGAACACTAAACCGGAAAATGATTGCCGGACCGATGCAAATGAGGCTCGAAGGGATTCTTCTTTGTTTGCGGTTGTTTGCGGTGAATTAAAATTGAAGTACCTTACATACTGTAAATCTAAGAAAACATAATTACTTACATATAGTTTAGCAACTGTTGATCAAAACTACTGCATTTCCTATTAATTAGGATGCCATGCTTTCTTAAACCTAACTATTTCTATCATACAGCTTTCATTTATACTATAATAAATTATTATTATTCTCTCCCTTTATGATTAACAGATCATTTACATTTATGCCCCTTGAAACAGTGATTTCCTATTATACATATTTCTACATCTTTACATATGAAACATTGCAATGATGGAAACGAGTTGCAATATTCATAACGCAATGAGGAATGTGGGTAGTATACGGGCTATCACAGGTGACTAGTTAAAATCACCGCACATTACTTCAGGTGTATAGTTTGTACATGTGTTTCCTGTATCTGCACATCTCCACCAATATGCTGCAATGATGGTAATCAGTGCCATGGTGTCTCAGGATAATCATCATGATCAAATTGCTTTCCCATACACGTGGCTTTATTTTTCGTCGCCTTATACGCTTATCAGAGTCATGGATCAGCATTGCATTGATGTCTTGACCATGACACGTGGCAATGTCAATCATATATTTTCTTCTCTGCATTCCCCTTGTTCTGTTTTACTTCAGTCATGTCATGTGTAACCAAGACCTATAGCTTATTTCTTCTCTTAAAGTGTCCAAAAATCTGAACTACTGACGTCTAATTTCTCTAATTAGTTCACATTTTTATTTATCTATTTATTTATTTTGTTTTGTCTTTCCGTATTATTCTTTGTCTTTTCATCAGAAACCAGCGTTCCTTTAACATTAGCTGTTTTGTTAGCTTCTCTATTCATTGTCCACGTTTTCCAGTCATACAACAGTACAGGTTCTATGGGGCACTTCAACAATCTTTTTTTAATTTAAATTTTCTCGTTGCTGTTGATATCATTATATTGGTCAGTATGTTTTCCATCTTGCAAAAGGATACCCTTTTGATAGCGATTCTTCTTTTAATCTCTTTAAAGCACATCCAATAAAATAATTGTTGGAGCTATTTTACTGATTCACTTGTTTGCTGTTATTACTATTTTCATCATCATCATCAAGTGCCGCGCCGGCTGGCGTAGGCGTTCATGGCTATCCATAGATCTCGGTCTTTGGTTTTCTGGATCAACTCTGCTGCTGACATTCCTCCATGCCACCGTCTCAATCCATCCAGCATCATTTCTCTTGGTCTGCCTCTGCCTCTCTTCCCCTCGATCTTTCCAGTTGTTACGATGTTCTCCAATGCCTCTCTTCTCATCACGTGACCGAAGAAAGATGTTTGTCTCTGTCTTATTGTTGCATATGATGTTCTAGTTTCATTAGCCTGTTTCAGGCAGTCTTCGTTAGTTACTCTGGCAGTCCAAGGAATTCGCAACATTCGTCTCAGGAACCACATCTCTGTTGCTTCTAATTTCTTCTTAATTTGTTCATTTACATTCCAAGATTCACTGCCATACAGCAAAACTGGTTCTACATAGCATTTCAGCACTCTCTTTCTTACATTCAGTGATAGTGACTTATTGCATAAGATACTCTTCATTTTCTGAAATGCGGCTTTTGCCTGTCCTATTCTGCTCCTAATCTCTGTTGTACATCTTCCATCTGATGTTATAAATGCCCCTAGGTATCTAAAATTAACCACTTGGTTAAGGAATTTCCATTCTATTTCTATGTCACATTTTGGTGTCACCATTTTCTTTGATATTACCATTTTTACTGTTTTCTTTATATTCAAGGAGAGTCCTTTCCTTGCACTCTCTGTTACTACACCGTCTAATAATTGTTTTAGGTCTTTTGAATTATCCGCCACCAATACTGTGCCATCTGCATAGCGTATATTTTTTATATTATAACCTCCAACTAGTATTCCTGGCGTCTCTTTGATCTCTCTCATTATTGCTTCGCTAGCTTTATCTGTTCGTAAATACCCTCTTTATTTCCCATTTTCATTGCTGCTACTTGGTTCCAGTAAACATTCTTTATTATTCTTAAATCTTTCCCATCAATGTTGATATCTTCCAGGTGTGTGTCAGGTCTTAGTCAGATATGACTGAGCTACCGTATGACAGTAGACGGTACTACCTGCTTTCTGTCAGCGCCGAATGTTGGGCGGCGCTTACCAAACCCGACACCCCACATTGTGCCAACGGCTTCGGGCGGAAGGGCGCAATTGGGAGGGTACTAGCCTTATCATGGTGCGAGGAAATGCAACCCAAAGACAAAATAAGTCATGGCAGGGCAGACCAGGCCCTAAGCCTTGGTTGGCAGCTGGTCTAGGATCGAAGCTCCGACAGGCGGGCAGTTAGAGCATTGCTTTGCTGATCCGGCAGCTTCTGCAGCTTGTCTTGTTCCAGATTATAGGTGTCAACTTTCCTCTGGAGTGAACTAGGCAGGCCGAGAGAGGGATCATGCTGCAATGGCAACACATGGTTTCTTTATTTTAGCCCAGGCTTTGTGCTATGGAGAGGCAATAACTCCATCCCTTGTCTTAACCGGTCTCGGAATCAAAGCGAGAGGCAACTGTTACGGGTTATAAGTCCTTGTCAGTTGGCGTAGACATGAGGCGCCACGCGTTGCCTCTGACGGTGGGAGACACCTACCGGTGTCACTGACCAGCTACCGCCCGCCTCAAGCTGGGCAACCCCCAGCCAATTGGCTGCTGATCCGCCACAGCCTGCCTGCTTCAATGGGTGCTTGGGGCTAGGACAAAATCTGAATCGCAGGCTGTAAAACCAATGCACCAGGTACTAATAAAAAGAATAGAAACCTCAAGCTACGGCTTGCAACCTGGAACGTGAGAACCATGTGTCCAGGATTTTCCACTGACTTGACAAATATTGACGATGTGAGAAAAACGGCTGTGATTGATGCTGAACTCGATCGACTTAACATTGATATTGCTGGCCTGCAGGAGACTCGCCTCGCTGAGGAAGGGTCACTCAGGGAAAACAATTACACCTTTTTTTGGAAGGGAAGAGGGCAGGCAGAAAAAAGGCAATATGGTGTGGGCTTTGCAGTGAAGAATTCGCTACTGGGAATTATTGAATTATTGATATCCCAGTTGGAGGTAATGAAAGATTATTATCACTCCGCTTGGCAACCTCCTGTGGATTTGCCACCATTCTCACTGCATATGCACCGACACTCGCTTCCTCTGATGATGTGAAGGATATGTTCTATGAGCAGCTAGACTCTGCGATCAAGGCAGTTCCAAAATCCGACTACATTTATATGCTCGGTGATTTCAATGCTCGTGTGGGCAAGGACTCGAGTTCATGGCCAGTGTGCCTTGGAAAATACAACATCGGTCGCATGAATGATAATGGGCAAAGGCTGCTGGAGCATTGCACTAGAAATGACCTATGTATTACAAACTCCTTTTTTAAAACAAAAGAGATGCATAAGGTCACATGGAAACATCCAAGATCCGGCCATTGGCATCAGCTGGACTTCATTATCACACGGAGACAACATCTGAACCATACATCATTAACTCGAAGTTACCACAGTGCTGACTGTGATACAGATCATTCTTTGGTTGTAGCAAGGGTTAGACTGAGACCAAAGAGAATCTACACAGCTAAACACAAGTCTAGCCCCAGAATTAACATTACTAACACTCACGATCCTGGAAAGTGCTTTGAATTTCAACAGCAACTTGAAGACGCTTTCAATGATACATCAGAAAATTGTATAGTAAATGATAAATGGAGTAAACTTAACTCTTTCGCTACCGTGATCCCATCTGTGGACAGGATGGATTTGCTGTAATGGCAGTCCGCCCTTTTCGTCCCACAAAATGATCAGTGGTTTATTTCATATATTTCTGCTCCGTTTCGGAATTTTAAGTTACAGTAAACTGAAAAGTCGTACAGCCGAAAGATTTCTACGCCATGTTTATGAGGTCAAACGTTTTCTAATGTTGGATTCTTGTGAATTTTCAGTTTTAAGGTAGTGTTAATTTGTTTTTTCACAATGGAAACGCCCACCAGTTTGCGTCCACGTAGTATGACTTGAGATCAAGCTAGATTATTGTTTATAACTGTTTTAAACAATAGTGATTCCCTTATCAGTGAATATTTAGAAATAATTTTTAGTTGTGTCTAAAGTTTTAGCACGTGGTGATAAAGAAAAACCAGTGAATGTTCGTCAACAGCTGAGTGTTTGACAACGAAGCACGAATGGCTGAAGTTTACGTCTGTCATTATTGCTATGGGACTTGATCCAAGACCATGTATCAAAGACTACTGGTGTACAAGTGCACATTTATATACTCCTTGGTATGCCACTGCCACTACGTTTCCCAGTAATCAATTAGAAAATTATAATATATTTATCACACCATGTTTCATGTATGTCAACCTGAGGGTACCCACACAAAAAAAAAAAAAAAAAAAAAAAAAAAATTGATCCTCTTGTTGACATGATTCTGAAGAATATCCAGGAAGCATTTTACCCTTTTGAAAATGTGTCCATTGATGAAATGATTATTTGGTGGAAGGGCTAAATAAAGCTAAAAAAAAACATGCATTGTTGTCTCTACCAAGTCTGTAGTTAGAACTGTTGAGAGCGGATTGCGAAAACCGCAAAGCAAGCCGAAGATGGTCTCCATGAAAATAACACGGCGATGAATGGCTGCGACAGAATGGACCAAATGGTTGGATATTATAATATCCATGATAGGAAAACCATTAAGTGGTGGAAGAAGATCTACTACTAGATCTTTGAAATTGCACAGATCAATGCTCACATCCTACATTCCATATGGCAAACAGAGAAAGGAGGATAAAAATTGTTATAGAAGGATTTCAAGTAAAGGAAAGTGCTCATCGCAAAGTAGCTCAGAGTATTCCTGAAAGTTTGACACTCTGCCTGCCGAAGAATTTCAGTCTGTTGCAGGAAATTATGCCGAAAGATTTACATGAGCCAAGCATTTAATTTAATGAATTATAATAGAAATAATATAATATAAATAATAGAATTTGTCGGTGTCAATAGAGACTGTGTTTTTTGCAGCACTCGAACTAAACGACACATATCATCTTTTGTTTGCTCCTGCTGCACTAATAGACCAGACTTGTGCGCCAAAGTTTGCTTTGCAGCCTATCACAAATAGACTGCCACATATAGTAAATAAAAACAAACAGACATGACAATTAAATGTAAATCTGCCAAGTGTTTTCCTAACTTTTGTCTGAAAAAAGAAAAATACATGATTCAGAATCTGCGGCAAAACTTCTTTTCGGATGATTGATTCGGAGCAATTGTATTTATAGTTTAGAAAAGTGTTGTTTGTGCAGTAAATTCAACAGGATTAGCAGTGATCAGGATATTGGATAACAACGCCCCCTTGGTAAGTACAATGTTTACATTATTTTTACCTACTTTTGTCCAATTATTTTACAAATTATATTATTATTTTTATTTTATTTACAACCTAAAGCAGAAATTCTCCTACCAACATATTCCTTGTGCAATCCCCTTTATTTTGATATATAATACAACATTTCTGCTACAATTCTAACCATTTTCATAACATTATTGCGACATACACCAACTTCCAGATTGCGGCCATTAGTTTTTTTCATTTTTGTGACAAAGACATGGTTCAGAATATGCACCAAAACTTCCTTTTGGGTGATTTAAATGAGCAATACTGTTTATATTCTTGAAGACAAGTGGTGTTTGTTTGATTATTCAGTAAATTAAACATTATTAGCAGTATAGGAATGTAGAAAACACATTCTAAGTGCAATGTTTACATTATTTTTACCTACTTTTGTCCAATTATTTTACAAATTATATTATTATTTTTATTTTATTTACAACCTAAAGCAGAAATTCTCCTACCAACATATTCCTTGTGCAATCCCCTTTATTTTGATATATAATAGAACATTTCTTCTACAATTTTAACCATTTTCATAACTTTACTGTGAGAGACCCCACCTTCCAGATTTCAGCCATTATTTTTTGTCATTTTTTGTTAAAAAGACATGGTTCAGAATATGAACCAAAACTTCTTTTTGGGTTACTTTAATGCGCAATACTGTTTATATTCTTGAAGACAATTGGTGTTTGTTTGATTATTCAGTAAATTAAACATGATTAGCAGTATAGGAGTGTAGAAAACACCTTATAAGTGCAGTTTTTTAAATAATTTTTACCTCTTTAATTTCAGTTGTTATTATTAAACCTCTCATTATTGTCATAATATTTGTAACCTATCAATTAATTATTAACACTGTCATGTTCCTTGTGCAATCCTCTTTAATTTGATATGTAATACAATAGATCTGCTACCATCTTAACCATTTTAAAAGCATTATTGTAACACACCCCTAGTTCCAATTTTCTGCCATAAATTCCTGTTTGGTCACAGCCCAGTTTTTGTTTGGTAGTGAAAGAGGTAATATACAAGTAAATGGGAATATTCTTCAACAGGTGAATAGGTACAATTATCTCGGAACAGTAATAACATCTGATGGGAGATGCTTTGAAGAGATTAGAACAAGAATCGCCATGGCAAAGGTAGCCTTTAACAAGATGAATAACATACTGAAAAATAAAAAGATGTCAATTGAAACGAGAAAAAGAGTGTTGAGGTGCTACATAGAACCTATACGTTTATATGCATGTGAAGCTTGGACAATGAGCAGTCATGCTGAAAAACATATGAAGGCTGTAGGGATGTGGTTTCTGAGGAAAATGCAAAGAATACCATGGACAGCCAGAAAGACCAATGAACAAGTCCTTCAAGAAACAAAGATCGTAAACTGATTAGAGACATTAGACGTAGACTGTCACAATTTTGTGGGCATGTTATGCGAAGAAATGAATTGGAGAACTTGGTGACAACCGGCAATATCGAAGGGAACAGACCAAGAGGAAGATCTAGAAGCAAGTACCTGGATGGCTTGGTCTCGTGGCATGGTAGAGACAGAAACACGGAGCTGATCCACGACTCTGGTGATCGAGTGAGATGGCAGAACATGACCGCCCACGCTTACCGACATGGCACATGATGGATAGATGGAGGCATTACAAGCGCATGTACTGGGTGTTTTATCTCAACGGCCTTGTTATACTGATTATACTGCCACTTCCTGTTCATGGCGAACAGTTTATGAATCCGGTTTGAAACGCAACTGCGGGCGATTTGGCAGCAAACCGCCGTGCGATTTTTTAACGAAATGGTATGGATGCCCGTCGTTCAGAAAACTACTGAACGTAAACTTGCCAAGAGATCACAACAAAACAAAATGCTGGTGTTTGACTGCATCGTCCTGTAAAGAATATACAAATAACTTGTTTATACTGCCACAACTCGTACACATGTACAGGGTCACATCTGTTGGAGATCGTGTTGCTCGTGTCACTGTCATATTTTGATATAATGTTACACAAACGCGTGCGTTGAATCATGCACTTTCCATTCCAGCAGGCGTCCGTTCTATGCCTCATGACAAACACGGGAACAATACATTCCCACACCATTTTTCCAGATTCTCAACACCAGAATATATAATAGTGGTGCGTTTTTAATGTGCTTCGGTGTATAATAGCTTATTAATAAGTTTATTGCAAATATAAACACAAAGAAAACAGCTGAGGATGGCTAAATTTACAAAAAATCTATGAGAAAGTATATATTTATGCATCCGATGGATTAGAATGGACGACCTGCTGCGGTCAAGTCAGCTCTGTTGCCAGACAAATATTCAGATCAACTTGAAGGTTCGCTGTTGGATGTGAACCGTGTAAAAGTTATCAGGGATCGTTACCTCATTGTGAATGGGTACCCCAGCATTGAGGTCGTCGCACACTTGGTTGTGTTCAGTCCTAAAGTAGGCCAACATCTTGAAGTGGAGATTAACAAGAAAATCAAAAGTCTCCTGTGTTGCTTGATGCTGGACACATCCAATGCTACTCTGGACATCCCAGCTTCCTTTGGGTTTGAGCCGCGTGTTGGCAACATCGGTACATTTATGGTGGCCGAGGTTGTGATAGACGGAGATATTCTGTTATTGAGAGGTACATTGGCCAAAATTCTTATGAAAACACCCACCAGCTTATTTAAGGAGACGAAAGTCATGATCAATGGAGGAAGATGTAACACCTAATAAACTGTCACAGTTGAAAACAGAAGTTAGCCATTGGGCAGCTGAAACTGGCTCACACATGGAGGAAGATAACAGTGATAATGAACGGACAATTGATATGTTGCCTGGCCGGAAGGGGGGGGGGAAGGGGGGATGGGGGGGGGAGATAGTGGTAAAAATGGATTCAAGTAAAGTCCTAATTCTGTTAAAGAGTGAGAACATTGCAATTGTAACTAGTGAAGGTAATAAAACAATGTAATGTACAGGCCAGATACGTCACACCAGTGACCATCATTGCATAGAATGTATTCGGCAAAGAATCCACAACAATCTCCACCACTTGGCGTTACTCTACAGTTAGATATATTTTACTGCAGATTGTCGCAGTACTCTCACGCGTAACTGTGTGTATGGACTCAGAACTTCTACAAGTTCATTAGGGTTGGAAGGAGGGCTACATTGTGAGTCAAGATTGGTCATTGTAATTATGAGCTCATTGCTTCAGATCTACTTATAGGTTGCCGCTTCACATTTCAGCATAACAAGTTTGAAAGATAGGTGAAAAATGAGAAGATGAAAGGAGGAAAAAGATACAATAAGGAGCATCCACTGATTGGACAAATGGCACCAATACTAAATAGCGAACACGTATCAGGAAATACTGAAAAATAACTCTTCAACACTACCTTTGATCTATCCTTTCCTTGCTCTAACTTACTGCCCTTTCTCTTCTTGATCTCATTATGCAAGGGATACTGTGCACTCATTGACTCTCTGGTAGACATGCGCTCATGTGCTTTGCCATTAAGGTAGTGCATTTGCGACTACGTTATTTGACATGACACATGATGATGATGGTGATGATGATGATGATGATGATGATGATGATGATGATGATGATGATGATGATGATGATGATGATGATGATGATGATGATGATGAGTCCATATTTCAAATTAGTAGTCTTACTTTCATGAATAGTATGCCGTCTTTTTCTATTTTCGCAATACTGTTTATAAAAATGTTTTGCATATCCTTTACAGGACATGGCTGTCAACATCAGCATCTTTCAGCTGATTGTTGATTTCTTGTTTGCCATTGCTTTCTGACCGGCTGGCTCACATACCCCTTAAATTACCGACGCGATTCGAAACTGCTGATTCTCACCGTCGTCACGTTACTTGCGAGAGTATACGAGATTACGGAGAAAAGTCGCTAACTTCTACTCCAGGAAGCCGGCTGTGCATAACATACTGTGCATACTGTGCATAACATTAAAATATAGATTGAAAACATTATTCTACAGGAAATGAGGCAACAAGGGGAATGAACAATAATCTAAATGAGTTTAATATGGCAGAACGGGAGATAACTATAGCTATGTATTCATATAATAAATATTGTCGTTATTTAATTTTTACAAATATTTATAATATTTTACTTTTCTATTTTCTTGGAAGTTCTCCGGCATATATGTAATCAAAGACTGCTTTTTTTTCTTGAAATGTCTTATATTAATTCATACATCACACTTTATATTGTATAATATCGTGCACTATTCTAGTTTACTTAATCAGTTATATTTGAGACTCAATTGTCTGATTAACTGCAAGTAGTTTTTTTTCTTCTCTTCATTTTTGGCAGGTGCACGAGTGTACCTTGTAACTAGTATTAATGGGACAGTTGTTAATATCACAGAAGGCTGAAAGCTAAAACTAAACCTACCAGCGACACCGTCAGAGAGCTCCTGTTTGCTGATGTTTGTGCTCTATATGCCAACTTAGAGGCAGACATACAACACACTGTTTCGTCTTACTCATATACCTGTGCCAACTTTGGGCTCAATATCAACTTGGAGAAGACTGTAGTTATGTACCAGCCAGCTCCAGAGAATAATCACACTGTGTCGAATATCAAAGTGAATGATCATAGACTAAGCGTTGTGGACAAATTCACCTATCTTGGCAGCACCGTGTCACAAGCTGTCATAATTGATGATGAAGTGAATGCAAGAATCTCCAAGGTCAGCGCGGCCTTTGGCAGACTGTACAAGAATGTATGGGACAGAAATGGAATACGCTTGCAAACAAAGCTGCAAGTCTACAAAGCAGTTGAATTATCCATACTGCTTGTTTCCAAGGCACCAGGGCCGGGTTATATACTGGCCAAGACCTATTGACGCGTCCTCGTCGAGCGTCCTGGGCAACAGGTCCCTTCGGGGTCCTGGCTAAAGTCAGTAGGATCGCCGATTCCTCCGAAGTCGGAGAGTGTCTGCCTGTACGGCGAGGACCCACCAGTCTGCACACCAATAAGCTAGACATGGGACAACGGATACTCACGCAAAACTCAGGTCCTGTATGACATCACACTGATGTTGGACACCAGGATGCCTTCATCCGACATACAGGACTTCGCGTTGGAGCTCAAGCCAACGAACACAAGCAAGCAAGCAAGCATCCACACTGCTATATGCTTGCGAACCCTGGACTGTTTATCAGTGATACGCTAGGAAATTAAACCACTTCCAAACAGTCTGCCTTAGGAAGTTACTGAAGATTAAATGGCAAGACAAGATTCCAGACACTGAAGTCCTAGAAAGAGCATCCATGCCCAGTATCCACACTCTACTGATGAAGAATCAGATTCGTTGGGCTGGTCACTTTACTCGCATGCCAGATCGCAGGCTCCCTAAACAAATTTTTTTACGGCGAGCTGCGTTGTGGTAAACGCTCCCAAGGCGGCCAGAGGAAACGCTTTAAAGACACTGAGGATTTCTCTAAAAGCTTTTGGAATTCATCATGACACTTTGGAGACTGCTGTCATAAGAATTCATAATGAAGTAGGTCAATAGCCGCCTATGAGACAGGGATGTCTAATGTCTCCAGAACTTTTTTCCCCCCATGTACAGAGAAAATACTTTCAGAAATATAGAAGATATGGTAGGAATCAACATTGGGGGACGATGCATCAATAACATTAGATATGCATACGAAACAGTATTGATTGCAGACAATGAACATGGCCGGCAACATTTAGTAGATGAGGTTGTTGAACACAGTGACTAACTAGGGTTAGATTTGAACACACACACTCACTCACACTCATTAACTCCTCTCTCTCACTCTTACTCCTTAACCCTCTCAGTTGTCTCAGAGAGACACGCAATCACATGGAGCTATAGAGGGTTAGTTATATTGGCTATAAAGAAAGGCATAGAGAGCCATTCAGTCATTTGGAACTATAGAGGGTAAGTTACATTGGCTAGAAAGATAGACACCTGGAAGCTTTCTCTTCTTGATATCACCTTGCAGTGGGCCATGTGCACGCATTGACTCGCTGGTAGACATATGATCAAGTAAGAAGGAGCTTCGAATTAAAACTTTAAAATTGTGATATAAATTGCAATAATAAGTCATTGCCTTCTAACCTTTCAATATTATTGTTAAGGATCTTAAGAGTGTTAAGCACGTGACATCAAGGTGCAGGAGAACACAGTAACATCAACAGGACAGTGTAAAGACATTTTTTTAAAATAAATGCACTATAGAGAAGGAACTTTCTGTTATCTGTTGTTTATCAGTGAAGAGGACACCTATAGAATTTCATCGGCGAATGACGGTTCAGTATGGTGACGCATGCCTGTCAGTCCATCAAGTCTATGTGTGGAGTAGGAAGTTTGAAAACGATGTGATATTTGTGACAGACTGTTCACACCGAGTAGTGAAAGAGATTATAGTTTTCTACAGGAATCCAAGCATATTATCAGCGCTGTAGGACTTGTATTGAACGTAGTGATGACCACATCGAAAAGTGATATATTTGTTATTTAATTTTTCAGAATATTTTCACACACACACACAGTAATGTGCATTTTTATTGCATAACCTTTTAACAGAACATCGCTATCACCATCAGTATTTTATTGATTTTGTTGGTGTCTTCGCAAGTTTACGTACAGTAATTTGCCATTGCTTTCTGAACGACCGGCTCCGATATCAATACGTTAAAACCCACGCAATGCCGTCTGCCGCCAAATAGGTTGCAGCTGTGTTTCGAAAGAGGGAAATCGGGCTTACGAATCGCGTCCATAAATCGCCACGGAGACCAGCAATAATGTGCCTAACAAAATTAAAATAAAAGTTGAAAACACTGTACTACAGGAAAAGAAGCAATGAAGGGAAACAAATAGAATCTAAATCTATATAAAGGCCAGCAAAGGAGATAACAATAGATATTTGTTCATGTAACAAATACGGTGGTCATGTAATTAAAGAAAA
The DNA here is from genome assembly GCA_963921405.1 of Cepaea hortensis. Lineage (NCBI taxonomy): Eukaryota > Metazoa > Mollusca > Gastropoda > Stylommatophora > Helicidae > Cepaea > Cepaea hortensis. The sequence continues at coordinate 92,983 of CAWUFQ010000009.1, read as the reverse complement.
AACAACAATAATATGTGTCAGATTTTGCATATCTCTTTTCGTTGAAGCTCTCCGCCAATTATGCAGTCAAACAACTTGTTATATGTTTTTCACAATCTTGCAGTATTCCATACATTACTATTACAACAGTATTATATCGCAATTTTAGTTTACTTAAAGAATGATAGGTCTGAACAATTACCTGCTTAATCATAGCATTGTGCAGCCACCTAGATATATTCACATTTTTGGCAGTTACACATGAGTACCTTGTAATTAATTGTGCTCGGACTTTTGGCTAAAATCGAAGTTTAGTATCTACACGTGATCTTTCCAGGATCACAAGCAGAAGTCAACTGAATGACATACAGGTAAGGGGGGACCTGATGGGGCGGCCAAAGCGATCCCCCATACATTGTAACTAGTGTCAGCTAAAATCAACGTATGGATTTATCTGCACTTGATTTGGCGAGGGTGCAGAGGCGGTCATCCAAATTGTAAACACACACACACACACACACACATACATACACACACACATGCACATTTGTGTATATATATTCAATCTACCGCAGAAGAATGTTAAGAACAGATGGTTCAATCAAAAATGTGAAGATGCAGTCACTGGGAAAAAGAATGGGGGACATTTATGGTTAAACGGCATCAACAACATCCAAAAGGAAGAGCAATATAGAAATGAATGTAAAGAGGCTACAAAAATAGTTCGACAGCAGAAGCGAGAATATATGAGTAATATAATCAAAGATATGGAAACTAATCACCAGAAAAACGAATCCAGAATGTTTTTTAAAGAACTGAAGTCAATTAAACGAGGGCACCAACAAAATGACAAAACTGGGAATATAATAAATACCAATGAGGAAATGTGCAACACATGGAAAAAATATCATGTTTAATTACTAAATTGTGAAGCTCCAAGTAACACCTTCCTACAGGAAGAGGTTCTAACGAGTGAACCACAAACTGAAGACCCTTCATTTGACGAAATCCTGTACGTAATCACACTACTTAAAATCAATAAGGCAACTGGGGCTGATAGAATTGCTGCTGAATATATAAAGGCAGGTGGCCATGCATTACATCTAACTTCTATACGAACTAATAATAAAAATATGGAGGACAGAAGAATTAGTCCATAACTGGAAAGATCAACAACAGATCAACAATGGATCAGATTTTTATCTTACGACAAATAGACGAGAAAAATTGGGAATATAAAAGAGATCTCCATAACATTTTTGTGGATTTTAAAAAGGCTTAATATAGTGTCCATAGGAACAGTCTATGTAATGCTGTGCAGGAATTTGGAATACCAAGGAAGTTAATCAACATGACCAGACAATGCATGGAAGATACTTATAATATAGTAACATATAAAGGCAGGAAATCAGACCCTTTCCAAATAACATCTGGCTTGAAACAGGGTGATGCACTATCGCCGCTACTCTTCAATCTGAATCAAGAGAAAGTTGTAAGGAAGGTAAAGGAGGAATGTGATAATGGAGGAACATCCACGCTGCTTGGTTATGCAGATGATAAAGATATTATAGGGGAAAATGAACAAGACACTGGAAATATTGACTCACTAAAAGGAAAAAGTCCAACATGTGGGACTGGTTATCAACCAAGATAAGACAGAATATATGGTAATTTCACGAGAAGGAATGGCTAAAAACTCTGGCCACATACAAATAGATAATATGACCATTAAAAGAACGGAAACATACAAATACCTGGGTACAATCTTCAACTGCTCCAACATCATAAGGGATGAAATACAAACTAGAATCAATTCTGGAAACAAGATATACTATACACTACAACATCTACTAAAATCAAATGCACTATCTAATAACACCAAGATCACAATATACAAAACACTGATCAGACCAGTTGTGCTGTATGGCTCTGAAACCTGGAGTACAACGAAAGGAGACGAAGCCTTGTTACAAACCTTTGAGAACCAAGTTTTAAGACGCATCGTTGGATCCATTAGGGATACACAAAGTGAAGAGTGGAAAAGAAGAAGTAACAAAGGCATGTATGATTTGTTTAAGTCCCCGCTAATCACTGTTATCATGAAGGCTAATAGACTACAAGGACTGGGGCATATAGAAAGAATGGAAGATAATAGGGAAACAAAACTCGCTTACACTCAGGAAATAAATGACCGCAGACCCCGTGGTAGACCAAGAAGACGGTGGAGAAATAATATATATACATACATACAAGCACTTGGATTCAACCACTGGAAAAAGAGATGGTCAACCAGAGAGACGAATGGAGACGGACTGTATCTGCAGCAAAGAACCCCAATGGCTCGGAAGCATAAGAAGAAGAAGAAGAAGAAGAAGAAGAAGAAGAAGAAGAAGAAGAAGAAGAAGAAGAAGAAGAAGAAGAATATACATATATATATATATATATATATATATATATATATATATATATATATATATATATATATAAATCACGCACAAAGAATAGAGAGGTAACCACACAGAGAGACATATAGTTACATGGTATAGAGGCTAGAAAGAGGGCAATAGATAGATACATAACAACATGACCGAAAGAGAGTAAGTTCATCATCATGTGCCATGACGATAGTCGTGAACGGTATGCTTCGAGATCTCGCACTATTACCAGTCGCGTGGATCAGCTCCGTGTTCTTGTCTCGACCACGTCACGTGGCCAAATCATCTGTATGTTTACTTCTCTGCCTTCCTCTTGTTATATTCCCAAATTTTGCCAGTTGTCACCAAGTTCTCTAGTTTATGTATTCTCATAACAATCTGTGTCTCCAATCAGATTGCTGCTTTAGTTACTACCATGTCCGGTTGCATTCTGTCTCCAGTCAGGCTACTGCTTTTGCTGCTACCATGTCGAGTTACAATCAATGAATCCAGTTAGAACACTGCTATTGTTACTGCAATAGCCTCCATTGTCAGACTATCTGTTTTTAGGCAAAGTCACCGCAGTCTCTCTTCACAGTTGTTCCTGCGATCTATCTATAAAAACCGTTGAGCTCGCCTATGTCCAACATCAAACCCGTCTGCCTAGATGACTACTTACCACAAAAAGAACTCTCAAAAGTAAAGTCTTGAACTTCTATCTCCCAAATTATCGGGTGATACTGTCTTTACCCTCTATTCAGTCTGATGCATACTAAAAAGTACGTACTTTATATTGCTTGCACTTGTCTCCATCCTTCACAAGAATCTATGTCCTCGAGTGACTTACAAATATTGTGCTTGGCCTGACCCTTCCAGGAGTTTCCTCTGTCTAACCTGCTGCCCTTTCTCTTGTTGAACTCGCCATGCAGTAGATGTTGTACACTCATTGACTTGCTGGTAGTCATATGCTCATGTGCTTTGCCGACAAGGGAGTGCATAATTGTCCAAACCACTTGACACGGCACCTGATGATGATGATGATGATGATGATGATGATGATGTTGATAATGATGATGATGGTGATGATGATGATGATGATGATGATGATGATGACGATATCATATTTGAAATTAATAGCCTCAATTTTCACAAACATTGTGTTCGCTCTTTCTGTTTTGGCAATAATGTACATTTTTTTTTTTTTTTAGCATATCCTTTACAGGACTTAGCTGTCAACACCAGCATCTTTCAGCTGTATGTTGATCTCATGGCAAGATTACGCTCAGTAGTTTGCCATTGCTTTCTGAGCGGCCGGCTCAGTATCCCGCAAGTCACGAGCGGGAGTCGAACCGCCTCAGCTCTCGCTCCGCTACGAGACTCTGCGTGATAAACGGGATTACAGAGAGAAAGTGTTGTAACCCCACAGCCAGAGAGACCGGCAATAATGTACATATCTACATGAAAATAAAGTTTGAATATACTGTACTACAGGAAATGAGGTGATGAGGGGAGACAAATATAATCTAAATCCATATTAAGGTCAGCGAGGGGAATAACGGTAGCTATTTATTCAAACAACAAATACGGTCGCTGAGCCTGAGAAATTAAGGCCGCCTGGTCAGTGCAGTCGCCGCGAATTGTGCAGGTTAGAATGTTCTTTTTGCACTGGGCAGAAAAATATCGTCAAAGCATAATTCCTATGTATTATGTCGAATGGATGTCCTCTCAGCAGAGAGAATATCGACGTTTTTGGGTATTGCATTTGACAGCTGTTTGTCTTTTAAGGATCATGTGCAGGCTTTGATGGTGAAAGCTGGTAGGGGACTTAATGCATCGAGGGCTACGGCAGCAACCGGGTTAGATCAGAGGATGCTTTACAGGCTCTTTCAGCAGTTGCTGTATTAATTTATGTTAGTGAGTATGGTTTCGGGCTGCTGAATATATTAAGAGCCAGCTTGAAAGTTTGGAGCGCAAACAGAATGCTACCATGCAGGTAATCATGGGATGCACAAATGACACACCAATTACATGCATGAAGCATATCCTGGCGCTACCAACAACGATGGATAGGCATAGGGTCTGTCAGGCCAAATGGTACCTGGGAGATGCTGTAGATAGGGATCATCCCGTGCATGAAGCCATGGATATGGTCAAGGGTCATAGAGTAAGACGAGGCAGGTCATTGATGGCACAGGCGGAAATATCTAGACGGCAGGTGTGTGATCTGGAGACCATCAATCGTGAAATAGTGTGGGTTGAAGTTCCGGAAGACATGACGGACTGGAACAATGTAATAGTCACATTGGTTCGTGAGGGCAGAGAATGGACAGCGGGCCGCACTGAGTTTGAAGTGCAACAGCTGAACCAGAATAACACACATCAAGGTGACATATTTATCTACACCAATGGGTCAATGGTGAGAAACAGGCGTAGTGGTTGGGGCTTTATTGCTAAAGCTAATGGCCGAGTCTTGAAGAAAGGACAATCTTGCATATGAGACTACGACATAAAGCGGAGGTGGAAGCAATAACGGCGGCATTCCGTTGGCTGGAGGAGACTACTGCAACACACATTGTTTTCATTACGGATTCAAAGATTATGTTCAGGAAGGTGGAGAAAGGAATGTTTTGTGTGGAATGGCTATCATCGCTTCAGAGGACACATATTGTGAGGATTATATGGCTATTTTGCCTTTGCGGTTGCGGGGGAATGAACAGGCTGATAGGCTGGCAGGGACTGCACTCTTGGTGGTAGAATGCCTATGGGCAAGGGCGAGGTGGTCATGCGTTTGTGGGACCAGGTGGAGACAGCGAAGGAACAGATTAACAAAAAATATGTAGAAAGTATTAGAAAGTGGGGGATAGGCAGGGGTTCTGGAAGAATCTCTAAACTGAGAGGGCAGACCAAGAGACATTGTAATCAGATAGCGGTGGGAAACATTAGTAGTATAACTCTTCGCTGGCTGTTGAACGTGGGGACGGAGCACGTCTGGGAATGTCCTGAGTGCAGTGATGTCGTTTCTTAACTCAAGTCAACTCACTGGTAACATTATATGTTCTGTTCACACATCGGATGTTTTCTGCTACATGTGTTTGTTCAGCTCACAAATTATATGTTTAAGTGTATACACCCCATATGAATAGACTCTTGGAGACACTATAAGGCCGGTCAAATTCACACTAGCCACTTTTTTCACTCACAGAGAAGGTCATCTTCGTTAAATATAGTGATAACAGTCCGTGGTCTCCACACCTTCCAAAGAAGCCTATATTTACAAAATTGTGTGTAAGATAATTGCTTTATCTATAATTATCCTCACGAGCCGAAATACACGCTTCTAGACAAAGGCTACAAAGGAAAGGAACCCATCAGTAGTATTATATGTTGCTTACTAGCCCCTAAAAGAAGGTGCGGGAAGGTGCCAAAGGTGCTTGTTGTGAAGGTGCGGGAAGGTGTCTGAAGGAGCGGGTCATGTCACCTCCTTCTGTGGTGTGATATTGACTCCTTCTAACACCTGCCTAGGTGTGTGATTGGCTTGTTAAGCTCGGTATTTTTGGCGGGTAAAAATTTTTTAAAAAGAAAAAAGTCTGATCTAATGGGTGATAGGTCTCATCATGTGTGTGCCCGGGTGGAGCGGAAGGATCCGGCGTAAATAGTAAGCTCAAAGAAGGTGGTGCCGTCCCCCATGTAGTTGTCACCTGACCGGTCAGCGCCCGAGTGACCACGGGTCCGGTCATCGGTCTAACGAGTAGCGGGGTATCTAGTGGTGCTAACAACCGACAACCGACTGAGTCCTTAAAATGTCAAAACTTAAAAAAAAAACACAGAGATGTACATGCACAATGTGGGACAAAAAATCAATACTGATTCTCGTAACAACTAATCCAGGGCCTATCGTCGTCGTAATGAACTAGGTGGGATATTAATAATGCTATATATAAACCGGGCGAGTTGGTCGAGGCTAGCGCAGGCGACGAACGCGGGGGCGACCACGACCGGGTGGTCGCGTGGGCGCGGGTTCGAACCCTCGAGCCGCGCCGGGTGTCATATGAAAGTTGTAATAAGTAAAAATGTAAATAATTCGGATGTATGAGCTATAGTGGTTCGTAGTGTCTTATACATTATCATCATATAAATTACACCGCTTCAAATGAAAACCTTAGCAAAAAAAAGATGGCCGAAGTAAAGGTTGTGGTGGGCGTGGCTTATTGTTATACATTGTTACGGAGTGGGTGAGTAAAAGGTAGCTAGGTAAGTGTTTCCAAATACTTTCTCCATACGCTAACAGATCGTTAATGAAACAAGTAAAGATGGCCGTCGGTGTCCTCCGTAGGTGCCGGGTTCGAGTCCCAGTTGGGGAGGTCGAGCAGGGTAGAAGAAATATTAATAATGTTTGTGTTACTTAGTTGTGATGGCGATAGCTGGTGGTAGTAACAGGCTATGTGTAGCAAAGGAGAGGTGGTGTGTTGGTTGAAGTTTAGGTGGTACCCCAGACGAGATGACAGGTTCGAATCTCGGTGCTGTGCCACTGGTAAGGATAATAGGCGTCAGCGTGTTGGGTGTCTAGCTGGTCATACGGGTTATGATTAGGGACAGTCTGTCTCTCCGTGTCGCTGTGTCCACAAGTCTAAGGGAAAAACAGGCATCCGACTTCACAGCTTAACATAACATAACAAATTGGAGAACATAAGATACCCATACACGTCGCCAGCTTTTACAAAACCAATAATAGCCAGCTGTATATATGACTAATTCTGGGGGTTATCGCAGTGGACAGAAAGGGGTTGGGAAAGCAATAATACTCGTCATATCTTCGGGGAGGGGCTTATAACATATGTCGTCTAAACCCAAGGTATATCTCCTGTAATATAAGGTGGTCGGAAAACCAATATCACTAGCCTCGATTCTTCTCATAATCGCGACCAGTGGCTTAAAGACTTAACCGTTATTGCAGACGCAGCTGTGTGTAGACTAATCTACCAGGTCACGTGGTCTAGGCCATATCGACAAAAACGGGGTATAAATGCTAAGGAATATTCACTGTACAAAACAGTTTCTACCAGTCGATCAGAGCGAGGAAACCAGACAGGACAACCTCTTGATACGAGTCCACAGCAGCAGATATCGTGTATAAAAGACGACCAGTCTATATCATATACACCAAAAACAGAGCTCACCATGTGGCAAAGCATTAATGGTAAGTTGGACTTTGATAAATCTTTCACAGTTTCGATATGCTTCTTCACGTCGACACACCGATAACCTAACAATACTAGTATAATACAGGGGATATATAGACCTAGACGTATATAACAGCTGAGGAAACAACAAGATAGATTCGTAACAGCTCATATTAGGCTGTGTCAAAATGATGTGAACATAGTGCTACGGTGGTACCTTAATATACACTATTAGTATTGGGTAGTCGTATGGGTAGTCAGAATTGTGTCTGGTGGGGTCTACATGCCCATGTTCGCTATGACTGTACGGTCTTATAAAAAGGAGGGTGTCATATCCGAGCCAGAGCTAATAATGATATTATGTGTTCCCTGTACAGATGGTATAGTACCTTATTTTTATCTATGTTTTACAGATACAGATGACCAGGAAGTCCTAATTCGGAAACTGTTGGGTCTATTAAGAGCGGAAACACACAGCGATTGCCTGGACTGCGCTATTCGCAATATGCAGCAAGCCCAGCCACTCATGGATTCGCTTATGGAGTCTTGGGTTAAAAGAGATAGTTTTATTGATCTAGTAAAGTGTCGACTGCAGTCTGTACTACAAGAACACTTTACCAAGGAGGACATAATCACGCTAAGTCTCAGTAGACTTGAGGCATGTCTCCACGAATATAACGACGAACACGCAACTCCCGAGCCCTCGCCAACCAACAACGAACGTCTATCGCCACCAACATCACCGACCTCCTTAACGTTCAGTCAATCCACACTGGTGGATGGGTGGTAAGCGGCTACATTTAGGTCGTCAATAACGGAACAAAGCTCAATATAAATATACGTCGTTGTAGTGTTCTGTCTTCTCACGGTGTGTTTCATAGGGGTGGCTACAGAGTGGTATATCACTCGAATGATCCTTTACTGACACAAACACCCCACATTCATCAGGGCTCTCACTAGTGGTAAATCGATGTCTCCTAGTGTGAAAAGCGTGAATATCAGCGCACAAGCTATCACAGTGTTGTGACCAAGTGCAACTGTTATTATTCGTGAAGAACACAGACTAAGCCCGCCTTTTAATTTCGGTGGCATTGGTGTCAATTCCACATTTGGTCAACACGAAAAAGATGTCTACGCCACCAACAGACCCTCATCAGGTTGCCATAAGACCGGTTGTCACTAAAAATTTCACGCTGAACCAAGAAAGAGTAGTTAGGAACAAAATCAACAGAGAGACAACCAGGCGGGTGTACTCGTTAAACGTACAAACTCCGGTCAATGTGGTACTATAACATTTGACAGTACAAGTCACTATGAGTCGTTTTGAACCCATATGTTTAGCTATTACAAGAGGCAACGCATTGAAACCAAACAAGACCTGAATGGGATACATATTGAAGAACTGTTGTCAACACCGTTGGCTAAATTCCCTATATAGCACAGGACATATGAAACTTTTTCGCTCAAGGAAAGATTGACAATATTAATTCTTGGATAGAAATAGACGTTATCGGTCTTGAAGGACGAGATACAGACGAGTAGACACACAAACAACCTGCCCAAGTCAAAGATATGATCGGTCAGTAGATCAGTAAACAACTTGAACATTAAAATATTCTTGGACACTAAAAAATTCTTGTGCTTGCTGTTTTCACAGGTGTGGTAAACTGATCAACTAGGTGAAATATAAAGACGCTGCATTCTCACAGACCGTGTACCAAGCTACTGCTATCAACCAACTAGTATCAAGATATAGTATTGGCACTCAGAAGCATTATGCCCACTCCTAAGAAAGAAGGCCTCCGGTGTATCACCTGTGGGGAAGTATTTACTGAAAAATACAATCTCACACGCCACACTAATACAGTTCACAATTCCACAACCCACAAATGCCACAGCTGTGGGCGTTTGTATCAACGAAAAGACAATTTACATCGTCTTATAAGAGCACATCATCAGAAGCCCTTAGACACCTCTCAAGCAGAGAAAAACACTACTGCTCACATAGTAACAGAGGAAACGGATGTCCAACAAAAAGATAGAGCCAAATTGACAGCCCTTAGGAATTACTGCAAGGCGCTGTCGATCATGTTACCCAACCAGGTATTCGTATTAGAAAAAAGAGAAGACCAACAACAATGGGTGCTCATGGACACGTATGATATTAGCGACTGACTACTCAGACAAGTGTATACCACTGGGTGATTGAAAATTAAAAGAGAAAACAAATGAAAATCTCTGTCTTTGTTATTTGATTTGTATCATTTTTGTAAACACTTGTCCTTTTGTACTTGTGACATTCTTCTGGTGTACTTGGCTCGTTGGCAGATATTTGTGTATTTGTACTTTTGTGGTATTGTACTTGTGTATGCGATTCTGTCTCGCTATACCAAAGTGTATTTATTCCTGTCTCTCTGTTCCAATGTGTACTGGTGGTCCACTGTGTGCATGTCTTGTTTATTATTGTTTGTGTGCATCAATTGTTCCACAACCAACATTTCACATCCAGACACAAGTACAGGTTCTATGTACCACTCCAACAGTCAAATAAGAAAAACTGTTAGCCAAACTGACAAAACTGTTGGCCAAAATAAGAAACGGCTCGACCAACTTTATAAAAGGTAGGAAAATTGTTAGCCAAACTGACAAAACAGTTGGCCAAAATAAGAAACACCTCGACCAATATTATAAAAAGTAGGAAATATTGTAACCAAATTAATTAAAAATGTTGACAAAAATAGGAAATAGCTCGACCAAACTTATGAAAAGTAGGAAAATTGTTCGTCAAATGTGAAAAATATTGGGCAAGTAGGAAATCATGTTAACCAAAGGTGGAAACTATTGACCAAGTAAAGAAACTTCTCGTCTAAACTCATAAAAAGTAGGAAAATTTGTTAGCCAAATGGGAAAAATGGTGGCCAAATACAGAAATATCTCGACCAAACTAATAAACATTAGGAAAATGTGCTAGCCAAAGGTGAAAATATTGGTCAAGTAAAGAAATATCTCAGCCGATTTATAACAAGTAAGAAAACATGCTAGTAAAATCAAGAAATATGTCGACCGAAGTAATACAATAGGCAAAACGATGGACAAACTTATAAAGATATCGACCGTTATAAAAATATGTTTTACCCAAATTAGGAAAAATATTGCCCAAGTTTTGAAATATCTCGACCAAACTTACAAACAGTAGGAAAATATGTCGACTACAATAGGAATATTTGTTAGCCAAAGATGAAAAATAGTGGCCAAGTAAAGAAATATCGCATCCAAACTTTTTTAAATGTATGAAAATGTGTTAGCCAAAGGTGAAAACTGTTGACAAGTAAAGAAACTTCTCGGCCAAACTCATAAAAAGGTAGGAAACTTTGTTAACCAAATGTGAAAAAATATTGTTCCAAGTAAAGACATGTTTCAACTAATCTTATAAATATATCGCCCAAACTTATAAACATTAGGAAAATGCGTTAACCAAATGGGAAAAAATATTGACCAAGTGAAGAAATATCTCAACCATACTTATGAAAAGGAGGAAAATATGTTAACCAAATGGGAAAAATATTGGCGAAGTGAAGAAATATCTCATCCATTCTTATAATAATTAGGAAAATGTGTTAATCTAAGGAGAAAAATATTGACCAATTAAAGACAAATTTACACCAAACTTATGAAAAGTAGGAAAATTTGTTAACCAAAGGGGAAAAAATATGGGGTAAACTATGAAATATGTTGACCCAAGTAAGAAAATGTTAGCCAAAGGGAGGAAAAATGTTGGCCAAAACATGAAACATATTAACCAAACTTATAAATATCTCGTGTAAACTTTTAAATACGTAGGGAAAAAAAATATTGCTTCTGTAGTTATGTCAAAAGTATCTTGAACTTTTATCTGAACAGACATTTCACAAGACATAATCATCAACGTCAACACTTTCCCTCTTTTACATTACCGAAAGTTTCAACTTACCATTCCAACGTATCTGCTAAAGACGCACTTATACATACTAATCACCCAGCTCTTCACACTCTTTGTTCTTTCTTTCTAACACAATGTGTCTCTGTCTTTCATAGATAACTTCACAACTTTTCCATGTCACATCACCAAGATACTCCAAACTTTCGTTGCACATGAGTTCTAATGAAACAGTCATAACAACATTTATGGTAATGCAATCTGTGGCTCCACCTGGGATAGTTTCAATATCATCTGAGTATTCATCAAAAAAGAGCTATTACCCATGGCTGACATCTTCAACTTTCTATACCACAATGACTTCTACACTAACCTTCCATTGTTCCATCTTTCAACAATACAAAGGGTGGTCTCGAAGTTTAGCTAACATAACATTTTGTACTTTGTCCACCGCTTTCACACTTTGTCATTTCACAGCTGCAATAACGACAAGTCTGCAACCAACACTGTCTGTTATGAAGTCGACCTTTCTTAAAACCACGTCTGTCTTAATGAGCCCTTGAATACCCTCTACCAGATCTTATAACCGACTTTCAACGTTTCATACCAAATAACATTAACACTCTCTTTGATTACAGAACAACCGATTTTCTGCTGACTAGGCAGGTTTCCCAATCTAATGGAGATACATCACCTGTCCCCCTAACATACTAGGCGGTATTCTAGACAATGAATATGGTCATCAACCATCACCCCTAAGAAGAACTTGAAAACAGCAACAGAGATTGGGTTCCTGAGACGAATTCCTTGGACTACCAGAGTAACTAACGCTGATCGCCTAAAAGAGCCTACAAAACATTGAGCCTTATATACATCAAACACAACAAACTCTTTCTTACTAACCCTAACCCTAACTATACATCATCTAACCCTAACACTAAACCTAACCCCTAACCCTAACTTTAACCCCTAACCCTAACCCTAACTATACATCAATCACAACAAATTCTTTCTTAAGAGACATAGATACAAACCAGTGTCAGAAATGTGAAAAGTTAAAATTTAATTAAAATTTAAAACTAATAAATCGCAATTTTATTGCGCAAGATGTAAGCTCGATATACGTCCTATACCTAACTTACACCTATACTTAGGCTATATCTGTATATTAAGTGAAGCGGGAGATAAAATTGCGATTTATTAGTTTTAAATTTTAATTAAATTTTTAATGTTTTAATTTAAATGTCACATGTTTTTAATGTTTTAATTTAAATGTCACAACAGTGACATGGAAAAGTTGTGAAGTTATCTATGAAAGACAGAGACACATTGTGTTAGAAAGAAAGAACAAAGAGTGCGAAGAGCTGGGTGATTAGTATGTATAAGTGCGTCTTTAGCAGATACGTTGGAATGGTAAGTTGAAACTTTCGGTAATGTAAAAGAGGGAAAGTGTTGACGTTGATGATTATGTCTTGTGAAATGTCTGTTCAGATAAAAGTTCAAGATACTTTTGACATAACTACAGAAGCAATATTTTTTTTCCCTACGTATTTAAAAGTTTACACGAGATATTTATAAGTTTGGTTAATATGTTTCATGTTTTGGCCAACATTTTTCCCCCCTTTGGCTAACATTTTCTTACTTGGGTCAACATATTTCATAGTTTACCCCATATTTTTTCCCCTTTGGTTAACAAATTTTCCTACTTTTCATAAGTTTGGTGTAAATTTGTCTTTAATTGGTCAATATTTTTCTCCTTAGATTAACACATTTTCCTAATTTTTATAAGAATGGATGAGATATTTCTTCACTTCGCCAATATTTTTCCCATTTGGTTAACATATTTTCCTCCTTTTCATAAGTATTGTTGAGATATTTCTTCACTTGGTCAATATTTTTTCCCATTTGGTTAACGCATTTTCCTAATGTTTATAAGTTTGGGCGATATATTTATAAGATTAGTTGAAACATGTCTTTACTTGGAACAATATTTTTTCACATTTGGTTAACAAAGTTTCCTACCTTTTTATGAGTTTGGCCGAGAAGTTTCTTTACTTGTCAACAGTTTTCACCTTTGGCTAACACATTTTCATACATTTAAAAAAGTTTGGATGCGATATTTCTTTACTTGGCCACTATTTTTCATCTTTGGCTAACAAATATTCCTATTGTAGTCGACATATTTTCCTACTGTTTGTAAGTTTGGTCGAGATATTTCAAAACTTGGGCAATATTTTTCCTAATTTGGGTAACACATATTTTTATAACGGTCGATATCTTTATAAGTTTGTCCATCGTTTTGCCTATTGTATTACTTCGGTCGACATATTTCTTGATTTTACTAGCATGTTTTCTTACTTGTTATAAATCGGCTGAGATATTTCTTTACTTGACCAATATTTTCACCTTTGGCTAGCACATTTTCCTAATGTTTATTAATTTGGTCGAGATATTTCTGTATTTGGCCACCATTTTTCCCATTTGGCTAACAAATTTTCCTACTTTTTATGAGTTTAGACGAGAAGTTTCTTTACTTGGTCAATAGTTTCCACCTTTGGTTAACATGATTTCCTACTTGCCCAATATTTTTCACATTTGACGAACAATTTTCCTACTTTTCATAAGTTTTGTCGAGCTATTTCCTATTTTTGTCAACATTTTTAATTAATTTGGTTACAATATTTCCTACTTTTTATAATATTGGTCGAGGTGTTTCTTATTTTGGCCAACTGTTTTGTCATTTCGGCTAACAATTTTCCTACCTTTTATAAAGTTGGTCGAGCCGTTTCTTATTTTGGCCAACAGTTTTGTCAGTTTGGCTAACAGTTTTTCTTATTTGACTGTTGGAGTGGTACATAGAACCTGTACTTTTGTCTGGATGTGAAATGTTGGTTGTGGAACAATTGATGCACACAAACAATAATAAACAAGACATGCACACAGTGGACCACCAGTACACATTGGAACAGAGAGACAGGAATAAATACACTTTGGTATAGCGAGACAGAATCGCATACACAAGTACAATACCACAAAAGTACAAATACACAAATATCTGCCAACGAGCCAAGTACACCAGAAGAATGTCACAAGTACAAAAGGACAAGTGTTTACAAAAATGATACAAATCAAATAACAAAGACAGAGATTTTCATTTGTTTTCTCTTTTAATTTTCAATCACCCAGTGGTATACACTTGTCTGAGTAGTCAGTCGCTAATATCATACGTGTCCATGAGCACCCATTGTTGTTGGTCTTCTCTTTTTTCTAATACGAATACCTGGTTGGGTAACATGATCGACAGCGCCTTGCAGTAATTCCTAAGGGCTGTCAATTTGGCTCTATCTTTTTGTTGGACATCCGTTTCCTCTGTTACTATGTGAGCAGTAGTGTTTTTCCCTGCTTGAGAGGTGTCTAAGGGCTTCTGATGATGTGCTCTTATATGACGATGTAAATTGTCTTTTCGTTGATACAAACGCCCACAGCTGTGGCATTTGTGGGTTGTGGAATTGTGAACTGTATTAGTGTGGCGTGTGAGATTGTATTTTTCAGTAAATACTTTCCCACAGGTGATACACCGGTGGCCTTCTTTCTTAGGAGTGGGCATAATGCTTCTGAGTGCCAATACTATATCTTGATACTAGTTGGTTGATAGCAGTAGCTTGGTACACGGTCTGTGAGAATGCAGCGTCTTTATATTTCACCTAGTTGATCAGTTTACCACACCTGTGAAAACAGCAAGCACAAGAATTTTTTAGTGTCCAAGAATATTTTAATGTTCAAGTTGTTTACTGATCTACTGACCGCTCATATCTTTGACTTGGGCAGGTTGTTTGTGTGTCTACTCGTCTGTATCTCGTCCTTCAAGACCGATAACGTCTATTTCTAACCAAGAATTAATATTGTCAATCTTTCCTTGAGCGAAAAAGTTTCATATGTCCTGTGCTATATAGGGAATTTAGCCAACGGTGTTGACAACAGTTCTTCAATATGTATCCCATTCAGGTCTTGTTTGGTTTCAATGCGTTGCCTCTTGTAATAGCTAAACATATGGGTTCAAAACGACTCATAGTGACTTGCACTGTCAAATGTTATAGTACCACATTGACCGGAGTTTGTACGTTTAACGAGTACACCCGCCTGGTTGTCTCTCTGTTGATTTTGTTCCTAACTACTCTTTCTTGGTTCAGCGTGAAATTTTTAGTGACAACCGGTCTTATGGCAACCTGATGAGGGTCTGTTGGTGGCGTAGACATCTTTTTCGTGTTGACCAAATGTGGAATTGACACCAATGCCACCGAAATTATAAGGCGGGCTTAGTCTGTGTTCTTCACGAATAATAACAGTTGCACTTGGTCACAACACTGTGATAGCTTGTGCGCTGATATTCACGCTTTTCACACTAGGAGACATCGATTTACCACTAGTGAGAGCCCTGATGAATGTGGGGTGTTTGTGTCAGTAAAGGATCATTCGAGTGATATACCACTCTGTAGCCACCCCTATGAAACACACCGTGAGAAGACAGAACACTACAACGACGTATATTTATATTGAGCTTTGTTCCGTTATTGACGACCTAAATGTAGCCGCTTACCACCCATCCACCAGTGTGGATTGACTGAACGTTAAGGAGGTCGGTGATGTTGGTGGCGATGGACGTTCGTTGTTGGTTGGCGAGGGCTCGGGAGTTGCGTGTTCGTCGTTATATTCGTGGAGACATGCCTCAAGTCTACTGAGACTTAGCGTGATTATGTCCTCCTTGGTAAAGTGTTCTTGTAGTACAGACTGCAGTCGACACTTTACTAGATCATAAAAACTATCTCTTTTAACCCAAGACTCCATAAGCGAATCCACGAGTGGCTGGGCTTGCTGCATATTGCGAATAGCGCAGTCCAGGCAATCACTGTGTGGTTCCGCTCTTAATAGACCCCACAGTTTCCGAATTAGGACTTCCTGGTCATCCGTATCTGTAAAACATAGATAAAAATAAGGTACTATACCATCTGTACAGGGAACACCTAATATCATTATTAGCTCTGGATCGGATATGACCCCCTCCTTTTTATAAGACCGTACAGTCATAGCGAACATGGCCATGTAGACCTCACCAGACACAATTCTGACTCCCCATACGACTACCCAATACTACTAGTGTATATTAAGGTACCACCGTAACACTATGTTCACATCATTTTGACACAGCCTAATATGAGCTGTTACGAACATATTGTGTTGTTTCATCAGCTGTTATATACGTCTAGGTCTATATATCCCCTGTATTATACTAGTATTGTTAGGTTATCGGTGTGTCGACGTGAAGAAGCATATCGAAAATGTGAAAGATTTATCAAAGTCCAACTTACCATTAATGTTTTGCAACATGGTGAGCTCTGTTTTTTGGTGTTGTCAGAGAGCGGTAGTTCTATATGATATAGACTGGTCGTCTTTTATACACGATATCTGCTGCTGTGGACTCGTATCAAGAGGTTGTCCTGTCTGGTTTCCTCGCTCTGATCGGCTGGTAGAAACTGTTTTGTACAGTGAATATTCCTTAGCATTTATACCCCGTTTTTGTCGATATGGCCTAGACCACGTGACCTGGTAGATTAGTCTGCACACAGCTGCGTCTGCAATAACGGTTAAGTCTTTAAGCCACTGGTCGCGATTATGAGACGAATCGAGGCTAGTGATATTGGTTTTCCGACCACCTTATATTACAGGAGATATACCTTGGGTTTAGACGACATATGTTATAGCCCCTCCCCGAAGATATGACGAGTATTATTGCTTTCCCAACCCCTTTCTATCGACGGCGATAATCCCCCCAGGATTATTCATATATACAGCTGGCTATTATTGGTTTTGTAACAGCTGGCGACGTGTATGGGTATCTTATGTTCTCCAATTTGTTATGTTAAGTTAAGCTGTGAAGTCGGATGCCTGTTTTTCCCTTGGACTTGTGGGCACAGCGACACGGAGAGACAGACTGTCCCTAATCATAACCCGTATGACCAGCTAGACATCCCACACGCTGAAGCCTATTACCCTTACCTGTGGCACAGCACCGAGATTCGAACCTGTCATCTCGTCTGGGGTACCACCTAAACTTCAACCAACACACCACCTCTCCTTTGCTACACATAGCCTGTTACTACCACCAGCTATCGCCATCACAACTAAGTAACAAAAACATTATCAATATTTCTTTTACCCCGCTCGACCTCCCCACTGGGACTCGAACCCGGCACCTACGGAGGACATCGACGGCCATCTTTACTTGTTTCATTAACGATCTGATACCGTATGGAGAAAGTATTTGAAAGCACTTACCTAGCTACCCTTTCACTCACCCACTCCGTAAAAATGTATAACACTAAGCCATACCGCTACAACACGTACTAGCGGCCATCTTTTCTTTGCTGAGGTTTTCATTTGAAGCGGTGTAATTTATATGATGATAATGTATAAGCCACTACGAACCACTAAATCTCATACATCCGAATTATTTACCTTTTTACTTATTACAACTTTCATATGACACCCGGAGCGGCTCGAGGGTTCGAACCCGCGCCCACGCGACCACCCGGTCGTGGTCGCCCCCGCGTTCGTCGCCCGCGCTAGCCCCGACCACCCCACCCGGTTTATATAAAGCATTATTAATAATCCACCTAGTTCATTACGACGACGATAATACCCTGGATTAGTTGTTACGAGAATCAGTATTGATTTTTTGTACCAGATTGTGCATGTACATCTCTGTGTATTTTTGTAAGTTTTGACATTTTAAGGACACAGTCGGTTGTCCGTTGTTAGCACCAGTAGATATCCCACTACTCGTTACACCGATGATCGGACTCGTGGTCACTCGGGTGCTGACCGGTCAGGTGACACCTACATGGGGGACACCACCACCTTCTTTGCGCTTACTATTTACGCCGGCTCCTTCCACTCCACCCTGACCGAAGACACGACACACACATGATGAGACCCATCACCCATTAGATCAGACTTTTTTTCTTTTTTAAAAAAATTTACCCGCCAAAAATACCGAGCTTAACAAGCCAAAGACACACCTAGGCAGGTGTTAGAAGGAGTCAATATCACACCACAGAAGGAGCTGACATGATCCGCTCCTTCAAACGCCTTCGCGCTCCTTCACGACCCGCTCCTTCAGGCTCCTTTGCGCTCCTTCAGGAGCGCTCCTTTAGCTCCTTCTCCAGGGGGGGGGGGGGGGGGGTGTAAGCAACATATATAACTACTCACGCTTTCCGGCATGGCACATGATTGATTGATTGATTGATCTGTTTTACATGGCTAAGGTCTATCCCATCAGTTTGTACATCTGAATCTTTATCTCTCTATATATATAGACTGCTGACTTCAATATACGATACTGGAGATATACCTCCTGCATTTGTACATTTATATCTATTGCAATCCAGGAGAAATTAAGAGCATTAGAATTTGATCACCATCGTACAGTTAGCATAATGAGTCTCATCACGAAGATTTTTCTAAAAATCATCATGCAAAGAAATGAAACGAACATACAAACCTAAATAGGGGAACAACAGTGTGGGATTGTATCTGGCAAGGATACGGTAGCTGCTGTGCATTTTCTGTGAACATTAATGGGAGCGTTCTGAAGAAGTACACAAGGACTGACATCCTTGTTTCATTGACTACAGACAAGCTTTCGATAAAGTAGGAAATGTAGACATGATAAAGATACAGATCTACAAATTGATGGGATATACCTTAGCCATGTAAAACAGATACATATATTGAAAGGTTGATAATGTAATAAGGTTCGACATCAATGGCGGGCAATTTGGAAGCATATAACCTTGCGTTGATTTCGATAGTGTGAGCCCCGACAGTTCAGACAGCAGTGACTTCTTACAATAAATATTTATAGGGGGCGGGGGGGGGGGGGGGCACAGCAACAACATATCGAAAACAACAAAACAACAAGATGCCATACATATTAATAATGAAGTAGTCCAATATAAGCCTGTTAAGAGAGGTGTGCAAAAGAAACGTGTAATGTATCCAGTCCCCCCCCCCCCCCCCCCCTCTCGAACCTAAGTAGCGAAAATATAATTACAAATTTAGAAACATGAGAGAGAATTCCGTTGAGGGACATCACATAGATAATATTAGATATTCAGCGGATACTATATTGACTGCAGGCAATAGGCATGATCTACAACATTTAGTAGATACGGTTATTGGGCACAGTGAACAACTAGGATTAGCATTAAAGTGTAAGAATATAGAGATTATGTTCGTTTATAAAAATAAAAAAAAAATAAAAAATAAAATAACATAAAATAGAAAGAAAGGAAAAAATAAAACAATACAACACTGTAATATACGGGCAATTAGTAATATTTGTAAACAAATGAATCGATAATATCTGTTGGGATGTGTATAGCTATGGCAAGAGTAGCCTTTTGCCAGATGTAAAATATGCTGACCAATAGAAAGATATCAAATGCAACGATAAAAATATTATTTGAGTGTATGGCTGTGAAATGTGGTCAATGAGCTGACACGCTGAAAAACTTCTAACCGTAGTGGCAATATAATTTCTATGGAAAATGCAAAGAACACTATGGGAAGAGAGAAACATCAATGAGAAAGTTCAAAGAAAAAAAAAAATTAAAAGCGTACATCGATTAGAGAAATTAGAAGTGGACATTCAAGCATTCTGGTCATTTTATGAGAAGAAGCGAGCTAGAGAACTTGGCGACAACTGTAAAGTTTAAAGGAAAAAAACAAGGGGAAGGCAAAGAGGTATTGCTTGGCCATGTGACATAATCCAGACTGAAAAAAAAGACAAACTAACTAATCAACTGCGCTGGTGATCTTATGAGAAGCACACGTTTGTCGGCATGGCATCTGATCACGATGATGTTCCTGAAACACTATGGCACTGACAACCATCCCTGCAGCATATTGGTGGAGAAAGGCAGATGCAGGAAACACAAGCACAAAGTAGAGACTTGAAGGAAGTGCAGTAATGTCAACTAGTCACCCGTGGTATTCTGTGTGTTATCTAGTTTATTTCTTATTGTAGAGTGCCCAGTGTGTCAGGTCTTAGTCAGATATGACTGAGCTACCGTACAACATTAGACGGTACTACCTGCTTTCTGTTAGCCCCGAACGTTGGGCGGCGCTTACCAAACCCGACACCCCACATTGTGCCAACGGCTTCGGGCGGAAGAGCGCAATTGAGAGGGTACAAGCCTTACCCTGGTGCGAGGAAATGCAAGCTAAAGACAAAATGTCATGGCAGGGCAGACCAAGCCCTAAGCCTTGGTTGGCGGCTGGTCTAGGATCGAAGCTCCGACAGGCGGACAGTTAGAGCATAGCTTTGCTGATCCGCAGCTTCTGCAGCTTGTCTTGTTCCAGATGTAGGGGTGTTACCTTTCCTCTGGAGTAAACTAGGCAGGCCGAGAGAGGGATCATGCTGCATGGGCAACACATGATCTCTATATTTTAGCCCAGGCTTTGTGCTATGGAGAGGCAATAACTCCATCCCTGGTCTCAACTGGTCTCGGAATCAAAGCGAGAGGCAACTGTGACGGGTTATAAGTCCGTGTCAATTGGCGTAGACATGCGGCGCCACGCGTTGCCTCTGACGGTGGGAGACACCTACAGGTGTCACTGATCAGCTACCGCCCGCCTCAAGCTGGGCAGCCCCGGCCAATTGGGTGCTGATCCGCCACAGCCTGCCTGCTTCAATGGGTGCTTGGGGCTAGGA
Organism: Cepaea hortensis; assembly: GCA_963921405.1. Taxonomy (NCBI): domain Eukaryota; kingdom Metazoa; phylum Mollusca; class Gastropoda; order Stylommatophora; family Helicidae; genus Cepaea; species Cepaea hortensis. Next base: position 71,722 of record CAWUFQ010000009.1, on the reverse strand, counting down.
CAAAATCTGAATCACAGGCGGTAAAACCAATGCACTAGGTACAAATAAAAGTAAAAATAGAAACCTCAAGCTACGGCTTGCAACCTGGAACGTGAGAACTATGTGTCCAGGATTTTCCACTGACTTGACCAATATTGACGATATGAGAAAAACGGCTGTGATTGATGCTGAACTCAATCGTCTTAACATTGATATTGTTGGCCTGCAGGAGACTCGCCTCGCTGAGGAAGGGTCACTCAGGGAAAACAATTACACCTTTTTTTGGAAGGGTAGAGGGTAGGCAGAAAAAAAGGCAACACAGTGTGGGCTTTGCAGTGAAGAATTCGCTACTGGGAATGATTGCAATTCCAGCAGGAGAAAATGAAAGACTATTATGCTTGCACTTTGCAACCTCTTGTGGATTTGCCACCATTATTACTGCATATGCACCGATACTCGATTCCTCTGATGATGTGAAGGATTCGTTCTATGCGGAGTTAGACTCCGTGATCAAGGCAGTTCCAAAATCTGACTACATTTATATGCTTGGTGATTTCAATGCTCGTGTGGGCAAGGACTAGAGTTCATGGCCAGTGTGCCTTGGAAACTACAAAATTGGTCGCATGAATGAAAATGGGCAAAGGCTGCTGGAGCATTGCACCAGTAATGACCTATGTATTACAAACTCATTTTTTAAAACAAAAGAGATGCATAAGATCACATGGAAACATCCACGATCCGGCCATTGGCACCAGTTGGATTTCATCATCACACATAGTGATTCTGGTTCGAATATCTTCAACGCACATCCGATAAGAAAACTGTTCTGAGATAGTTGTACCGATTCACTTGTTTAAGAATATTACTATTTGCCCATATATTAAATGGTAGCATTTCTTTCTTCTTACAAATGAACATAATCTCTGTCTTCTTACAATGTAATTATAAAACTAGTTGTTCACTGTGCGGAATAACCGCATCTTCCAAATATTGTTCGTCGTATCTTGTTCGTTGTATGAAATCAATACAGTGGGAACTGCATATCTAAGTTATGTCCGCCAACTGTAATTCCTCTCATTTCTTCTTTAGTTCTAATACTAAGTTCACATATCCGTCACATACCGATCTTAATAGGAGGATATTTAACTACTTCATTATCAATCTTCATGGCAGTTTTCTTTACAAATCAAATTTATGTCCCATCAATTTGTAGAACTACAAGCATCTGCAACATGTCAACACTCCTGACTTTATCGAAAACCTTTGTGTAGTCAATACGGCAAAAATATAGTTCTTGATTTACTTCTGTTGAACACTCCCATGAATGTTCTCAGAAATGCAAAACATGTACTGTATCCTTGTATCCAAACCCCTTGGTGAAAGTTACCTAATCCGGGACTAATATTCACACACACCGACACATGTCTTCACAATGTGTTTTCATAGAGTAACAGTATATATTGTCAGAGAAGAGTGGGATATTATAGTCGCTCGACATGCACATACACAAGAGTGTGACAGAATTGACAACAGACCACCCACAAGACTAGGCCTGCACTCGCCAATGAGTTAACAAGATTACAGTTAAGTGTAGCAAAATAAATTTGTTTCGAACTAGAAAAAGTAAGATAGTTTCCGTAGAGTGAGTAGGACAGTTGAGAAGACACACGCATTGTCACTAATGAGAGACAAGTAGACATCTATGAGTTCGTCATGTTGAAGAAATAATCACAAGGGCTTTACAAGAGGTGAATGTTCGAAGTGGATGTTTAAACATAGAGAATTCCGAATTGAAACTGGATGTGCATTCACCTAATCGGCTTGCCCATTTGAGTTGGTTGACAGACACTGCACAGTTACGGATTTCTGGTAGAAATCCACACTCTCCTCACACGCAGCCTCTCAGTTAACTTTGATCGTAGAGGTTCAGTCAGGATGTGTGAAATGTAAACACATTTATTCTTTTTTAATATTTAGATCTTTGATAACTGAATAAAACAGCGCTGGGATACTCCAACAGTTTCGGTGCAAGAATACCTGCAGTCGCCAGGCAATGTACCGTGTGGAATGATTATTTCCCCGCAGCTGCTTCCTGATTTGGTCAATACGTTAGGACCAACACATTTCGTAGACATGCATTCACGAAGAGATAGGTGGTCAATCTTTCTCTCACTTTTGCAGCTGACGAGCCCATGCTTTGAACACACGTCCGACCGTATTCATGACACGATCAGTGCTGCTTCCCATCAACTTCGTTAACGCGCTCGCTGTAATGACATGAACGTTTCTGTCAACTGTCATTTACTGCCAATATAGTACCTTGCGGTGTATGGCAGAAGGTTCTTTGAGCCTGGCGTGAAGACAGTGGTTACAATACATAACTTAAAGATAGTGGTTAAAGCACAGAGCGTGAAGACAGTGGTTACAACACATTACTTAAAGATAGTGGTTAACGCACAGAGCGTGAAGACAGTGGTTACAAAACATAACTTAACGATAGTGGTTAAAGCACAGAGCGTGAAGACAGTGGTTACAACACATAACTTAAAGATAGTAGTTATCACCAATAATTTGAATATGGTGGTCAAAACCAAGAACTTGTAGACAGTGATTAAATACCAGAACTTTAAGTTGGTGGTTTAACCCAGAACTTGAAGATAGCGGTAAAAACGCAGGGACTAACGATTGTAGATAAATCAACATAACTTAAATATACTTTTTACATTACTTAACGTGAAGATAGTTTTTAAAGCATATACATTGAAGACACTTGTTAAAGCATCGAACATGTAGACTGCCTAGCCAAATACTTTGATATTAGTTAAACCACAATATCTGAAGATAACCAAATATAAATATAATGTTTATAACACAGGATGTCGCCGGACCATGAAACTCGACATGTGTGCAAGCTTGGTGTCAGACATACATTTGTCGTATTGAACACGGGTGCACTTGTAATCAGCAACAGTTCCACGTTTAAGAGCAGCGACAGTCAAGAAACAGTTACAGGTAGATGTATGCATCCATTAATACAACTGTTCATTTGCATTCTGACTGTGACCTTCAGTCTTAATCTGCATTATCATTGTTGTATATTATGTAAACACATTATCATTAAGTACTGTTGATTAATTTCGCTGGTTGGTTATTTTATGAAAGCTGCAAATTCTGTGTTGCCATAATAGTGACGTGGCGACTGGAAGCCGTGTCAGCAAAGTGATTGGTCAGCTTGCCCGTCAGACCGGTGGTGACGTGTTTGAATGCCTTTCTAGACGGGGATACATAGACCCAGCAACCCATGCTCTTACATCGACCCAGCAACCCATGCTCTTACATCGACCCAGCAACCCAGGCTCCCACAGCGACCCAGAACAATCATGGGGAACAGCTGAAACATGTCGAATCATGCTTTCTCTAATGAGCCACCTTTGTGCCTCTGAATGTGCTTTACCTGTCACAAATAAGTTGAGGTGTATTTAAATAATCATAATTAAGTAGAAACTGGTGTATACATTGGTTCTCATTCTAATTACTACCAATCTGCCTCATGTGTTCCTGAATGTTCAATTCTGTGTTAAAATGATGTGATTCAAAATATGCTGTTATAATTGTGTTTTGACGAGCAGTTCTTGTTATATTGATGAAGAAAAGTGGTGTTTTAGATGTGGTTATTGTGCACAGTAAACAACTAAGGTTATAATTACATTGTAAGAAGACAGAGATTATGATCCTTCTAAGAAGACAGAAATGCAACAATGTAATATACTGGCAAATAATAAAATTCGTAAACAAGTTAATCGGTACAGCTATATCGGAACGTGTATCTTATGTGATGTGCTGTGAAGAGACCACAACAAGAATGCAATGACAAAGGTAGCATTTTCCAGGAGGGAAGCTATACTGACCAATTGAAATATAGCAACTGCAACAAGAAAAAGATTCAAAACAATGTTTTCCCGTAGTGAATTTGAATAACGAAGACACAAACAATAGATTGCACGATTTATTGCCTGGCATATTTCGCTGCATCTCGTCAGGTACATACTGCAGAAATCACACAACTTACGTGAAATTAACTAGATAAATCCTTCAAGTTGAAATATACACAATTTCGCACAGTAATGTCACTTATCTACCACGGTAATTTTAAGCTGACTAACATGTCTTTCTGTTAACACAATTCTGGCTTGCGTTGATAGATCATAATTGCTTCTGCAAATTTTAACAAGCGAGTATTTTGTGTTCTAAACAACACGCGAAATGCAGTGTCTCTGGACACAACGTGACCACTGGCGACAATGTGTCTGCCGATTGAAGACTCCGGGAGCTTCCGGTGTGTCGGCTCCTCGCGGCTAGCCACTCCTGTGTGTTGTATCTTGTTGACCCATTGAGGTATGTGTTCAGACACCCGTTTGTTAAGCTGTCTCTCCGTTCGACCAATGTAAACGGCCTGGCATCTACATGTGAATTGGTAAATACAATTGTTTGTGGCGTACAGAGGAACAGGCTCTTTGACTGTTGGTGTAGGAATGGGTACGGTTTTACATCTAATGACTGGAGTTGCCGCACAGAATGTTCGAAATTACCTTGGTAGATAAGTGACATTACTGTGCGAAATTGTGTATATTTCAACTTGAAGGATTTATCTAGTTAATTTCACGTAAGTTGTGTGATTTCTGCAGTATGTACCTGACGAGATGTAGCGAAATATGCCAGGCAATAAATCGTGCAATCTATTGTTTGTGTCTTCGTTATTCAAGAAAAAGATTGTTGAAGTGCTATATAGACAATTTGCTTTGGTATGGCTGTGAAAAGTGAACAGTGCGTAGAGAAACTGAAAAACCTCTAATGGTAGAGGTAGTCTGGACTCTGAGGAACAGGCAAATAATGCGATATGAAGATAGCAAACCAATGAACAAGTCCTATTAGAAACAAATATAAACCTTAAACTAATTAGAAAATTTAGACTTTTGCAGTCCAGAATTGTTGACACTCCACGAGAAGAAATAATCTACAGAACTTGGTTACAACTGACAAGTTTGAAGGGCAAAGATCAAGTGGAAGGCATAGAATAAAATGCCTTGATGGCACTGCCACGTGGCATGGCCGAGACAAAACCACAAAGAAGACCTAAAAATGGGCTGAATGACACATTGTGGGACTAAGAGGCCTTGAAAAAAAGATCACATTGCAATATCTGCAATTGATCTTGTCAGGGCCACCAGCAAAGACTGTCATCAAATGACACATGGACGTGGAACCTGAGAATCCGCGAGCGGTTGAAAAAAATATCAAAAGTGTAGATGTATCTACATTTGATCTGGACAGGGCGCAGAGGCGGTCATCCAAACTAACAAACACGAATCACTGACCACTAACACTGGCAGACACGCCTTGGTGGACAAGTACATCAGTTGTCAGGCATACACAGGGGAAATGAAATAGAGACCTAGAAACTCAAGACACAAGGAGAAGAGAATTATAAACAGACATGAATCATATGGGGAGGATGTGGACGGAGCTGCAGGGGATATCTACAGCTAGAACGGCTTGTGGTTAGTTGAAGACCTATACCCCCATGGCAGGTAAACGGCCAACAATAAAGACGTAAACGTCTGTGGCCATCTACGCTATTCATTTTATTTGTAAGGGCCTCATAGTCTCAGTCTGTGCCTTTCTGCCCATTGTGATCTATCAACGACCGTCTGTCAGTGTTAGTGGAATGTGGTTTACAGTGTAAACAGTGACTCAGGACTTACTCTTTCACATGGAAGGTTTGACCATACAGAGTAACCGAGGGTCTGGTGAAACTGATCTAGCATAATGTATGTTATTATTCGATATTATTGCAAGGCACAATCATTTGTGCCAGCCAAAAACTAAATGATTTTTATATGACTTGCCTTAAAGTAAACGTATAATAGGCGACATGAAAAATCGCTGGATAATTGAATAGATCATGTTGTCATATTTCGTTTATAAAGTGAAATCACCTATTTACAGATCTAAGTATAAATCACAATCTACATTTAAGTTAGTTTCAACGCCCAGAAACGTAAAGTATGTTATAAAAAATGCCATCCATTCGTAATATTATAACAGTCCTCTCAATCAAAACGCCAGCACATTTTTAAAATCTATGATACGTTGCCTTATCTCCCTTACTGTTGAATCGCCAATTATATTTGTATCCCTTGATGACATTTTACGAACTGTTTTTGACGAGGTTCATGCTCGACACAATGTTTCTTCAGACATGATAATCTAAGCCATCTGAAAATAAGGTAGATTGCCATTGTTTTCCGTCTTTATAGTCACAATACTGTTGATGCTCAAAGCCATTGTCACTATAATGAGGTGTTCTACCCTATTGCATCCAATTCCTGTTCACGTGATTTCAGAATACACTAATTTGGAGACGAATTAGTCTAAGCAACACAAACAAGTACACACAGTAATATTACTTAGAAAGGGACGCATGTAACATCAAATGTAACATCACAGTGAATGGAACCAGTCTGAAACAAGTCAATATATACACATATTGTGGTGGTTAAATACAGCTGATGGAGGATGCATTAAGGCAGCTAGGTGTACAATAACCACACTACAGCAGCATTTCACAAGATGAAGAGAATTCTCTCTAATGTATCTTTGCCAGTCGATGTGAAGAAAACTGTTATGACAAGAAATGTAGTACCAGTCATGACATACTAAAGTGCATCATGGACTAACTAGCCGACACATGAGGAATTGTGTTAAAGCTGCATTGGACTGTTATAAAGAGTGAGGAAAGTATCCTGAAAGAGGTCTCCTCACAAAGAGAACTGTTTACTCGCATCAGAAGCAGGCAACCCACATTTTCTGGGCAGGTAATCAGTAAGGGACCGGTCTCCCTGACCCAGGTGTTAAATACTTTCTCCGTCATCCCGTATATTCTCGTAAGTAAAGTAACCTGCGCGAAAATTGGTAGCGGTTATCGACGCGTTGGTACGTTACGGGGTATGTGAGCCGGTCGCTCAGTTAAGCAGTGGCAAACTATTGAGCGTAATCTTGCCAAGAAATCAACAATCAGCTGAAAGATGCTGATGTTGACACCGATGTCCTGTAATAGATATACGAACCACAAAAAATATGTAGGGAAACAATGGAGGAAGTAGACAATATCATTAGAAATGTAGAAGATTATGAGAAGAATTGCTGTTGGGGGACAACATTAGATAATTTAGTTCCATCCATCATGTGCCATGCCGACAAGCGTGGGCGGTCATGTTCTGCCATATCACTCGATTAGCAGAGTCGTGGATTAGCTCCGTGTTACTTTCTCGACCATGCCATGTGGTTAAGCCATCAGGTGTCTTTCAGCTTGACTGCTCATTGTCCACTCCTCACATGCACACACAAGTATAAGTTCTATGCAGCACTTCAACACTTTTTGTCGTTTCAATTGATAACTCTTTATTGGTCAGCATGTTTTTCATCTCGCAATAGCAATTCTTGTTCCAATCTCTTGAATACATCTCATAATTTAGATATGCAGCTAATATTGTATTGACAGCAGACAATGAACACAATCTGCAATATTTAGTAGATGCGGTTATTGTGCGCAGTCAACAACTAGGGTTAGAATTCAATTTTAAGAAAGCATAGTTGATGTTCGTGTCTAAGAAGAAAGAAATGCCACAAAATATAATATACTTACAAATAGTAACATTCTTAAACATGTGAAACGGTACAACTATCTCGGATTTGTTGTAATATCTTATGAGATGTACATTGAAGCGATTAGAACAGAAACCACATCACAATGAAAAGAGAAGTCTTTTGCAAGACGGAAAACATACTAAATAATAGAAAACTATCAAGTGCAAGGAAAAAAAGATTGTTGAAGTGCTACATATCTATATCGCTTGGCCACTTTGCCATGTTCGTGCCAAAAGCGATGATTCATGACTCTGTTGATCTTATACAATGGCAAAACGTGACCGCCCATGTTTATGGGCATGGCACCTGATCATGATGATGATTCTGAGACACTATGGCACTGACTACCATCCCTGCAGCATATTGGTGGAGAAAGGCAGATGCAGTAAACTACAGCACAAAGTACAGATTTGATATAATGTGCAGTCATTGTCACTAGTCATCTATGCTATCATGAGTTCTACCCGATTTCCACATTGTGTTATACATACTGTGACTCGTCTGTATTATTGTAATGGTTTGTATGTAACAATTTTGAAATTTGTATAATAGGAAATCAAAGTATCAAGGGACATACATAGACATGAAGTTTTGTGGAAGGAACAAGGGAATAAAGAAACATGCTGTGGTAGGAGGACGTGAGCGCTGAGTGTTGGTATTTCCAGCACATTGAAACTTTCCTCGTCTATTATCATCGCAGCCAGTTAAAATACTCGATTCCTCATTCAAAGATCAGTGATCGAGAACATGTTTCAAGAGATGTGTCAACGTGTACAATCCTACAGCTATTGCCCACAATTATGTTTTATTGACCTTATATCCTATGTCCACTCTGTCTAAATGTGTAACAAGCAATAAACTGAGAGCTAATGGCAGCTGCCGTGGTATTTCCCATATCCCCCTAGAGTGTCTATTAGTCTCTACAAGGTGGGGCTAGCACCATATGTCCAGCACGCCTCAAGATGTGTAAATGGATCTTTCCTTGACTTACTTCCTACGTCAGTATCCCTTTGATGATGTTATTGATGGACGTTTTCTCAATGATATTCTCGCATCAGCGATCGAGAACATGCTTCAAGAGATGTGTACTCCTGCACAATCCTGCATCTAGCTTAGATTCCCAGTATGCGACCTCAAGTGGTAGATAACTTCTCATACGACGTGCTGTCTACATACGGGAACCTATATATAGTGCACTATACGCTTACGTGCAGAGTTATTGTTAAGTTTGTACTATTATTTTTGGCTGGCACATATAGATATGGCTCATAATGATATCAAATATGGTAGTAGAGATTTCGAATGCAACGAAGAAATATGATATCGATGTTCGTCTTTGAATCATGTGTGGATGACCATCGAAATAAACGCAAGATTCTAGCAAAACATACACTCCAAGACTACAATGGACACCCTCACTCATGTCCAAAAATAATGGAGACAACTGTCAAATTAAGCGGGACTGCGCTCGGTCATTCATCCTATAGCCCAGATGTGGCTCCCTCCGATTTTCTTCCGTTTGGTCCACTAACAAAACACGTACCCTGTGTGGACAGACCGTGCAAGTTGATGGGGATTATGTAGAACAACTGTGGTGTGGTGTCATACATCTGTCCATGTGTGTGGTTATTTCCTGTTGGAACATGACATCGGGGTTGGTTTTGTGCATAGCTGATACGGTGAATTGTGGTTTAGAACATATTCCTTACAGCTAAGCTTCCTTGTATCGTATCTTGTATCGTTTTGTGTTGTATTCTGTGAATTTTGTTGCTGAAGATGAAATGTCTCATGTGTTTCGAAGACCGAGGAGTAAATACCTGGATGGCTTGGCCACGTGACATGGTCGAGACATGAACACGGAGCTGATCCACGACACTGGTGATCGAGTGAGATGGTAAAACAAGACCGCCCACGCTTATCGGCATGCACATGATGGATGGATATACGTTTACATTGCTATCATTAGAGAAGCCAGCCCTGGGGACGTTAATTCATTCTCTTTGACCACTTTGTTCTGTAAATAAAGAATAGTTCATGCTGCGTATCGTGTTCCAATAATCGTTTTCATCATGTCTGTTTCTATTCATACCACCGTCACTGGCACATTTTTGTTGTATTGCGTATTGCCATCCTTGCGGTTCAGGACACTTCCAATAAAGAAATCCATCCGACACGCAAAAGTCAGTCCGGCATAGACTACGCTCAAGTTCAAACAGAGCGGAAGGGGAAAATGAGCACACGGGACACACTATTATTAATATGATAATATAGAGTCAGTATTTTATGAACAAAGAAATTATACTAAAATGACATTCAGGCAAAGCACATGTGTTATGTTTACATTCTAAACGCCACAAAGTCAGGAGGCTAAATGCGCTGGCGCGTAACATTCCGGTCTGCTTACGACGGTGGATTTGCAGAAGGGTAAAACAAATGTTGTGTAATTTCTGAGAAACAAAAAATGATAAGAACAGAAAGAGCGCTCCAAATAAGTAACCAACGAACCCCAATGTCTAGACACGTGTAACAGATACAGTACGACACTTCAGTGTGTTACATATTGTTGTGAAATACGAAATTCACGAGAACAACAGTATAACTATAACACACATATGTTGGCTCCTAATGAGGAGAAATAAACATGTTTATCATATTCTGCTCTTAATCACTGTCACTCATCTTCATCTGATATAATTTACATGGATAATTGAATTCACTGAGATGGTTAAGCATTTCCCTTTAAATGTACAATCACATTTGGTGTTATCTTTATTGTTTGTTTGTGTGCTTTCCTGACATTCAAGAAAAAAATGTTTTTGTCACTTTATCTTACTACAATGACCACCAGTTGTTGCAGATCTTTCGCGTTTCAGCCAACATTAATAATTCATCTGATGAACACAAGGCAGGTAGTCGATATTTCCAACTTGTTTCTTACCTATACCTGATCCCTTTCATTATTGTTTCCTCACATAATTTGAAGACATCCGGGAGCAAAGCACACCCGTATCTACAGGTCGGTGTATCTCTGTATTGTTTGCCAGTTGCTTTCCAGTTTTAAGTGCAGCTACTTATATCCAGCGAATATATTTTAGTATTATGAGCTCTGTGCCATTATTGTTAATAACATCAACATGTTGATCACTTCACAATGTTTCACTTGATCACATGTGTCTGTGTGTTTAATAAAGCACAAGTATAGGCATGTGTGTATCTAGATGGATCGCTCCCTCAATCAGTGCTAGTGAACAGTAAAATAGAGGACATTTGTACACGCCTGTGGCAATATGGTATGAGCCCTATGTGTGTAGACAATCGACACTCGACGGGTCATGTGGACAGTATTAAGCCACCCGTTACTACTGCCCACGAAATTTACCGGTTATATATTTTAAGCTAAGCCGACCTGGCAGCCCAGATACATTAAAAAAATCCGGGCTGATGAGGATTCGAACTCATGACCACCTTACCGGTAGACGAGAGTCCAGCCACAGCGTCATGTTGCGGCTTCCATGTGTGTTTTTACAGTCACCCCTCTTACCCTAATGTTCTGCAAAAGTTATGAGGGCGTACACTAAGAGTTAATATTGAGCAGAACATCAAAATAGTCTACAGTAAAATAGATCTAACTACTGTAATGCCGTGTGCCGGAGATTGTTGTATGTTCATTGCCGTCTACTTGCTATCCAATGGTGGTGCTGGCGAGACGTATCTATAGTCTGTCCAGAAATGAATGCCGTCATTCACGATCAATTATTTTGAAAGCTGTCTGTTGCATCGTTATGAAAATTGCCCTTCCGTCTTATATTTACCTCCACCCAAGGAATATGTCTTTGATGGGTCCAAAAGCAACTTAAATCATCGAAATCGGCGACATTTCTTTGATGTTTTGGGGACAATGTAGTGAATTCACGCTAACAAACTAGTCTTACAGTAAACCACGTTATTTCGGGTTAGAACACAAGTACAAGAAGGCGTAGCCAGATTCGTATGGGAGTGGGTGCAATAAAAAAGAAGATTAAAAGTCGACAGGGTCGACAGCATTGCACCGGGTTGTTATCCCATATGGCTCAGTCTCTTTCCGTAGGGCGGAAAGCGTCGCAAAAAGCACGAACTCCGTAGCTCCAGCGACGACCCTCGTGAGTCTGTGACAAAATTCACCCGTGAAATGAAGGAATCGAACAAACAACCTTCGGAGCCCGAGTCAGACGGCTTGACCACTTCACCACGGAGACTCCCGAGAGGGGTGCAATGTGTAATGTTAGTAAAGACAGATCATTTACAGTGGCATGGGGTAAATAATGTGTAAATTGACATAAAAGTAGAAGGAATATATTTCTTTCCTTATTTTACATTTCCTTCTTGTTTCATCAGCTGCTGGTTAATAATTGTACACACGTATTCATGTTACTAGGATGCATTTAGCTTTTTATATTGAGTTCGTGAAAGCTTCCAAATAGCTGTGCGTTTATGTGCGTATGGAGTGACAAGAAATGATACCGCAATTTAGTCATCAAGTGTCCATTTTTAAGGATCTATTCCGCTGTCTGTGTAGTTTGTTCACACGTACACATGGGTGACAGACCCGCTTTGAGTCTTCGTGAAAGATTGTCTACTCTGCTGTTTACTGTTCAGACACGGAATATGATTACCTGTTTTGCACTGTGAAAATAGTTGTCAGTGTCTATGTAGTGGGCCTTCTTCCTAACGACCAAGATGTTGGTCCTCTTTTCATTGAAGTTTATAGATTGATTCGTATGCATGTGTGCTGTCCCCTAATTTGACAACGTGTTTGCTCTCACGTTTCTTGTTATGCCACAATATGTCAGTTTCCACAGCAATATTACTCTTCTGTTGGTATTCAATGCGTTTAGTGTGTGTGTGTGTGTGTTTTTTTTTTTCAATACCAGTTGTTTGTCACCGCTGAGAGCTTGCAAAATTGAAAATTCATCACTGTGGAATATAAACCGTTGCCATTGACATTGTGCTGATGCTGTAATGTTTAGGGCCTGCAATTCGTCTGAATAATTGGAGCAAAATATCCCAGTAAGCGTGCACGCGGATTAAAGTCTGCGATCTGTTCATACCTTAATCTGTTTCGGACGATTCCACTAGGTTGATGACTGCTCTCGGTTGCATAAAATTCAATCCATCCTTTCTCCAATAGTCCTCTTCCTCTTTCAACACATGGTCCTCACATTTTCCCAGTAACTTGTATCAATATTTAATAGAAACGACTGGATTAGTATCTTGACGTCAGACATTTTGAATATAGTATTGTCAGCTGCCACCTGTCCTATAATTTTAGCCGACACTCGTTCTATAGTGTTAAAATTAGAGTCGTACTGCGGAAGTCTCAAGCACCCATGACGATGCTTTCCTATCAACTTGTCGAATTGATATTTCTTACTTTTTGGCGTCTGTTTTACAAAGGACAACAATTCTAGCTAGAAATACATTTCTGGAAATGGTATGCTTTCCATTTGGAACCATATCTTTATTGCTCTCTGTGTGCTCGATGATGTAGGTATTTTGTCTTCTTGGGCAACAACATTGATAGCATGCATTGTCCATAATTGGACACGACGGTCTATCTAGGGATGGAAGCACAGTATTCTCGAGCCAATCTCTAAATACATTACCATTCATCTTAATATGATCATCCCTATTGTCTGTATGCTTTGATACGAACACGAGCCCAACATTCTGTTGTAAGCCATTATGCGTATTACCAGCATGGGCCATGACCAAAAGCTGTCCTATACTACTGGGCACATATCGCTTTATCGTTTCATCCACTGATTGCCATTCCTTATCACTTGTGTGGTGCGCATTGATCCACATTTCATCCAAATTCACTATGCCATAATTTTCTTTGCGCATTTCCCTTATTTCACGTTCGTATCTGCTTCTCATGGCTCCTAAATGCGGCTGCTCGCAAAGAATATTTCTACCACCATTGTACTTTCTAAAATTGAAGATAATGTCCTTATAATTTTCCACAAATCCTAAGTTTTTTAACAGTCACTGTTTCTTTGCCATTCAGCATTTTTATAATGCTGGATAATCCTGGATATAAAATGCAAAAGTTTTATAACTTTAGGAGGCTCCGTGGCGAAGTGGTCAAGCCTTTTTACTCGAGCTCCAAAGGTTGAGGGTTCGATTCCAGGCCGCATCCTTCGGTTCACGAGATAAATGTTTCGGAGATTCCTGTGGGCCGTCGCTAGAGCTGCGGAGTTCGTGCTTTGTGCGATGCTTTTCGCGCTCTGGAAAGAGACCGAGCCATATGGGATAGAACCCGGTGCAATGAAGTCGACCCTGTCGACTTTTAATCGACATTTTAAAGCATTTTTGTAATAACTCGCCTTATAAAATCCTTGTCAAAGCTGTCAACAATAACCTATCTACCTATCGTTTGGTTATTGCGTGGTGGTTTAATTCCAAATTCTTGCACCCATCGACGAAATGACCGTTTACTCATACCCAATGAATGCATTGTTCTTTTTTCGGAATTTGTAATAGTATAAAACAGTTTCCTGCGATCAGCTTTTTGACAAAAATATGTGTACAACTTCATAGCGATGCTTTGAAGTGTACACAATTTCGCATTCAATCCCAAGGACAAATATTCACACATTTCGATAAGTGGTAAGATTTAAGAAAAAAAAAATAATCAGGTTTCATGAAATAACCCACATTTCTACTACGCCTCTGAAGACTGCCAATTTAAACAGCGCGTGGTTCTTGGCATACGGCCAATCCCGTGAAACACGAAAAATATTCAACGTTGAACTCTGATTGTCTGGCTGACGGGGTAATACATTTAAAATTATGAACTTAATCTCTGACCCGTAAATTATATACCGCATATAAACAAACATTGAAACCTGCTGTACAATCTCCAGAACAAAAAATGTGTTGTTAGGTGGACATGATGATAAGGTTATATGCTAAGTCTCATAATTTTCCCTCATGTGGTTACTGAGATATGGATTTTTATATGGATGCGAACAAATGTGAACGCACTATAGCCTGGACATCACACGCATTTTTTTAGATGAATAAATAATTACAATTAAAAGGTACACTAATGCTAAGTATCTATTAAGCAGATGGTAGTCTAGAGACTGTTCATTCCTAACTCCATTCCGACTCGACGCTCTATCGAGAACAGATCGCGATCAGATAACACAAAGGATGCCTGGGGTTTAAAGTGCCGCGCAGAGACATGTGCTATATGCAGCCGGGAAGAAGAAGGCAGAGGCGAAGAAGGCTGCGACGACCGTTGATCCCACTACTACACTCAGCAGTCTAGTTTCTAAACCAGCTGAAGCCGTTCCCGTCGTTGATGAAGCCACAACAGAAGTTAGCAGCAGCCGGGAAGTCCTCACCAGCACCAAAACGATGCAGCACAATTTACCGGTGACCTCAACACTAAAGGAAATAACAACACCAAATGTGGACTTTACCGGCAAACTACTGCTAAAACAAACAAGCGTGGGAGAAGCCAAACTGTCGGCGCTACCAACAGACAAGATACTTAGTTTGTTTGGCAAATGAGCTGGGAAGGCAAAGCATCGACCAGCTGCGCAAGACACCTGAGGGAGTAGTGGTATCCCTCAACAAAATCACAAAGTCCACAGCAATTATGCAGAAAATTGCACAAGAAGGTAAAGCCATCATACAGCTCCACCACGGCATAGTACTAGAAGCCGCCCGGCACCGCACGATGAAACGATGGGTCATCAGACGAGTCCAGATCCAACACTCAAATGACAAGATCAGGGAGATGCTGTTGAAAGAGGACAAGAAACTAAAGGTTACCAGTGCGGAGCGGATCATCGGAAAGAACAACATTCCCTCTACAGTTGTCGTTGCAACATCAGAGGACCGATTGATCCCTCCATACATTGTATGGGACAGAAAAGACCAAAGACCAGAGCACTACATACCGAGAGTGCTGCAGTGTTCCAAGTGCCAGAAATGTTGACACACCCGTGCAACCTGCAAGAGTGATGTGGGGGTGCTTAGGTACTGCTCTGGTCCCCATCAATATAGTCAGTGCCTGCATGCGAAGAACGACTCGGACTTCAGGAGGCCTAACACCAAGAGAAAGTGCGCCAACTGCCTCAACAACAATGGTGCCAGGTACCTCGGCTGCCCCTGCCACCAATACAGCAAGGAAGCCATGACAATCACAATCAAGTCTAACCTACTATATAAGGAGGCTAGGAGGCCGAACGAGGCGACCAACCGACTCACCAAAAGTGACAAAAGCACAATTGGAAGGCCAACTAAAGGACCTGAGAACACAGTTCGAGAACATGGAGGAAGAAACAGATAAGACGCAAGAAACCTAGATAACGGCCGTTCAGCGCATCCTGGACGACCTGAAGCAAGTCCAGCAGAAGATCGAGCAGGATGTCGCTCAAATGGCTGCCATAAAAGCTGAAACTGACGAAACTCTATTGAAAATTCAAGAAGAAAGAGCAAAGACAGAAGAAACGCTGAAACAAATCCAAGAAGAAAGAGAACAGATAGAATTACTAAAATCACAGACAAAACCAGAAGATGCAAGAGCACAGACAGACGATATCTCTCACCACCAAGATCCAACTGTCGAACCGCCCACAACACACAACCAAGACCAAGAAGACGCCCAAACGATCACAATTACTTTGGATAGAGAACGAGACGTAAAAGCTCCCTGAAGGAAACAGCATCATATGACGGGGTGGGTACACAATAATCCAGGCCTCAGCAAGTGCGCGACTCTGTTCAGACATGAAATACCTTATCAAGACAGGAACGAACAAAATCAACCAACCAGAAGCCAGGAAGCTGAAAACAAGCAGTCCGATCTACGAAAGAATTAAAACAAACCACACAATAAAGGACCACATTTGTGTGTGTGGATAAGTGGCCCTAGGAGGCCAGTAAAAAATGTTTTCCCCATATAGGGAAAGATTTAATCACAACCAAGCTGATATAGTCGACGGTTGAATGGGACCATTCGTATCTGCCGATGGGCGATGACCGTGTAACTCTGTCAGCAAACTAATATAGTGTTCAAAATTATAGGGAAGAAAAATCACGTTCTGATTAATATAAAATTGTAAAAAAACATTAGACATATTGTGTGATTGCCTTAACTGCCGGATAGCTGCCATGAAAAGCGGCAAGTTAAGTATAAGAACTATTTTTTTTAAAAGTTAATTATCCACCAAGTTTGTTATATGCATAAGTTATCTCCTGTGCTCTCCCTTATGTGGGTTTAGATTATATGTATTTCCCCTAATTGCTTCATTTCCGGTAATGTCGTTACTTTAAAGTTGATATTAATTGTGTTATGCCCATGTTTGTGATTGAATTATGTATTAATATATTTACAATGTGAAGACGGAAATAGACAACACAATATCAATGACTAGGGTGACTCAGATTTTGAAATACTATATCATCATCATCATCATGTGCCTTGTCAAATCAGGTAGGCGCTCACGCGCTCTGTTATCGGCAAAGTACATGAGCACGTGCCCCCCCCCCCCCCCCCCCCACTTCCCCACCATGTCAGTACCGATGCACGATATACACTGCACGGTGAGACCAAGATGAGAAAGTGTTGTAGGTCAGAAAGATGAAACTTCTGGAAGGGTAAAGGCGAGCTTAATATTCAAAAGGCCTGCTCACTTGAGGACACGATACCTTGTGAATAATGGAAGCACGTGCAAGCAACATATAGATATTTAGGATGCATCAGACTGGATAGAGGGTTTAGGCAACACAACCCGATTATTGTGGAGGTAGAAGTGCAGGCCTATACTTTTGAGAGTTTTTCTTATGGTAAGTAGTATTTTTGCTGTTGTAGTGTTTTTCAATTTCTAAGCAATTTTTCTAGAGCCATGCTTCTTTTGACTCACTACATAATGTTCTAACTTGTCTGTGAAGCTCTTCATATTTGTCAGTATTATTTTTTGTTGTGTCTTCTTGTTTCCATTAGTTGCACAATGCCTTCACTTATCTATTTCTTATATCTAATTACTTTAATTTTGGAATAATTGTTTCTGCAGGCAAACTTGTTGAATTCTTCAACATTTCCCATTGATCATCCACTTCTTGACATAGGATCTGTAGATCAGACAATATAGTAAATATATTCTTGACTTATATGCTGTAATTGCCTTCTATTTCATTGTCTGGGACTGTTGTTAGATACAGTAGGAGCTTATGGAATTTTACATATAATGTCGGTGGGATAACAGTGAATGATGACTGCGATGCCTTCTTCTTAAATCAAATAGTCCGACTATGTAGTATCTCAATCGTTTCTTGTGGACTTTAGTACATCTGGGCTGAATGTTAGATCCACATCAAATATATAATATATATATGTTTGTGTGTGTGTGTGTGTGTGTGTGTGTATGGGCGGTGTGTACTGTGTGTGTGTGCGTGCCTGCGTGTGTGAGTGGGTGTGTGTGTGTGTGTAGGTGGATTTGTGGTTCCCTAGGGATCAGAGTGCCCCATGAGGTCCCACGTCCCTGTTCTATTCAAGGATCAATTTGATTTGTTTTAGGGCTGGCAGTTCCCCAGATGCCAGAGCCGCAGCATGAGGTCTCTGCGTGGCCCTGTTTTTTTTAAATTGTGGGCCCTTTAGTCAGACTACGAGCCTTTTCCCCACAGCCATTATCTGTCCACGGCCAGCCAAATATTAAGAAATAACAAACGATGAATATATAAGCGTAATCGCATACACGACTTGATTTATAATATTATAAATACAACAATCATGTTGTTATATATTACCCAGTAAGTAAAATATCTTACTGCCGACTCTAAATAAAATAGAACGTACACGCAAACTACTCTTCTTATCCGTTCAAAAAGCCTACATGTGACTTGCAAAATAATTAAACATGATTAGTTTCTAACTGTATCAATCACTCAACGGGCTGACAAGTTGCACACACCCACAATAATGTACTTGTCTCCCTTGTTGTTTAATCATTGATTTGTATCCCTTGTCGGAATATTTCCCACTCTAGATGTATATTCATAGTTTACCGTACATTACATCGATCAACACGAGTTTCCATTATGTGTAATGTTACGTGGAAATAGTATACTTAAATCTGTAACAAACGTCATTTTGATAAAATGTGCTCGGCCTCTCCTAACAGATGTAGAATGACATGATCGCTGAGTGTTGGTGTTGTGCGCACATGGGAACCTTCCTCCTCTGTGATCATCACAGCCAGGTAAAATACTCGATTCCTCATTCAAACATCAGTGATGGAGAACATGCTTCCAGAGATATGTCTACGTGCACAATCCTTCAACTACTGCCTGCAATTATGTTTAATTGACCTGGTCGCCTAAGCCCACCCAGTCTAATGTGGGTACCGATAAACATCTGGAGCTAGCACCATATATCCAACACGCCTCAATCCGTGTAAAGTGGGGCCTGTCCTTTACGTACTTTTTGTGTCAGAATCCCTGTGTCTGTTTACTTGTTGTGTCAGTATCCCTGTGTCTGTTTACTTGTTGTGTCAGAATCCCTGTGTCTGTTTACTTGTTGTGTCAGTATCCCTGTGTCTGTTTACTTGCTGTGTCAGTATCCCTGTGTCTGTTTACTTGCTGTGTCAGTATCCCTGTGTCTGTTTACTTGTTGTGTCAGTATCCCTGTGTCTGTTTACTTGCTGTGTCAGTATCCCTGTGTCTGTTTACTTGGTGTGTCAGAATCCCTGTGTCTGTTTACTTGTTGTGTCAGAATCCCTGTGTCTGTTTACTTGGTGTTAATGATGGTTGTTTTCTCCATGATATTCTCATATCAGTTATTGAGACCATTCTTCAAGAGATGTGTCCATTTGTACATTTTTTGAGCTACTGCCTGCATTATATCCTCATTGTCCTTCTTCTAAGTGTCGATGATAAGTGCTTTAGAAGCCAAAGGCAACGTTTACGTGGTGTTATGTTAAGGAGGGAGAGACATAGTGACAGAGAGCGACCGAAAAAAAAATAGAACAAAATCGGTACTGAAAGAGAGACAGTGAGCAGGAGAGAACGAGAAAATACCAGTGATAACATAATAAAGACAAGCAGTCCAAATTATGCATGTAAAAGCTAACCATATTTTAAAAAAAAACATGTTAAGAATAGAGTTTCATTAAACATCAGTATTCTAGATGTTGGAAAAATGTGTTACATAAAATATAGAGGATTACATATAATTGGAGACAGACACATATTGGCAGAGAGCGGCATTTTCTTCGAACAGATCGGCATATTAACAGAGCGACGGTGACAAAAAGATATCGTAAAATGCTCGCAGATAACATACTGAAGACAGCAACTGATTTCAGTGAGCACAAACTATCTAGAGTATATGCAGCCAGTTCAGTATCAGCTGTATTTCTAATATAATCTGCGTGATGTCATCCACCTGCAATTATTCTCATATCTTCTAAATAATAGTTTCACTTTTTATGGCGGGTGTTGGGGGTGGGCGAGGGGGGGGGGGGGAATCTGGTCACTAATATACATATCCTTGTTCCATGCCTTTCTTAATAGGCTGATATTGATCTAATTCATGATCAAGCTTTAGGCATCTTGTTCTTTCCGATATGTTTTTTAAAACAAATTTAAACTCGCTTAAAAGTCGACAGGGTCAACGTCATTGCACCTCGTTTTTATCCAATATGGCTCAGTCTCTTTCCGCAGTGAACTGCCGAAAACATCGTACAAAACACAAACTCCGTAGCTCCAGCGACGAACCTCAGGAGTCTTCGAAAACAAATGCACTCATGAACCGAAGGACGCGGCCCGGAATCGAACCCACAATCTTCAGACCCGGAGTCAGGCGGCTTGATCACTTCGCCACGAAAACTCGGGATATAATTTTTTTTTTTTTTTTACAAGTCTAACATCCTTCCTATCACTTTGTAGACATGCAAGCATCTGTATATATTCGACATGTTTTAATATATCGATTTCATGTGGGTAGTCAATGAATCAAAGATGTAAGTCTTTGTTTACTTCTATCTAACGCTCCTGTTAATGTTCTCATCAAATGCACGGCATGTACTGTGTCCATGCTACCTCAAGACAATACGAAATGTAGTGGTCCCGTTTAGATGCAGATATCCCGGATACATTATTTGTAGATTATATAAATAAAAACCATACTGGAGAGCAAGGTTGAGGGCAAGCAGGCACGAGGTAGACAACGATACAAGTGGTAAGATTACATCAAGATATGACCGAACATCAATCTGACAGAGTATACAGCCAGGGAGAAACACACAGTGTTGGAGATTCATTGCAGCCAATCTTAATTGTGGAGGCGACCCCTGATTGATTGATTGATTGATTGAGATTATAAGGAATAATAACTTCACTGAAGCTTAATGTAGAATTATGGTTGCATGTTGTGTATCCTTTATTAGGTATTCACGGATCATTGACAGGTTGTTGAGGATTCCCAAAGGATAGGAAAATTGTGTATGGTTTCCAGAAAACAGAATGTGAAGATACTGGTTATAACACAGAATGTGACGGTTATAAAATAGAATGTGAAGATACTGGTTATAAAACAAAGATAAGTCTTAAACGATGCTGCTTCCTGTTATAGTCAGTGATATGATAGGATCATCTCTTTACGTAGGCCTGAATTCACAAAGGGATAGGTTGGTGATCGTTCTCTCACTATTACAGGCAACAAGCCCAAGCGGCGAGGCCGCAACCGATAGTGCTCTTGTCATCATCATTGCTGCTGCTCATCATCTGCGCTAACGTGCCCGCTTTATGAAAAAGAACGTATCGATAATAGTTATTAAAAGAAAGTGAATATAGTGGTTTAAACACACCACCTGTAGAATGTAGTTACTACTTAGAACGTGAAAATAGTGGTTAAAACACGGAACCTGAAGATAGTGGTTGCTATCCAGAACGTATATTTAGTGGTTACTATCTAGAACGTGAAAATAGTGGTTAAATCACAGAATCTGAAGATAGTGATTACTGCCCAGACCTTAAAAATAGTTGTTAAAACAAAACACCTGAAGATAGTGATTACTATCTAGAACGTGGCAATAGATGTTAAAACACAGATCCTGAAGATAGTGGTTACTATCTATAACGTGAAAATAGTGGTTAAAGCACATGACCTGAAGATAGTGGTTACTATCCAGATCTTGAAAATATTGGTTAATTGATAAATGCAATGGGATGCTTAATCGCTTTAATTGACTTCCCGTGTCCACCATGGGCGTATATACAGTGGGTTGATTTATGGAACTCCCTTTAATTTGATATATAATGCGCCATGTCGTCTCGTACCATGTTAACCTGCAAATCAGAAACATCAGAAACCATACCTCGAGACCAATCAGCCCGCCTCACAAATGTTTAAGTCTTGATTTTCCGTCTACTATAGTCTGCCATGAGGGCTTAGGTCTTCAACTAACTACAATCCAAATGTGCTAGATTTAGCTATCCCATCCAGCTATAAAACCACCAGCCACATCGACTTCTATTTAATTATAAGGTGACAATTAATCTGAAGAATACAACAAGCTACACACAATATCTTGTACAATGTAAACGTATTACTGAATGGATCATACACGAAACATCGCAACAAGCTTCCTATTTTACAAAGTAGATAGTAAACAGATATGTGCGGCCTTTGTTCGTGCGTGCTTGTATGCGAGAGGGAAAGGGGGGGGGGGGGGGGAGAGAGAGAGAGAGAGAGAGAGAGAGAGAGGAAAGGAGGGGGGAGACTGATAGATACAAACATACATCCAGCCCCCCCCCTCCTCCCCCCCCCCCCCCGCAAAAACTTTATATACTAATAAATAAATAATTGAATTAATAAATTAATTAATAAAAAAAAAAGCAAAGAAAGATTGTGAATGTAGCTGCATTTGTCATAAAAAAAAATAATAACAACATAATCAAAAATCCATTTAATGTATGCCTTGTATCATCTGCGTGGTTCAGAGTTCCAAGAACATCACGATGAAGAAGAGCCTGTTCTTTGTATAGATCTGTTGCAGTATAGTTCAGGATCTAGCTGCAGATATACACCATGTCTAACAATGAATGCATAACAACATCGTATTACCTATTTGGTATTCTCACACTACATACACAGTTACCTTCATAGGCGACTTTTTCTCTAATCATCCATACACACCATACAACAGAAAGTAAGGGGTGGGACAAGGATGTGTTTTGTCACAAAATCCCTGCATTAGAAAGACAATTTAGATAAAACATATTAAATGTTTGGCGACTGAGAGTCATTGCAGCCGAACACATCAAACAGCGTATTATCTTAATTATGATGAAACATAAGTACATCGTTAAGGCAAACATCAGCGACTGTTGTAATCCACTTGTGTATGAAAGACGGACACCGATAGTATATGTTTCTTCTCGCCATTAAAATATACCTCGACCATATTTGATATGATTATGAGGCACATGCACGTGTTCCAGTCAAAAACTTATAAATGCAGTGAGCAGTATACCCCTCTGCCTTTAAACAGATA
Organism: Cepaea hortensis; assembly: GCA_963921405.1. NCBI lineage: Eukaryota > Metazoa > Mollusca > Gastropoda > Stylommatophora > Helicidae > Cepaea > Cepaea hortensis. The sequence goes on along the minus strand of CAWUFQ010000009.1, from coordinate 48,485 downwards.
TTGCCTATAAATAAGTTATCTCGTTGATAGACTACATTTTGTTTGAGATATTATCTACCACCGTGGTAACATACTGTAAAATTAAGGTATCGCAATGACTTATATTTTATATGATAGCTATTGATCCAAAGGGCAATATATTCCATTATAAATCATGCAATACTTTGTTCAAACTAATTATTTGCATTAAACATATTGCATTTATACTCCAGTAAATCAGTGTCCTTGTCTCCCTTGTTTCTTAAAATCCATAATTTCTATTTATGACCCTTGCGACTCTAATTTCCCATTATACCGATTTCTACATGTCTACATGTTAAACATTACAATGATCCCATCGAGTTGAATATCCATAACACAATGAGGAAAGCGACTAGTACACATAATACCAGAGATGACTAGTGGGTATTACTGCACAATATGTCAAGTCTATACTTTGTACTTGTGTTTCCTACATCTGCCTTTCTCCACCAATATGCTGGATATGGTGGTCAGTGCCATGGTGTCTCATGATAATCATCATGATGAGATGCCATGACGATAAACGTGGGGAGTCGTGTTTCACCGTCTCATACGATCACCAGAGTCATGGATCAGCTTTGTGTTTTTGTCTCGACCATGCCAAGTGGCAATGCCATACAGATAAAAACGTCTCTGCTTTCCCCTTGTAAGTTTCCCATCAGACTTGCCAGTTGTAACCGAGGTGTTTGGTTTATTTCTTCTCTTAGAGTGCCCAAACACCTGGATTGCCGACGTCTAATTTATCAAATTAGTTAACCATTTCTATGTGTTTCTTATAGTAGTCATCATGGGTTTTTCTGTCTTCCTATTGTGGTTTTTACCTTTATCTCAGAAGCGATATTTCCCTTTTTCTCTGAAGCGATATTTCCCTTAACATTAGATGTCTGTCAGGTTCTTTGCTCATTGGCCACGTTTCACTGCCATACAAAAGTAGAGGTTTTATGTAGTTGTGTGGGATGACCGGTAAATGAAAACAGAACACGCAGTTCTATGCAGCCGGTTTGGAAGGACTGATAAAACGATGGAATAAGAGCATCAATGTTGGTGGAATATATGTTGAGAAATAAAGGGACAATGTATGTATAAAAATAAACTGGTTTCAAGTTGTTATCATATTTAGTTATATTTCTACATCAATATGTGACTTACTTATTAACTTAATCTCGTACTTTAACAATCTTTTTCACGTTGCAGTTGATATTTCTTTTGGTCAGTAAGTTTTCTTTCTTGCTACAGGTTACCCTTGTCATAGCAATTATGGTTTTTACCTCTTCAAAGCAGATCCAATAAGAGAACATGTTCCGAGATAGTTGTACCGATTTACTTGTTTACGAATATTACTATTGCCCGTCAGCTACATTACTTCATCTCTTTCTTCTTGGAAACGAACATAATCTCTGTCTTCTTACAATTTAATTATACCCCTAGCTGTTTACTGTGCAAAATAACCTCATCTACTAAATGTTGCCGATCCTGTTCGTTGTCTGCAGGACACCTCTCTAAATAGGCTGCTGAACTACTTCATTATCAATCTTTATGGCAGATTGTTGTTTTCAGTATATGCTTTTATTTACAAGTCTAATGTCCTTCCCATCAATGTTGATACCAATTGTGATAACAATTCTTCTCCAAGAATTGTTATCAAGTCGACATGTCTTATATTATCGAAAGCATGTGTGTAGTCTATGAAGCAATGAACTGCTCTTTCTCACCGTATCTCCCTCCTACTCGTTCTGTCTCTATCTTCTTATCTCTCGTTGTGTTTCTCTGTTAATTGATTGTATTTCTCTCATATTTTTTTATATTACTATATCTGTTTATTTCTCTCTATCTCTCGCTGTTCCTCTCTATTACTTTCTCTGTCGGTCTCTGTCGATCTCTGCCTATCTGTCACTGGCTCTATGTTTGTCTCTCTCAATTTCTCTCCATATTTCGCAAATTCTCTCCATGTTACTTATTCTTTTGGTGTCATTCGTCCCCCCCCCCCCTCTCTCTCTCTGTCTGTGTGTGTGATTCTTTATCTCTCTTATCCTGTTACATATTCGTTCGATATGTCTGCGTGATGTGTTGGGTGGAAAGAAGCGGTACCCACAAGTGCATCCCACGTACCAAAGCGTTATAGAAAGGTGGGACTGGTTTCCAATAGTGTGGGAATGTCACTAAAGGTTGATGTGACACGAAATGACTCAACAGCTGTCAATCACTAAATTTTTTGGATGACGTTATTTGCAAATTACAAAATCTCTCGGGGAATTTGGCCTATACGTTTTCCGGATCTTTCTGCTCCGGATTACTACCTCTGGGGTCCACTTAAAGGAATACTGTATGAAAACAGTCCCCACACAGTCAATGAACTTCAGGTTTCAATGGTCAACAAGGTAAATAGCATTACACTGCCCGAACTGCACAAGGCTTTTGACAACATGAACAAGCGTATCCTTGCTTGCCAACTAAACCACGGTGGATATTTCCAACACCTTTTGTAAATAGAGATTTAATGTGGAAAACTTTACCGGAAACAAGGACACGATGTAACAGTATATACATCAACTCCACAAATGGTGAATAAAAGAAACTTGGAACGGCAACATTGTGAAACAATCCAGTCATTAACAATACGCCCTGTATTATATGTGCGCATGTGTGTGTTTTGCTAGCTCCATTTAAACACGAGCGTAATCCTCACACACGCTACTAATACTATTCACTGGCTACTACTGATAAGTTTACTGGACTGATATTTGACATGTGGACTGGAGGTGTGGGAAGAGAAGTCAACATGTAAGTCCCACACATCGCCATGTGACACGCACCCACTTCTAGAGACAGTGTTAGTGGCGGCGAGTTAAACCTTTCGGCTACGTCGACTTCTTATGTTATTTTAGTATTAGTTAAGAACGAGCTTGTCTTTCCAGACACGTTGAAGACTTTCTGGGTAATATACCATTGTTGAGTTTCGAAAAAAAAAATTAATAAAAACAATTATAAGAAAATGAAATGTGTACACTCCACCAACTCTTGGTGTACGTTAGTCGGGTCACATAAGGTGGCCTTGTACACACCGTCAGGCGACTCAATGAGTATGCTCAGGAAGATAGTGATAGTGTGCGTCCGAAGAGAGTGGTTGCTGTCTCTGGAGAGGTCTCGGTTGGCAAAGATTAATTTAATTTTCGTGCCACGCCATGCGGGATATTATATGAGCAGGCTGACAGGCTTGCAGGTAGGGCTGCTGTCGAAAGCAGACGAGCCATGGACCAGGCAGACATTACGAGAAGTAACATGGTCAAGCAGATGAATGGATAGAAAGAAACTAGAACATAAGGGAATTAACAATATAGTGAATGTATATATTAGGCATGAAAAGGTAGACATTATAATAATTTATGGCAGACGTTAAGATATATGACAGACATAAGGATAAGATAGAAGTAAAAATAGTAATTATTATTGTTCCAATTACTTGGAATTGTGAGGGTTATTGTTTATTTTTGATTTTAAAGGGAATATATATTATAAATTATATATTGGTGATTAATTATCTTATTATTTTATGAAAGGTAAATGATAATAGAGACAATTGGGTTAGTGATAGATATCATAGATAAAGTAAAACGTTTACAATTGTTAACTATTATTAGTAGTTTATAGTTATGTAGTATAGTTAGACACCTTAATATGTATAGTTTCATAAAATAGTGATTTTTGATTTCAAGAAAGGAATTTTTTTTTAAAAATTAGATTGGTATGTGATAATTTTGTGGGTCAACGGGAACGTCGAAACTACCACATTTTGAGCAGAATGATATGCTCAGGTTTGGAAAAATCGGTCAGAGAAATAAAAGGGTCGACAATGATCTTAACATCAACCACATATGCTATGGGTTGAATCAACGACGCCAGATGCGCCTAAAACATGGGTCAAGGAATAAATAATAAGGCGAATAATAATTTACAATGCTTATGTGATCGTGAGAGCAATGTACTGTCAGGACACACACGTACCCTCATTCGGGAGTAATGGCCTAGATAGGTTTGGGGGCGCTTATCTTTATGATAAATGAGGCAATGAATGAATCACCCAATAAACGAGAAGTAGATTGTGAGCTTTACTAAAACACGACTACAAGAGACAAATTGGACGTTGCGGCCAAAGCCTTCGTCAGCACAGGACAAACAAATACAAACCAACACAAAACTACATGAAACACACTATGACAATATTAAACTATTAAACTAATTAAAATTAAATGTACTCATCTGGATTCTGTGTCGTGGCTTGGAAAGTCTGACACGCGTAGGGCGCCAGTGGATCAATAGACCGGATGTATGGTACACGGGTCAAAGGTCAAGCGGGATGGGAGTGGGGTGGAGACGCGCCCATGTGTACGGAAAAGTGAAATTTGAGACCGGCAAAGATGTTACGGACGCAGATGACAATTAGCAATTATCGTTAAGTGCTCGAAACACCGCTGCGGAAACCTATATAGTGTTAGTATACACAGAGGGGCATGAGTGGCGGTCGTTCAGAAAAGGATGGCAAAACACCGAACGTAAATCCGCCAAGAGAGTTGACTAGTGTCATACAAAGGATCTGCACGTACCCAGATGGTGGACTGTAAGCTAGGGGTGGGAGGGGTGGGGTAGGGAGTTAAATGAAGCTGTGTTGGACATTCAGGCCGTAAGGGGAGAGTGTGCCCAACTGGAAGATGAGACGGTGTTCCAATGTCTTCCGATCCCGTTCGTGGGATGCGCATGATTTGATGGCCGTGACCTGTATGTCGGCTACGCCATGGTGGTCAGGACTGTTGAAATGCATGGATACTGGTTTCTGGGCGCCTCTGGTGATAAATGAGGAACGGCTATGGGGAGGCCCAGGTGACCTTTTGAAACTCATAAGCAATGTTAGTCCACAGCCCTCTCATAGGCTGTGGTTACACGTCATCTACATAGGGGTAGATAGGAAGGGCGTGTCCGACATAAATATTTTTTTTTTACGTTTTGTGTGATGGTCCTGAAAATAGTACATACGCTACAGATCATTACAAAGTATATCTATGAGTATGTTGATGATACTATGCCTATGAAGACCATGGTTATAAAAAGTAATAACAAAGTCTATGTAGACGTATGGCGAGTTGGTTAACAAGGAAGGTTGAATAATGGCATATAAATGATCAAATGGTATATGACTCCAGTGACGCTACAAACCAACAATATGCTATACATTGAATGATAGAGCAGAGATGTGGAATTGAGGCTTTATTTCATAAATTCCATGATAATGAACTTATAATTTATGTTGATACAGGAAATGTGACTCATTTGAAGGTTAAGTGATTGGTATAGAATATTTATAATGATGTTGAAGAAAATTTAATGAGGTTTAAGAAGTAAGATAGTAAAGTATAGAAGATAGGAAGTGAAAAAATATGGCTTCACATTTTCTTTTAATGTGAAGGGGGTGAATGCCATGCACCTGGGTCAGGCTATGGATTATTGAGTATAGATAGCTTAGAGTCGTGCACAGCCCTGTGACAAGACGTGAAAAGCCATAGGATCGTAAGACACACTTTACACGGCATTGGTTACAAAAGCATGAAAAGTGTGCAAGACGTTTTGGTGCAAGCGTAAAACGTCACCGTAGATCAGTCAGACACGAGCGAGCGCCAATGTCGGACATAGTTCTTGTTACTGGAACATGGTTAACATAACGCCGCTCTTGTAGAATAGAATGTGTAGACATTGTTAGGTATATTTTTGACATTTCTGTGGAGCAACTGGTTGTGTTATTGACATGTCAAGTGTAGAGTCGTAGTAAAGTAGACTGTGAAAAAACCACCTCCGAGCCGTGTTGTGCAGGATCGGTTTCCATTGTTATCATTTCCGCCTGTATAAGATGGAAGGACGTAATGGTCATCCTCAGCAGTTACACATACTTCCTTCCGCTTTATGGTAATCACTAGTCGTAGATCAGCTCACTTTTCTTGCCTCGACCACGCCACGTGATCAAGCCATTCAGGTATTTACTTCTCTGCCTTCCGCTTGTTTAGTTTAGTTTAATTTAGTTTAGTCGATGGATCAACATCACGGCACACGGGTGTAACCCATACGTGCTCCGTTTTCCTCCTACCTCAAACTTTAGTTTGGAGAAACTTAGCTCAGTGCACGAACTCGGTAGCACCGGCGAGGTTCCTGAAATACCTTGGGTAGATTTTTAACTCGAAACTTTGCCCGGGCGTAGCCGGTAGGTTAATCATTTTCAATTTTCAACTGCCAAGGGATATTTTACGTGCGCAAGAATACACACGGGCGTCCGATCTCACTACCCAGAGACCAGGGGAAATTTTATTACTAGAAGCCCACGTGAAAAAATCCCGGTCCTCATCGGGGCTTGAACCCGGGACCTCCAGCACTCAAGGCGGACACCATACCTCGAGACAACGCCCCCCCCCCACCCCTGTTTATTTCCCCTTAATCTATCCAATTATCTCACATTTCCCCAATGTGTTCCTTCTCATAACTTGACCAAACATATTGTGACTGTCTACGTCTAATTTATCTAATCAGTTTACGGTTTTCATTTGTGTATGTGTGTGTGTGTGTGTGTGTGTGTGTGTGTGTGTGTGTGTTTGTGTTTGTGTGTGTGTGTGTGTGTGTGTTGTTGTTTTTTGGGGTTTTTTTTTTTTGCAGCATTTCAATATTGTTCTAATCTCTTCAAAGCATATCCCATAATATACCTGATGCGATATGATTGTACCAATTCACATCTTTACGAATATTATTATTTGCCGGTATGTAACATTGTGGCATTTCTTTCTTCGATTAAACGTACAAAATCTATGTACTCTTACAGTTTAATTATAACCCTAGTTGTTTACTGTGCACAATAAACGTATCTACTTAATGTTGAATTTCGTGTTCGTTGTCCCCTGTCAATGTATATCCTTGCAGCACAGCTCTCTGAATAGGCTGAGATGAACTACTTCATTCTCAATCTTTATGGCAGCTCGTAATATTTATTTTACGAAAAATCACCCAGAAAAATTGGGAAAATAAGAGAGATCTCCATAACATGTTTGTGGATTTTAAAAAAGGCTTATGATAGTGTCCATGGGAATAGTCTATGGAATGCTATGCAGGAATTTGGAATACCAAGGAAGTTAATCAACATGACCAGACATGGAAGATACTTATAATATAGTAACATATAAAGGCAGGAAATCAGACCCTTTCCAAATAACATCAGGCTTGAAACAAAGTGATTGCACTATCGCCGCTCCTTTTCAATCTGGCTCTATAGAAAGTTGTAAGGAAGGTACAGGAGGAATGTGCTATTGGAGGAACATCCAGACTGCTTGGTTATGCAGATGACATAGATATTATAGGGGAAATGAACGAAGGATATCGGAAATATTGACTCGCTTAAAGGAAAAAGCTCAACAAATTGGGCTGGTTATCAACCAAGATAAGACAGAGTATATGGTAATTTCAAGAGAAGTAATGGCTAAAAACACTGGTCACATACAAATAGATAATATGACCATTACAAGAACGGAAACATATAAATATCTGGGTACAATCTTCAACTGCTCCAACATAATAAGGGAAGAAATACAAGCTAGAATCAACTCTGGAAATAAGATATACTATGCAATACATTTGCTAAAATCAAATGCGCTATCTCGTAACACCAAGATCAGACCAGTTGTGCTGTATGGCTCTGAAACCTGGGATACAACTAAAGGAGCCGAAGCCTTGTTACAAACCTTTGAGAACAGTCTTAAGACGCATCATTGAGCCCATTATGGATAAACAAAGTGGAGAGTGGAAAAGAAGAAGCAACAAAGACATTTATGATCTGTTTAAGTCCCCGCTAATCACTGGTATCATGAAGACTAATAGACTGCAACGCCTGGGACATATAGAAAGAATGGAAGATAATAGGGAAAAAAAAACTCGCTTACACTCAGGAAATACATGACCGTAGACCCCGAGGTAGACAAAGAAGACAATCAATCAATCAATCAATCATGTACCATGCCGGAAAGCGTGGGCGGTCATGACTCGCCATTTCACTCGATCACCAGTGTCGTGGATAAGCTCAGTGTTCCTGTCTCGTCCATGCCATGTGGCCAAGCCATCCAGGTATTTTCCTCTCGGTCTTCCTCTTGGTCTGTTCCCTTCGATCTTGCCAGTTGTCACTAAGTTCTCCAATCCATTTCTTCTCATAACATGTCCAAAAAATTTTGACTGTCTGCGTCTAATTTCTCTAATCAGTTTACGATGTTCATTTGTCTCCTGTAGTACTTGGTCATTGGTTTTTCTGTCTTTCCATGGTATTCTTTGAATTTTCCTCAGAAACCACATTTCTGCAGCCATCAGATGCTTTTCAGCTTGACTGCTCATTGTCCAAGTTTAACATCCATACAAAAGAACAGGCTCGATGTATCCCCTCAACACTCTTGTTCTCGTTTCAATTGCCATCTTTTTATTGGTCAGAATGTTTTTCATCTTGCTAAAGGCTACTTTCGCCATGGCGATTCTTGTTCTAATCTCTTCAAGGCATCTCCCATCAGATGTTATGACTGTTCCAAGATAATTGTACCGATTCACTTGTTGAAGAATATTTCCATTTACTTGTATATTACATTGTGGCATTTCTTCCTTCCTAGTGACGACCATAACCTGAGTCTTTTTACAATTTAATTCTAACCCCAGTTGCTCACTGTGTACAACAACCGCATCTACTAATTTTTGCAGGTCCTGCGCATTGTCTGCAGTTAATACTGTATCATCTGCATATCTAATGTTATTGATGTTTCGTCATCCAATGCTGATTCCATTTATATCCTCTACATTTCTAAAAATATTTTCACTGTATAGGGAAAAAGATCTGGAGACATCACACATCCCTGCCTAACACCTCTCTTAATTGGCTGATACTGTCCCACTTCATTATCAATCCTTATTGCAGCTTGTTGTTTCCAATATATGTTTTTTATAAGTCTAATGTCTTTCCCATCAATTTGTAGATATCCACCATGATGACATGTCTAGCTCTATCAAAAGCCTTTGTATCTACATCTATAAAACAGAATGTGGCTTTGTTTGTGTGTTTGTGGGGATTTATGTATTGGATACGTTCGATAACGGTACATCCGATTGAGATGAAATTTTCTACACGTCTTCCTTTCATTCCTCTACAACCCACTATAATAGTTTCTTAGTGTAAAATCTTCGACTTATTTAATAACAGTTACTTTTTCATTTTCATATTATAATGTCTATATAGCAGGGGGACTTCACTCTAGAAAAGTTATTTCAAGGGGCATAACTTTTAATAACATTTCTATATACTTTATAGTCATATTGTTGGACTTACTTGCACTATTATTAAACTCTTTGTCTATAGTTATTTTCAAGCATATGAGTTATAATAAATAATGATATAATCTTTAAGGCATTTTCAAAGTTTGCATAAAAATAATGCATAATGCATAACATTGTAACCCATCTATTTCTGCTTACAAAACTTATCAACTGTCATGTCGGTGAATAAAAACAGTTTTAAGTTACTGTTTACAGGCGAAACCACGCCGGGTCAGATAGATAGACAGACAGACAGATAGTCGGGAACGGAAGCTTATTTGACTACTTATATGAATGAATTAAATGACATGCTCCCCACCAGGGACTGGGTGAAGCCGGGACAGACAGACAGACAGATAGACAGACAAACAGATAGTCGGGAACGGGAGAGCTTATATGACTTTTTTTTTTTTTTTTTTTTTTTTTTTTTTTTTTTTTTTTTTTAGCATATCCTTTACAGGACTTAGCTGTCAACACCAGCATCTTTCAGCTGTATGTTGATCTCTTGGCAAGATTACGCTCAGTAGTTTGCCATTGCTTTCTGAGCGGCCGGCTCAGTATCCCACAAGTCACGAGCGGGGGTCGAACCGCCTCAGCTCTCGCTCCGCTACGAGACTCTGCGTGATAAACGGGATTACAGAGAGAAAGTGTTGTAACCCCACAGCCAGAGAGACCGGCCTTATATGACTACGTATATGAATAAAATGAGATGCTCCCCACCAGGGACTGGGTGAAGCCGGGTCAGACAGACAGACAGACAGATAGTCGGGAACGGGAGAGCTTATATGACTACTTATATGAATTAAATGAGATGCTCCCCACCAGGGACTGGGTGAAGCCGGGCCGGGTCAGCCAGACAGACAGACAGACAGACAAACAAGTAGACAGACAGACTGATAGATAGATAGATCCCCTCCAGGGCCTAGGCGAAGCCGGGCCGGGTCAGCTAGTAGTCAATAAAGCAACGATGTATATCCTTGTTTACTTCTATAGCACGTCCAATAACTGTTCGCAGCATATACACAGCATTTACTGTACCCCTTCCTTCTACAAACCCGCATTGTTCTTCCCCTATTTCAGGTTGTATCTTCTTCCTCACTCTTTGCATGATAATTCTTAGCAAAATCTTTGTGATGTGACTCATTATACTAATTGTTCTATGTTGATCACATTCCAAGGTTCCTGATTTCTTTGGGATTGCAATAAATACAGAGTTACATAATTCAGAAGGTATATCTCCAGTATCATATAATGTGTTCAGCAGTCTGGTGACTTGCACTAGTCCAAATTCTTCTAAAGCTTTAATCATTTCTGTTGTGGTGTTATCTGCACCGGGGGCCTTGCCAGCGTTCATATGCTTAAGAACATTTCGAACCTCCATCTCCAAAATTGGCGGTCCTTCATTATTAAATCTAATATCATACTGTTCGTCTCTGTTATCACCATAAAGGTGTTTCGCATAATCTGTCCATACATGTAGAATCTGGTCTTTTTCTATTATGATTTTGCCATCTTCAGTTTTTAGACACCCTTTTGATGTACTTGTTCTTTTATTAGTAAGTTCCTGAATTCTTTTGTGCACTAATTTGGTATTTTGACTTTTGTGTTGGTTTTCAATTTCTAAGCACTTTTCCTGAAGCCATGCTTCTTTTGCCTCCTTACATAATATTCTGACTTTTCTGTGAATTCCTTCGTATTTGACAGAATTATTTTTGTTGAGTCTTCTTGTTTCCATGAGGTGTAAAATTTCTTCAGTCATCCATTTCTTACGACCCACCTTCTTTAATTTTGGAATAGTTGTTTCTGCAGCCACATTGATTGAATTCTTCAACGTTTCCCATTGATCATCCACATCCTGGAATAGGATCTCTAGATCAGACAAAATTTCAAATCTGTTCTGCACTTCTATGTTGAATTTGTTTTGTATTTCCTTGTCATTACTCAATGTACACAAATCATATTTAGTGTTTCCTGTTATATACTTGACTTTCTTCAACTTTATCCTCAATGTTCCTGTGAGTAATCTGTGGTCACTATAACAATCAGCACTGGGAACTGTTTTTGCTAGTGTTAATGCGTTTCTAAATCTTCTGCTAATTAGAATGTAGTCAGTCTGGTTTCTAATCCTGCTATCAGGACTCCTCCATGTCCATAATCTTCTAGGGTGTTCCTTGAACCAGGTGTTTCCTACAATCATTTCCTGTTCTTTTGCCCACTCTACGAGTCTGTATCCTCTTTCATTTCTCTCTCCTAAACCATAGTTTCTTACTATGTATCTATCCCCTTGATTTCCTACTTTTGCATTGAAGTCCCCTATTATGATGTTTATTTCTGAATTTTTACATTTCTTTAAGGCAGACTCTATGTCATTATAACATTCTTCTACACTATCTTCACTGGATTCTCCTGTTGGGGTATATACTTGAATAATATTTATGCTAAAAGGTCTGCCACTTAATTTAACTAGTAGAACTCTGTCCGACACGGCCCAATATCCTTGAACAGATTTTGCTGTTTTCCGGTTTAAAATAATTGCCACTCCTCTATGACGATCTTCACCTCCAGAATAAATAATCTTGAAATCTTCTTCTATCTTGATGCCTGCTCCTGTCCATCTCGTTTCGCACATACCTAAAATATTAATTTTTTCCCTTTCAATTTCTTGTTTTATGTTCTCTAATTTTCCGTCGTTGTTTAACATCCTAACGTTCCAAGTTGCTAATTTTAACGTCTCTGTCCTTGTCTTGCTCTGATCAGTCTTTAAGCGAATCATGATATACTAGGCACTTTTAAAGAGGTAGTTTGCCGTTGCTTTCCTCTATGGGAGTGACCTTACTGGTCGGAGACCGCAGCCATTGACTCAAGAAGAGTTCCTCTGCCTGCCGTCGTGAAGCTCGAGGCCATGACCCACAAATATCTGTCGGCTGCCCTCAAAATTTCATCCACCACCTACCTTCAGTGGCTTCATTTGAAAACTTCCAATAAAAGGAACACAAAATAACAGCACATAATCCACAGGAAAACAATATTCATACGAAATCCAAAGGATAACATTAAATAGCGTCCCTCCGAAAAGTAACGCTTCATTTTGTCGCCATTGTACCGGAAGTAGACGGTGTAGAGATAAAATACATACAGACCTACAAGCACTTGGAATCAGTGACTGGCAAGAGAAAGCCAACCAGAGCGACGAATGGAGACGGCTTGTTTCTGCAGCAAAGAACCTCAATGAAAGAAGAAGAAGAAGAAGAAGAAGAAGAAGAAGAAGAAGAAGAAGAAGAAGAAGAAGAAGAAGAAGAAGAAGAAGAAGAAGAAGAAGAAGAAGAAGAAGAAGAAGAAGAAGAAGAAGAAGAAGAAGAAGAAGAAGAGTGTCCACCATTCTGCAATGCCAACGTCTAATTTATCTAATTAGTTAACGGTTTTTATTTGTTTCTTATAAGACGTGTTCGTTGTGTTGTCTGTCTTCCCATGATACTTTCCCTTTTCCTCACAAACCAGATTTCCCCTACCATTAGATGTGTTTCGGTTTCTCTAATCACTGCCCACATTTCACAGCCATACACACGTAGAGGTTTCATGTAGCACTTCAACAATTATTATTTTTTCCTCGTTGCAGCTGATATCTGTCTATGGGTCAGAAAGTTGTTTGTCTCTTTCGTATTGTTGTATATTAATTTAAAATGTTTGCATATCGTTTACAGGACATCGTGTCAACATCAGCATCTTTAAGCTGATTATTGATTTCTTAGCAAGATTACGCTCAGTAGTTTGCCATTGCTTTCTGAGCGACCGGCTCACATACCCCTAAGTTACCGACGCGGTTAGAACCGCTACCGATTCTCGCCGTCGTCACGTTACTCACGAGAGCATACGGGATTACGGAGAAAGTCGCAAAACCCTAGGCAGGGAGACCGGCTGTTGTATATAACATTCTAGTTTCGTTAACCTTTATCAGGCAATCGTCGTTAGTTATTCGTCTTAGGGACCACAACCCTTTGCTTCCAAGCTCTTCCTAATTTGTTCATTTATATTCCAAGATTCACTGCCATACAGCAATGTGGTTTCTATATAGCACTAAATAAATTTCTTTCTAAATGTCTCCCACAATATACAACCCGCAGTCATGTACAGACTAAGTGAAAGCATACAATAAGGCCAGCCACGTAAACGATGGACAAAGAGAATGGCATTCGATATATGAAGCCCATAAACGGGGGTACTCTTCCTGGATGTCCCTCTATCTACCGATCTGCTGTAGGATTTGAAAGCCTGTACATGCTGCTTGTGTTTCCTGGATGTTCCTCTCTTTAACAATATGCTGCAGGAGTTGAGAGCCTACACACGCTGCTTGTTTTCTTCCTGGATACTCTTGTCTTTAACAATATGCTGCAGGAGTTGAGAGCCTACACACGCTGCTTTTTTTCTTCCTGGATACTCTTGTCTTTAACAATCTGCTGCAGGAGTTGAAAGCATGTACATGCTGCTTGTGCTTCCTTGATGTTCCTCTCTGTACACATCTGCTGCAGGAGGCGCCGAGACTGTCTTGGTCTCGCTTGAAGTTCTAGGCATGCAGATTTACACACACACACTTAAAGCACCATTATACGTCCTTACGTACTCATGCGGGTATACTCATAAGCACGGACGCAGGCTGTCAGCACATAGTTACATACCCATGTTCGGTAATATTCACCTACGAATACACATTCACACATACACGAGTAGCTGCTCATATGCGTACAGTGTATCTCATAGGTCACGGAGAAGTCCAGAATCACGTGCAACCCGATGTGACTGTGGTTCCAAAGTGACTGAAAACATCACGTACGCACTCTGCCTGTTACATTCTCGAATAGCCAAGAATATTCTCGAAATCTATCATCAGGGACTATTTTAGCCGAGTATTTCCCTAGCTATTTTCAGCGCGTCTCTATCCGACCGAAGGGATTTAATACAGAGTAAGGACATGATATCTGGTCGGTTTCGTCACAGTTAGCTCGTACTCCTTTTTCAGCATTCACTCATTCTCAGACATAATATCCATATGTATGGATGATCATTCAAGAATCATTCATCAAATATTATTCATATTTGCATGTTAGGTGGTGTCACAAAATGAAACCGTGTGTTTATCCGGTTGATTATTACAGAGGATTTTCGGATTAAGCGGACGATCGACCAGCGACATCTATTTGTACTAACAGAGTAAACACAGTTGTACAGGTTACATCGTGTCAGCCCATAAACACATTTGGTGGTGAGTGAGAAGGATATGGAATGGTTCCGTTTGTCATCTATACTGCCGGACATCAGACGGAAATGGCTGCTGGGATTGTCACCACGGAACAGAAGAGTGACAAGTTTGTCAACATTTGAATGCAGATGGAAGCCGTGAGATCACAGGGGCAGATGTAAAACGGAAGTACCTGGTACGGAAAACAGTGCATCTGTCAATTCTTGGTTTCCGGAACATCAAGATGATTGGCAGCTTGGTATCGAAACTCTTTGTTGGGAGTTTACAGAAATTAGCTGGCTTGTTTTGAGAATCTAGGCAATTACTGACAACTTTGACAGGACTTAAGCCAGGAAAATAGTTTCCTGACAATGGATGATATGCGCAAATAACACCTGCAGGACGTCACCCATATCACGTGACCAATTTTAGGGGTTTGCCAGAAAACCATGATTGGAGACGGGGAGTTGACCAAGAACCGTGGATTATGATGGACGTGTTTGTGGGAGAGCTCTACAGTGTTAGATTAATTTAAGATTAACTAGCATGTGCCGTTATGGCAAAGTGTAGTAGCCATCCCGGGAATGAGGCGGTTTTTACATAAGGTAGTCAATATAGTCTATTAGTTCTAATTAATATAGACTGTAGCCTTGTTAAACTATAGTGTGATGATTAGCACTGTTAGTGGAAACTAGTTAGAGTAGAATAGTGATATTAACTCTGCTAGTTAAGAATAGATTAGTGAAGTGTTTATAAGCTTTACTAGTTGAGAATTGAGTAATGAGGGATAATTGGGATCTTCCCGTAGGTGTCCCTGGTGGGCGGGGTTCCGCATTCTGTTTGCTGATTTTTTCTTTGTCATAGCCTGATTCGGCTCTAGGTGGGTAGCTAATCTGCTCTATGACTAATTCTAGTTAGCTAAAGATCATTAAGCAAGGTGATAGGCTTACACTCAGCCGAAAGGATCAGTGACTAGTACTATCACCAGATGTGTTGTTTCTATCCTAGGTTCCCTACCAGATCCAAGGAAACTCAACAAGTTTTGGGAAAAAATCAAATCCAAAAGGGAAGAACACCAGTTCAAGAGTCACTAGAGTTGCATACAGAACGTAACTTACGCTAGAAGGAAATTGATTCATCAAAGAGAGTGATGCATACTGATGCACCACACAGCATTAGACAGTAGTAACGAACCGAGAACCGGCTAATAGTACCTAGTGTTAGTACAGTAACAATTAACATTAGTAATTAGCACTTATGAACTGAGTGGTTCAATGTGCAACGAGGATGATCTGTCGACTAACTAACTAACTAACTAACTGCGTACACACTACAAAAGACTTGTGCAGTTTGTTAAGGAACATTAGGAACGGACATTGTGTAGAGTGCAACCGGTCCATGATTAACTGTTAATACCACCGGTGTCTATTTCGGATGTTCATGAAATTGGATTACCAGAGGTCTACAGAGGCAAAGCAGTATCCGGCAAGATGGTTTCGGCAACGGGTGAGAAGTACATGTTCTGACGTAACGTGCTGTGGTCTATCTTTGCTGGGATCAGCTGACTGGGTTGCTGTCTGAGAGTCAGAGTCTACACACTTTATAGAACACGTCACACATTTTCTTCACATACACGTCTCATATACGTTACACTTTTATTTTAATAAATTACTCTTTATTAATTTCTAGAAGCAAGAGTTGTTGAGTATGTTGCGTTGGGGAAGTATGAGAAGGGGGCATAGTACGACAGTGTGAGAGTGATAGGAAAAGGTGTCCATAGGCTGATGGAGTGTGTTGGACGGAAGCTGGTGGATTCTCCAGAATATTGAGGGGGAAAAAAATAATATTATAATGTGGGTGTCGGATCTCCTCACTCCAGGGACGACACTTTAAAGGAGGACACGACATTATTGGGGGCTCGTAAACGTGATATTTGGACAGTGGGATCTCTCGTAAACGGGATCTTTGGACAGCGGGATCTATCGTAAACGTGATCTTTGGACAGCGAGATCTCTCGTAAACGGGATCCTTGGACAGCGGGATCTCCCGTAAACGGAATCCTTGGACAGCGAGATCTCCTGCAAGCAGGAACCTTTGACAGTGGGATCTTCTGACAACGGGGTCTTTTGACACGGGATCCTTAGTTATTAGAGGGAGATAACATTTTGGAGAATCCAGCTAGAGTGAATGTGGATAGGGGTTAGGACTAATTAATATCTTACCTGTTCACACTTCACACGTCTGCATAGGTCTGTGGTCCTGATTCTACTCTTGTCACTGAGTGAATGTGCTGTGTGTGTAATATCTAGATTTATAGTACTTGTTCATATATCTGTATAGTAATTTGCAGTTATATTGTACTCGACCTGCTAGCTTACCTCTCTGTATAATGGCCACCCCTAAACTAACCACGTTAGAATTAAAGGCAAAGGGGGAAGAAATGGGATTGGGGGGTTCTGCTCTAACGGATTACATACAGGAAGTGGAGAGAGAGTATCGTCAAGCAGAAAGGGAAGAGCGAAAGGCCGAGTTGGAATTGAGAAGGATGGAGTTGGAACAAGCAGCTAAGAAATTGGAAGCTGAGCAAGCAGCTAAGAAATTGGAAGCTGAGCAAGCAGCTAAGAAATTGGAAGCTGAGCAAGCAGCTAGGAAATTTGAAGCTGAACAAGCAGCTAGGAAATTAGAAGCTGAACAGGAAGCACAGAAAAGGGAGCACGAGTACCGGATGAGGGAACTCGAGTTGAAGAGTCAATCTAATGGAGAAACTGAGGGAGCAGTTGGAGGTTCCTCCATCCCAGGCTCAACACCAGTAGGTGGACATGGGTACCAGGCCATGAAGTTTCCTTTGGCGGTCTACGAGGAGGACAAAGAGAAGATTGACCAGTACCTTCAACGCTTCGAGGCTATGTCGGTTGCTATGCGTCTGGAGCGTAACAAATGGAATCTTAAGCTATCCCAGGGATTACGCGGGACCGGTTACGAGGTTTATACTCGCCTGCCACCAGGACATGAGAACAATTATGACGAGTTAAAGACGGCTCTGCTGAAACGATTCGAGGTTACGTCACATACCTACCGGAAAAAATTTCGAGCAGCGAAACGAGAACCGGGAGAGTTGTTTGCCGCCTACAGTTTGCGTCTTAAATCTTATCTCCATAAGTGGATGGATTTGGCTGGGTTCGCACATGACTATGAGAGTCTGGAAGAGCTCATGGTGGTCGACCAGCTGAAGAAGCAAATGTCTAAACCTCTCAGGACGTTCCTGGGAGAACAAGGAGCGGAACGTATTGACCTCGTGACTAAATTAGCAGAACGGTTCGTCGAGGTACATGGGGAGGCAGGGGAAAACCTTTCCACCAACACCAAAAGTCAAGAGAAACATGACAAGAAGAAAGCCAAAAACTCAGGAACCAAAAAGTGGGAACCTTATGTGCAAAAATCAGAGGATAGTTCAGAGAAGAAGAAGGAGGGAAGCAAGAGCACTTCAAGCTCTACACCTAAACGACCGTGGTCGGAGAAGTGGTGTTCAATTTGTAAGTCACCCTCTCACAATACGAGGGACTGCAAATCGAAGGCTAAGAACCCTCACTTCGCAGCATGTCAAGTGACTTCCAAGGAGGTTGTCACGGAAAATGCCAAGGTCAACAAGGAAGCTCGCCACCAGGAGAGCTCACTCAAGTCTGGCAATAGAAAATCTAGGACAGGGAAATGGTGCAACCAATGTCAGTCGAATACGCACAATGCTATTGACTGCAGAGGAGAGTCAGGAGACACTCAATTCGTCGTGTGCCCCGGGAAACCTAAGGTGGAGCCCACCGAACAGGTCGAGGCCGAGGAAGAGACTCCAGACCAGGAAAAACCACCTGTAGTGGAATTGGTAGAGGTTAACGGTCGTCAAGTGGAGTGTTTATACGACACAGGACTGGACGGGGAGGCCGTGATTTCTGCGGATCTGGTACATCCAGAACAATTCACAGGTGAAACCTTGGATATACAGCCTGCACAGAAGAGTGCTGTAGTCATGAAGTTGCCCATTGCTAATGTGGAGATTCGCTCAAGGTACGTCACCGGCACCATCAAGGCCGCTGTATTGACCGATCCCATTTTCCCAGTCATCCTAGGTTGCCGGTATGTCTTTCTGGGAATGCCCAGGGAGCCAATCCATATGGGAGCAATGCAGACTCGCTCTCAGACGAAAACGGAAGAGGCAGATGCAATTGTGACTAACCCAATGCCGGGGGAGCTACGAACTGCCCAGAGTGAGGATGATACTTTACGTCCTTGCTACAAAAAGCTGCAGAAAAGTGCTGATCCACCAGGACGGGGGCAGTACTACATGAAGAATAGGATACTCTACAGGAGAGCAGGAAGGGGAGACAACCTATACGGTCAGTTGGTCGTCCCGAGAGCTCATCGGTCCCAGATTCTTCATATGGGGCATACCATCTCCTTTAGTGGACACATGGGTATTGCCGCCACCATGCAGCGAATTTCCTGCCATTACTATTGGCCGGGAATGACAGATGATGTGCGTCGGTATGTGAAGTCATGCCCTGAGTGCCAGAGGGTGGCACCGAAACACTGGACAGCACCGGTGATGTTGGGTGAGATGCCCATCATGAACTCTCCTTTCGAGAGGGTAGCCATCGATATCGTGGGTCCACTTCCCAGGACTAGGAAGAGGAACATGTATATACTCACAATGGTGGATTGCTGTACCATGTGGGGTGAGGCTATACCGTTGACCACGATTGACTCGAAAAGAGTGGCGGACGCACTGATGGAGGCCTTTACCAGATTAGGCTTTCCGGATCAAATTCTGACGGATAATGGATCTCAGTTTTGTGGAAAACTCATGGAGGAGGTATTTAGGGTGTTTCACTCTAACCACATACATACCAGCCCTTACCACCCTCAAGCCAATGGACAAGTAGAGCGTTTCAACGGCACGTTGATGACAATGCTCAGGAAACTAGCGCAGGAAAAACCTGATAGGTGGGATGAATATATCCCAGCAGCACTCTTTGCCTATCGGGAAGTTCCTCATGGCTCAACAGGACTACCACCCGCTACGTTGCTGTTTGGTCGTCCAATCAAAGGACCGTTGGAAGCCATGTTGAGGAGTTGGACTGAAGAGAGGACGTCAGAAGAAGTGATCTCATCCTATCAATACGTGGAGGAACTGAAAGAAAAACTCCACAAGGGATGGACTCTGGCAAATCAAAACTTGAAAAAGGCCAGGAAAAGACACGCGGCTTACTACAACCGTAGGTCTAAAGAAAGATCTCTAGAGGTAGGAGATAAAGTCTTGTTGCTACTCCCAACGGGAAACAACAAACTGGAGATAGGTTGGCAAGGACCATTTCCCGTGGAAAGGGGAACCAACTATCAGATCCGGATCCGGGGAAAGTCGAAGATTTTCCATATCAATCTTTTGCGGAAATATGAAGAGAGACCCGGAGACAAGGCAGCGCACCTCATGGCAATGGCAGTTGCAGTGGAGACGGAAGTGGGAACCAGCGAGGGCAGGGAATATCCCTTGGTACACCAGGAAACCTATAGGGATGTTCAAGTGAACCCTGATCTGACCTCCCGGGAGAGGGAAAGGATAACCCAGGTTCTCAAGTCTCATAAGGAGATACTGACGGATAAACCAGGACAAACGAGGTTGGTTGAGTTCGAGATGACTTTGACCACACAGGAGCCTGTTCGCCAAAAGGTTTACCCAGTGCCATTCTCTAAAGAAAAGGCCCTGGAGGAGGAAATACAAAAACTGTTGGAGGATGACGTGATTGCACCATCCACATCCCCATACAATGCGGGGGTAGTTTTGTTACGCAAACCAAGTGGAGAACACCGGTTGTGTATAGACTACCGACTTCTGAACAGTCACACACAATTTCAGGTGGAACCTTTGCCGAATCCAACTCAGTTATTCGCTAGGCTCCATAAGGCTCGGTACTTTTCAAAGGTGGATCTGAGTCGGGGGTACTATCAGATACCAGTCAAACCGGAGATTCGACCACTGTTAGCTTTCAGTACACCCAGTGGACACTACGAATTCAAGGTCATGCCCTTTGGACTCAGCAATGCACCTAGTGTGTTTACACGTATGATGAGGACTTTACTAGATCCGTTACAGGATCCGTCCATCATCTCATTCATGGATGATATTCTGATTTCCAGTGACAGCCTGGATGACCACTTACAATCCTTGGAGAGAGTGTTTAATAGACTCAAGGAAGCAGGGCTTACTGCTCGTCCAACCAAGTGCATGATTGGTTACCAGACTCTGGAATTTCTAGGTCACACCATCACTCCAGGACACATTGTCCCAGAAGAGAAGAACCTGGAGAAAATCAGAAATGCACCAAGACCTAAAACGAAGAAGGATGTGCGATCTTTTCTCTCGTTGTGTGGGTTCTACCACAAATTTATCCCACATTTCACGGAACTGGGAGCTCCGTTGACGGAAACCTTGAAAAAGGGATTCCCGGACCAAATGATTTGGACACCAGAATGTGAGAATGCCTATAGTCAGTTAAAGGAGGCCTTGGTCAGCAAACCTGTATTACAGCTCCCTGACCTTTCCAAACCATTTGTGTTGAGAACGGATGCGAGTGCGATTGGTATTGGAGCCGCTTTGTTACAGGAAGGAAAAGACGATGCTTCGGTTTTGAAACCTGTGGCATACGCAAGTAAGAAACTTCTACAGGCGGAGAGGAATTATTCAACCGTCGAGAGAGAATGCTTGTCCCTCGTATGGGCAGTGCAAAAATTTCAGCCATATTTGTATGGAGTTAAGTTTCGAGTCCAGTCGGATCATCAACCTCTGATGTTCCTGGCTACTTCTCAGAAGCTCAATGCCCGTTTGATGCGGTGGTCGTTGTTACTTCAACCTTATAATTTCACAGTAGAGTACATTCCTGGGAAGGAAAATGTTGGAGCGGATTTCTTATCAAGACACCCAGCTCCTGAAGAAGAAGAATGAATCATCTGGATTAAACTCACGGTGGAGAAGAGTGAGATGGACTACTCTCTTAGGAGGGGGCCTATGTCACAAAATGAAACCGTGTGTTTATCCGGTTGATTATTACAGAGGATTTTCGGATTAAGCGGACGATCGACCAGCGACATCTATTTGTACTAACAGAGTAAACACAGTTGTACAGGTTACATCGTGTCAGCCCATAAACACATTTGGTGGTGAGTGAGAAGGATATGGAATGGTTCCGTTTGTCATCTATACTGCCGGACATCAGACGGAAATGGCTGCTGGGATTGTCACCACGGAACAGAAGAGTGACAAGTTTGTCAACATTTGAATGCAGATGGAAGCCGTGAGATCACAGGGGCAGATGTAAAACGGAAGTACCTGGTACGGAAAACAGTGCATCTGTCAATTCTTGGTTTCCGGAACATCAAGATGATTGGCAGCTTGGTATCGAAACTCTTTGTTGGGAGTTTACAGAAATTAGCTGGCTTGTTTTGAGAATCTAGGCAATTACTGACAACTTTGACAGGACTTAAGCCAGGAAAATAGTTTCCTGACAATGGATGATATGCGCAAATAACACCTGCAGGACGTCACCCATATCACGTGACCAATTTTAGGGGTTTGCCAGAAAACCATGATTGGAGATGGGGAGTTGACCAAGAACCGTGGATTATGATGGACGTGTTTGTGGGAGAGCTCTACAGTGTTAGATTAATTTAAGATTAACTAGCATGTGCCGTTATGGCAAAGTGTAGTAGCCATCCCGGGAATGAGGCGGTTTTTACATAAGGTAGTCAATATAGTCTATTAGTTCTAATTAATATAGACTGTAGCCTTGTTAAACTATAGTGTGATGATTAGCACTGTTAGTGGAAACTAGTTAGAGTAGAATAGTGATATTAACTCTGCTAGTTAAGAATAGATTAGTGAAATGTTTATAAGCTTTACTAGTTGAGAATTGAGTAATGAGGGATAATTGGGATCTTCCCGTAGGTGTCCCTGGTGGGCGGGGTTCCGCATTCTGTTTGCTGATTTTTTCTTTGTCATAGCCTGATTCGGCTCTAGGTGGGTAGCTAATCTGCTCTATGACTAATTCTAGTTAGCTAAAGATCATTAAGCAAGGTGATAGGCTTACACTCAGCCGAAAGGATCAGTGACTAGTACTATCACCAGATGTGTTGTTTCTATCCTAGGTTCCCTACCAGATCCAAGGAAACTCAACAAGTTTTGGGAAAAAATCAAATCCAAAAGGGAAGAACACCAGTTCAAGAGTCACTAGAGTTGCATACAGAACGTAACTTACGCTAGAAGGAAATTGATTCATCAAAGAGAGTGATGCATACTGATGCACCACACAGCATTAGACAGTAGTAACGAACCGAGAACCGGCTAATAGTACCTAGTGTTAGTACAGTAACAATTAACATTAGTAATTAGCACTTATGAACTGAGTGGTTCAATGTGCAACGAGGATGATCTGTCGACTAACTAACTAACTAACTAACTGCGTACACACTACAAAAGACTTGTGCAGTTTGTTAAGGAACATTAGGAACGGACATTGTGTAGAGTGCAACCGGTCCATGATTAACTGTTAATACCACCGGTGTCTATTTCGGATGTTCATGAAATTGGATTACCAGAGGTCTACAGAGGCAAAGCAGTATCCGGCAAGATGGTTTCGGCAACGGGTGAGAAGTACATGTTCTGACGTAACGTGCTGTGGTCTATCTTTGCTGGGATCAGCTGACTGGGTTGCTGTCTGAGAGTCAGAGTCTACACACTTTATAGAACACGTCACACATTTTCTTCACATACACGTCTCATATACGTTACACTTTTATTTTAATAAATTACTCTTTATTAATTTCTAGAAGCAAGAGTTGTTGAGTATGTTGCGTTGGGGAAGTATGAGAAGGGGGCATAGTACGACAGTGTGAGAGTGATAGGAAAAGGTGTCCATAGGCTGATGGAGTGTGTTGGACGGAAGCTGGTGGATTCTCCAGAATATTGAGGGGGAAAAAAAATAATATTATAATGTGGGTGTCGGATCTCCTCACTCCAGGGACGACACTTTAAAGGAGGACACGACAGGTGGGTATTTATATTTATGTGATTTCCCAACGATAACATAAAATGTTTCACATCATTGATATCACAATGAAATCGCTTATATCACAATAATTCACCAGAAACATCATATCTGTAGGAATGATAATTAGTATATGTCTGTGCTTTACACATGATAAATTCACAGATTTAACTACTATGACATTACAATGAATTCTCATCCTTCATCAGAAATTATAATATTTCCTGATGATAATTAGTCATTCATACTAATGGGTTTTATCAAATGATACTTACTGGATCTGTTTAACAATAATGAATCATGCATGACAAAAGCATGCTCTTCAATGACATAGACGTATGTGATCATTAGGCATACTTATGAAATTCACCAAGGATTTAGCAACATTAAATCCATGAGTCACCACATGCTTTCATCAAATACATACAATTTATGTGATATACTCAATCCACATTCAGGCATTATGAATCTTAACAATTCTAAGATGCCGGTTGACTAAGTATTATTGTGTGGCACAAATATTACTTCCCTATGTTTACAACATTGAAAATATATTTGACTCACCGCATGGGTGCTTTAATTCAACACATACAATTAGGATCACTATAGGACTCTAGTTGGTTCTCGTGTGTTCATGAAATACAAGAAAAATATGTGTTTGCCCAGGCGCTCATGTAAAAAAAAAAAAATCTACTGACTAATGTACTCAAATCTACTTGACTATACACATTACACTAATTTCTCTATCAATGCTGACACAGGTAAACTAGTTTTAAATCTTAAGTTACCACTCCTAAATCAATACTAAATGAGTTGACTACATAAGGAATATGTACAACTTCAGTCTAATCCTTAACATTACTAAGTTGTTTAGCTGGGAGAAAATAAAAAACTGTAGTTTTCTCCTAATGTACAGTTATCTATGACTATGCTAACTGAATATAATATTATTTAATTTCTACTAAATTAATTTCTTAAGAACTCATCATTCTAAATCACTACTGATTTAACTACTTAAGAAATAAATGTACAACTTAGACTAATGCTTATGCATTAAATCAGTTGTTTACTTGGGAGACAAATAAAACTCACTATGGTTATTCTTAATGGACAGTTTACTCATAAGCTATGAGAACTGAATATTTTATTTAGTTCTTATTAAATTAATTTAAGAACTTACCACATGGTTTTATAATACTGACTTACCACTCTTCTTCTGGTAAGAATACTCACAGACTGAACTAAAATTTAAAATAAATATTATATTTACCGTCATCCGAGCAGGATGGCTTCTAACACAGAGTTCAGGATCCAAGCCCTGAAAATGTGGCATATAGCATGTAGTTTATTTCATCTCCCACTTTGATGTTCTTTCAATGTTTAGGTTGCTACAATTTTGCCATGCCGTCGGACCCAGTGGTCCCTTCTCGTGTTGGGCTGTCTATCAAACAAACCGCATACACTGCTGTCATGCCTTTTTATTTTAGTTCGTTGTGTTCCGGTGGTGACGTCACAATGGGTCAATGAAAAAGAAGAATTTAGCGAAGAACAAATTATCCCTGAGGCGGTGTCAAACTTTAATTGTCGACGGGAAATATTTACCGTGATTTTACCCTTGTGAAAATTTATATTATACTTCTTCTTCTTCTTCCATTGAGGTTCTTTGCTGCAGATACAATCCGTCTCCATTCGTCTCTCTGGTTGACCTTCTCTTGCCAGTCGTTGATTCCAAGTGTTTGTAGGTCTGTATATGTATATATATATATATATATATATATATATATATATATATATATATATATATATATATATATATATATATATTATCTCTCCACCGTCTTCTTCGTCTAACTCGGGGTCTACGGTCATTTATTTCCTGAGTGTAAGCGAGTTTTGTTTCCCTAGTACCTTCCATTCTTTCTATATGCCACAGCCATTGCAGTCTATTAGCCTTCATAATACCAGTGATTAGCGAGGGCTTAAACAGATCATAAATGTCTTTGTTACTTCTTCTTTTCCATTCTCCAATTTGTATATCCCTAATGGGTCCAAAGATGTATCTTATAACTTTGTTCTCAAAGGTTTGTAACAAGGCTTCGTCTCTGTTTGTTGTACTCCAGGTTTCAGAGCCATACAACACAACTAGTCTGATCAGTGTTTTGTATATTGTGATTTTGGTGTTACGATATAGCGCATTTGATTTTAGTAGGTGTTGTAGTGCATCGTATATATTATTTCCAGAGTTGATTCTAGTTTGTATTTCTTCCCTTATGATGTTGGATCAGTTGAAGATTGTACCCAGGTATTTGTATGTTTCCGTTATTTTAATGGGCATATTATCTATTTGTATGTGGCCAGAGTTTTTAGCCATTCTTTCTCTTGAAATTACCATATATGCTGTCTTATCTTGGTTGATAACCATCCCCCATATGTTGAGCTTTTTCCTTTATGTGAGTCAATATTTCCAATGTCTTTTGTTCATTTTCCCCTATAATATCTATATCATCTGCATAACCAAGGAGCTTGGGTGTTCCTCCAATATCACATTCCTCATTTACCCTCCTTACAACTTTCTCTAGAGCAAGATTGAAGAGTAGCGGCGATATTGCATTGCCCTGTATCTTCCATGCATAGTCTGGTCATGTTGATAAACTTCACTGGTATTCCAAATTCCTGCATAGCATTCCATAGACTATTCCTATGGACACTAGGATACGCCTTTTTAAAATCCACAAAAATGTTATGGAGATCTCTTTTATATTCCCAATTGTTCTCGACTATTTGTCTCAAGATAAATATCTGAGCTATTGTTGATCTGTTTTGTCCACAACCCACCTGGTAGTCGCCTAATATGTCTTCTAAATATTGTTTTAGTCTATTTAGTAATACTGCAGATAGTATCTTATAGCTTGTGGACAGTAGTGATATTCCTCTATAATTTTCACATTGGAACTTGTCTCCTTTTTTAAAGATAGGTACCAATAATGACTCTTTCCAGTCATGGGGTAATTCTTCTGTCCTCCAGATTTTTATTATTAGTTCGTATAGCTTTAGATGTAATGCAAGGCCACCTGCTTTTATAAATTCAGCATTAATTCCATCAGCCCCAGTTACCTTATTGTTTTTAAGTCGTGTGATTACATATAGGATTTCTTCAATTGCAGGTTCTTCAATTTGTGGTTCACACGTTAGAACGTTTTCCTGTGGGAAAGTGTTACTTGGAGCTTCATAATTTAGTAATACAACAAAATATTCTGTCCATGTGTTGTAGATTTCCTCATTGGTATTTATCATATTCACATGTTTGCCTTTTAAACCATATGTGTTGTGTTGGTGCCCTCGTTTCATTGACTTCAGTGAGACGAGAATATTGTCTTTTTAGAGTGTTCTGCATCAATATCCTTTCTGCATATCCATTTATGTTTTGGATTAAACAATCCACTATGTCATCATCCAAAAACATTTTGAGAAAATCTATAGGTGTTTGGGATTGATAAAGTACAGGGTTAACGTGAAACCTTCGAGGACGAAACTCAAACTTCGGTTTTGTTTCCCCTTCTGACACATCTTGCCATGTCGATGCTGTTGATGATGATGGGAGAGGTGTATCACGCTCTAATGAAGCTTGGAAAGTTGAGTTTTTACCTCCAGTTTTATTCTTATTTTGTACTGTTTGCTTTCCTATGCGCTGAGTAATAATTGTGACATCCTGACATTCATTGGCAGACACCTCAGATGATGACTTTCACTGTCATTGTTGTAGGTTTCTCTATCACCACTTGCTGAATCACTACTAAAACTACTATCTGAATCTTCGTTCAAATCTGAATCACTATTGTCTAACACTTGTTCAAACAGCAATCTAGCTTGCTCTGATGTCAGTCTGCGAGGCCGTATACTCGAGGGCGTTGTCATTTTTGTAAAAACCCAAAACAAACTAACACTAGTTTAAAACTCAAAATACTCACAAAAATCAATGGATGAAAACCTTTGACCTTAATATGCCGAAAGGAAAGTGTTTCGAGT
Source organism: Cepaea hortensis (assembly GCA_963921405.1). Taxonomy (NCBI): domain Eukaryota; kingdom Metazoa; phylum Mollusca; class Gastropoda; order Stylommatophora; family Helicidae; genus Cepaea; species Cepaea hortensis. Next base: position 20,747 of record CAWUFQ010000009.1, on the reverse strand, counting down.
CTCTGAATTTTCAATTTAACGTCACTTAAAATTGCGGAAGATAGAAGAAATGTATCAAACAAACCACTGTTTACAATGTGGCAATGTATGGGCCCGTGGGCGTCTCTGACGGTAAATTGTGGCGATGTATGGGCCCTTGGCAGAGAAAGAGTTAAGAAAACTTTCTGGATTTGTTTTTCTGGTGATTAGTTTCCATATCTTTGATTATATTATTCATATATTCTCGCTTCTGCTGTCGAACTATTTTTGTAACCTCTTTACATTCATTTCTATATTGCTCCTCCTTTTGGATGTTGTTGATGTCATTTACCCATAAATGTCTGGCATTATGTTTCCTAATGACTGCTTCTTCACATTTTTGATTGAACCATCTGTTCTTTCTATACGTGGTTAACACACCGAGACATTCTTCTGCGGTAGATTGAAATTGTATTCTTGATGTTCAACCAAGTTTGGTCAATGCTTTCCTCCAAAGGGTTTTTCAGAGTTTCAAGTTTACATTTTATTTCATCTGTAAATTTCTCTTTGACTGTAATTTCTTGAACTTTTTCTCTGTTATATGTTGGGTGTAATCTTTGTAATTTAGGATAGAAAGCTCTCTTAAGTTTTATGTTAAATTTTGCTCCGACGAAGAAGTGGTCGCTGTGGCACTCAGCTCCTCTATAACTTCTAACTTGTTGTATGTTAGATGCATTTCCATTGGTAATTAAAATGTGTTCTATTTGATTATAGGTTCTCTTGACACATGATTTCCAAGTTTCTTTGTGTATATCCTTTCTTTGTAGTCTGGTACTGCTAATCTGCAGTCCGTTGGCTTCTGCCAGGTTGATGACTCTCCATACAGAATCATTTGAAGTTGTATGTAGGCTTTCCATACTGGCCACTTTTTTATGAGTTTGCTCTCTACCTATTTTTCCATTGAAGTCTCCCAACACTATCCGGATGTCCTGTTTGGGGGTTTCTTCTATGACATCTTCTTGATTATTATAAAAGTCTTCTTTAATATAATCTTCTTTCTCTTCAGTAGGTGCATGCACATTAATCATCGTTATATTTTTCCATTTACCTTTTATTCGTAATTTACTAATCCTGTCATTAACAGCTTTAAAATTTAGAACGTTCCCCCATAACTCTTTTTGATGACAAATCCTGTTCCTAATTCATGTTTATTTTGGGTGTTTCCTCCATATATTATAATCATTCGATTTTGCTCTAAAGTGCCTTCTCCTGGCCACCTTATTTCTTGAATTAATGTTATATCAATTTGATATTCAATCAGTTCCCGGGTTAGTTCTTCGGCCTCTCCAGCTCGACATAGTGTCCGTACATTCCATGTTCCAAATCTCACAAGTCCTTTAACAATCAGTCCGAATTCGAGGCTCATGTATTTGTTTCGTAACAAAATAGTTTTTACAAAGGTGGAGATGTTAACGCCACGCTTCAACCCCCTACCTGGAGGACCAGGAATAAATATTACAATGACATCTTGAAATAATATTTCCATATCGGACAGTGCATTAAATATGTTCTTTATCTCTACGTTGAATGTATCATTTATCTCCCCACTCATTCAGATCCCGTAGATCAAATTTTGTGTTTCTTGGTGTATATTTTGACTTTCTTTAATTGTATATGTCTATTTCTTGTGATTAAGCTATGGTCGCTGAAGGAATCTGCGCTTGGTATAAATTTTTTTTGTTTTTTGTTGTTGCGACTTTTATGCATTTCGAAATCTTCGTTTGATGAGAATGTAATCAATCTGATTAATGATCATATGATCAATACTCATCCATGTTCATAATCTCCTTGGAAGATAATGATACCACTTGTTTCTAATAATCATATCATGCGCTTTTGCCCACTCATTAGACTGGGGATATAGTTTAATTCCACTAAACAGCCCTTGAATAATATACATTACCGGAGATCGAAAATAACCACTTACGCCAGTTTGAAAAACGGATAAGCGCATGTGAATGCAGATGTGTAATTGCATTCCTTCTAACTAATGTGATCAAATAATTGTTATATGACCCTCTTGGAACTCAAATTCTGTGCAAGACTGGGGTTGAGTATTGTCAAACCGATAGTTCAGATAAGTGTTAGAAAATAAATATGTGCGGGCATAATGTTAATCCGATATCTGGAAACCTCATGTTTCCGAACTCCTTTCCTTATGGCGCACGTTGTGTTTAGACAGGAGAAGAAATTGCCACAAAGATTATTATTATGCGTAATTTGTGGATGAACCGATGTGTATATATGGAAACTGTCGAGAGCATATTTCATTGCTTCGATCACCTTGAATGTCATAAATAAAAGCCGCCATTGCCTGAATAGAGTGCTAGAAGAAATAATATGTGGAAAACGATGCTCAAATGCAGGCGATATTACCAGGCGATGTAAATAACATCTACATTATTTTCAACACCATCCAGTGCCATGCCGTAAAGAATGGCATATAATTCTACAAGAACAGCACGAAAACTATGTGTTTATCGACTAGATTTGGGAAGTAAAGGATTCAAAGGGGATAACTGAGACATCCTATAGCAAGACTAATAGAACGTCGAAGCCACCTTGGAGGCTTTTATTTTTATTTTATTTTTTTTTTTTGGGGGGGGGGATTGTTTTAAATTCTAAATTTAATTCTTAATTTCTTTAAATTCTTAATTTTTTTTTAATTGTTTTAAATGCTTGTGGCAACACCACTGATGAATATGCTAATTTATAGGGTGTCGCCAACTTTTTCACAAAGTACAGGATATAATATAGATTCAAGCGGAATTGTTTTTATGGGTAGTCGTGATTGATAGCGTCTTTTCAGCGTTTTCTGCTGGTGAATGAAGCTACTTTGTGTGTGACGACTCAGTGCTAGATAATCTTCTCTTCTCATCCGTGTGTGTGTTCGCATACTATTGAACTTTTCATTCAGACATTGACGTAAGCAACCGAACACTACAGACAACTGCATTCTACAATCGAAATTAATGAGTTGTCCCTAGCAAATAATCAGACCTCTGCACTCAAACTAGTCAATGTAATTAACTAGCTTTCAATAGCTACGCAAATCGCAATGAATGATTATCGTTAGTTGCAAACAGTTGTACACTAGCATGGTAGCTCCTGATGCAATAATGTGTAGTTCTGAGTTCCAAGAACCCCAGGAAGAGAAAAACTTGTCGTGTGTATAGGGCAGTTGCAATCTAGTTCACGAACTAACTGTAGACGGACACCATATCTAAAACTGTATGCATCAAAACATCGTGATTACCTCTATTGTATACTCACTCGACATACAACGTTGCGACCTCCGGCGGCCTTTTCTCTAAGACTTCATGCATACCATACAGTGGACATTGAATAACAGACCAAGTAAGGTGTCAGATAAGCATGTGTTTTACACCAAATCGTATTAGAAAGAATATTTAGGTAAAACATGTTAAATACTTGGCAACTGAGAATCATTGCAGCAGAAAACCTTAATCGGCGGGTTGTCTTTGCTAGTATCAAACATAACTGAAGCGTTACAGCAAACATCAACGATCAACTTGTTTATTAAAGACGAACATCGATACCATTCGCTTCTTCGTACCATTAACAAATCTCTACGACCGTGTTTGGTGTATTTATCAGGCACATGCATATGTGCCAGCCAAAAATAAACTTTGACAAATACTGAATCTATAATTGAAGGAGTATGGCACTAGATATATTATCACTGTGTAGATGGCACTTTCTTTGAAATATTATCCACCACGTGAGTTTACATACGAGTTATCTAAGATATTGCAATAATTTAATCGTATTTTAGTAGTTTCTGATTTCTATAAAAGCATTTTAATTTAAAACACATGCTATACTTTTTCTACTTAATTATTTGCTTTAAACTATCTTAAATTATAATCGAATATATTAGGTACATTGTTACCCTTGTTTAAATCACAGTTCTAGTTGTTTCCCCTGACGCTATTAATTATATTATATCTATTTCTAAATATTTACCTATGAAACATTACATTGATCGACATGAGTTGCAATATTTATAACGCAATGCGGAAGACGGAACAGAATACCAGAGTCAATCAATCAATCATGTGCTATGCCGGAAAGCGTGGGCGGTCATGACTCGCCATTTCACTCGATCACCAGTGACGTGGATCAGCTCAGTGTTCCTGTCTCGTCCATGCCATGTGTCCAAGCCATCCAGAGGCGATTAGTGAAAAGTACTGCACATTATTTCAGGTCTGTACTGTGTGCTTGTGTTTCCTGCGCCTGATTCCCTCCATCAATATGCTGCAATGATGGGGTCAGTGCCAAGGTGTTTCAGGATCACCATCATGATCAGATGCCATGCCGATAAACGTGGGCGGTCAAGTTTCGCCATCTCACACCATCACCAGAGTCATGGATCAGCTCTGTGTTTGTGTCTCGATTATACCATGTGGCCAAGCCATACAGGTATTTACCTCTCTGCCTTCACTTTGTACTTTTCCAATCAAACTTGCCAATTGTCACCATTTATCTAGTTCACTCCTTCTCATAACGTGACCAAAACTATTGACTGCGACGTCTAATTTCCGTAATCAGTTTACAGTTTTCGGTGTTTATTGTAGGACCTGCTAATTTATTCTCGTGGCCTCCTTTAGTATTCTTTACATTTTGCCCAGAAACCATATTTCCACTACCTGAAGATTTTTTTTTTGTTTCAACGTGTCTACTCATTGTACACGTTTCACAGGCAGACAAAAGTGGAGGTTATATGTAGCACTTCAACAATCTTTTTCTCTTCACACTTGACATCTTTCTGTTGGTCAGTATGTTTTCCATCTTGCAAAATTCTACCTTTGGCAAAGCGATTCTTGTTCTAATCTCTTCAGGGCACATTTCATGCTGGTGTCCTGCATGCGTCAGTTTAGTTTTTAACGTTGCTTTCAGAAAGCAAAGGCAAACTCTTTGAGCTCAGCAGTGCGGTCACTAAGCTTATGTTATTCCAGTGCTATGTTTTCACTGATGTAAATAAAGACATACTTTTACCTATACCGTCATTTATTGACACTGTTCTATTCAATACAAAGCTATATATCTGCACAGGATTAGTTCCTCATATACAATTTAGATCCTGCTGTGCGGCCATTGGTGCCGTTAAATATCAGTGGCATGATTACCGACAATGCTGACATACCTAGGCCGCCGTCTAATTTAATCTTCTGTCAGGTCATCTCATGATAGCATTTGCCAGTTCAGTGTCCGTAAAATCCAAATATACTGGTGGCAGGACCTAGCCTTGGTGAACAGACCTGAGCTACGATTCTAAAAGTATTTCATAAATTGTTTCTGGTATCCCTAGCTGGTTTATGTCTCATTTCCATTGTCGCTAGAATCACTAGCTGCTTCATGTTTTATCTTCATTGTCTCTGGAATAATTACTGCTTCAAGTCTGATCTTCATTGTCTCTGGAATAATTACTGCTTCAAGTCTGATCTTCATTGTCTCTGGAATAATTACTGCTTCAAGTCTGATCTTCATTGTCTCTTATATTACTAGCTGCTTCTAGTGTAATATTATAAGTACACAGTGGCATTTTGTATGTGTATGTGTGTATGCATGTGTGTGTGTGTGTGTGTGTGTGTGTGTGTGTGTGTGTGTGCGTGTGTGTGTTTGTCTGTCTGTGTGTGTCTTTGTTATCTCTAATTATTTTATTTCATTGTTGAGATAAAGGAGATGAAGTGAAAATAAAACATGCTCTTATCTTAGATAACAATTTACTCGTTTCTGTTTGCATCTTTGTCAAATGTGTTGTTATAATCTATCAAATACAAGCCAGCAAATGGTAGACCACGATACGAGTGGGACGATAACATCAAGAGATGAACGAACATCAATCTGACAGCACGTATAGTCATGGTGAGAGACAGGCAGTGTTGGAGATCCACTGCACATTGATTAAATTCAATTGTTGCCACATCTTCAATGTTTCTTCAAGCTATCCTGAATTTCTTTAGTATTATTCTTAGTGTTCTAAATATCTGGAACAAGGAATACCACATGTCAGCACATATAATACCTTAAATTGTTTGTAAACAAACTTTGAAATTAAATAATAACAATGTGTTTACTTCTGGTGCGCGTTTCCTAATCAATTGTGTGTACATATGAGGTCAGACTGATTGTAAACATTCTGGTTTCACAAGACGCTAAGATATATACCTGACATATTTACATGAGATATACATGATATATATATATATATGAGGGGGATATACATGAGGGGGGAGCTGCGTGGTCTCGAGGTATGGTGTCCGTCTCGAGTGATGGAGGTCCCTGATCCAAGCCCCGGTGATGCCGGGATTTTTTCACGTGGACTTCTAGTAATATTTCCCCTGGTCTCTGGGTAGTGAGATCGGATGCCCGTGTGTATTGTTGTGCACGTAAAAAATCCCTTGGCAGTTTGAAATCGAAAAAGAGTAGCCAAACGGCGCTGCCCGGGCAAAATTTAGAGTTAAAAACTACCCAAAGTATTTTCAAGATCCTCGCCGGTGCTACTGAGTTCGTGCACTGAGCTGAGTTTCTCCAGACTCAGATTTGAGTTAGGAAGAAAACGGAGCACTTATGGGTTGCACCTGTGTGCCGTGATGTTGATCCTTCGACTAAACTAAACTAATACACATACATGAAATATATACATGAGATATTTACATGAGATATATACATGAGATATATACATTAGATATTTACATGAGATAGTTACATGAGATAGTTACATGAGATATTTACATGAGATATATACTTGAGATATTTACATGAGATATATAAATGAGATATATACATGAGATACATACATGAGATATATACATGAGATATTTACATGAGATATTGACATGAGATATTTACATGAGATATTTACATGTGATGTTTACATGAGATATTTACATGCATTCATTTTATGTAACCGGCGCTGTGGCGAATGTGCTGCATACGCAGTTCGTACACCCGTAGACAGCGTTCCCAAAACACATGGGGGAGATGTGAAAGCATTGACATGAATGTTATACAATGGTATGATTGATGGTCATTCAAATAGCAATGGCAAACTACTTGACGTAAACAAGCCAATAATTCACAAGCAGTCAAAATGTTGCGGTTGACTGCGATGTCCTGTAATGGATATGTACCTAACTAACTTTAACATTTCATGCATCTCTTGATACTTTCCACTGTATCATATTTGATCCCCTTGTGTATCGACTACACGTCGACTAGTTAATGGCGGTGATGATGATGATTTATTCCATTTGAAATGTTGACATAACTACTGATAAGACAAAACATATCTGACTACATCGTCATGTCAAGAGACAGCGACTTTCGTACATTCACCTTATCCTGACAAATTACACAGATGGAATATGTTTCCATGACAATAACTCATATAGTCCACGAGCTCTTGTTTTAGAGAAACTTTTCGATCATGATTGGTAGGCGCCATGTGAAGCTATCATCATGGGCTCATGGCGTAAGTTAATACTATATCGCATGTCATCACACACAATACTATGATTGTATTGTGTCTTACAACAATGATATGAAATATAAACGTTGTGTTTCTCTTTATCTGTGGTGTATAACGGCACAATACTGCAAATATGATTTAATAAATGTGGGCCGATGTTGGAACCACTTCACTTGCTCAAATAGCACTAATGTTGAAACGTCAAGGATTGTAGCATGTATTATTACAAGGTGCGTGTGTTTGCTCCAGCCAAAAATATCAGAATTGTATGCAACAAGCATGCTCAAACTAAGATGGTTTCGATTTCACCATTACAACTCGTTTCGATCATTGTAATCTTAAATAAGTAAAAGAAAAAAATGTAGAAATCTATATAATTGCAAATCCTAGTCTCAGGGATCATAAATAGTAATGTTTTAAAGTAACAAGGGAGACAAGAACAATATCATTGGCACCTTGCCGTCTTGACAGACGCTAGTTTGTGCTTTAAAAAGGCATAATAACTTTTACTTATGGCTGTAGCGAATGTGACTGATAAAGCCAATTCGCGCTGTAAATGTCCGTTCACAGTGGGTGCATGTCATTTCCATCATCATGCACCATCTTACGTCTCACGCGCTCGGTGTGTGATTTATTTGCAATAATTTTCTACTTTGTCTTTATTCCATTTCTGATGTTTGCCCTCCATGCAACACGTTCAGCAGCGACTTGCTCCCAATGTGTATTATCAATGCCTGTATCAATCATGTCCCGCTTACACACATCTTTGTATCGTAGTAGAGGCCGACCCTGAGATCTCTTACCCATCTGTAATACATCAAAAAATATGTCCTTTGGTATTCTACTATCAACCATCCTCCTAATATGTCCTATCCATCTAAGTCTACGAAGACTGATAACTTGAAGGGGTTCGAGTCGCGCCAGTGACTTACGAGAGTATGGAGCCAGTCGCTCAGAAACTCGTGGCGTGATGAGCGTAATATAGCCTAGGAATGAACATACAGCTGAAAGATGCTGGTGTTGACCGCAATATCCTGAAACAGGATGGAAACGCGAAAACAAAAATTCCAAGATTTCTTCGCAGTACCGCATATGAAAGCTGTTTAAACGTTTCTCTTGGTGTGAGTAAGTTGTCCAGGTTTCACTGCCATAACGACGGGTACTAAGGACACAAGCTTGAGAGACAAGGACTTTTGTTTTGGCAGTACGCTTCCTGTTCTCCCAGGCTCTTTTTTTAACCTGTTCATTGTTGTTGCTGCCTTACCAATCCGGATGTTGATTTCTTGATCTAGGGGTAATTTACCACTGATCCTAGATATGTAAAATGGTCTACCATCTCTAGTTCGGCGCGTCAATAAAGATTGATGGTAAACCAAGTGCACCTTGTGACATAATCTGTGTTTTCTTTTTGCTAATTGTTAAACCAAATTCAGAACACGCATTGGAGAATGCAGATAGTAGACATTGCAATTCTTCCTCAGAGTGGGTCTAACTGCAGCATCATCTGCAAAAAGCAACTCTCTGATCAGTACTCTCCTAATTTTGGTCTTGGCCTTCAATCTATGAGCATTTTAGAGGCCGCCATCTGAGCGTGAGTGAATGTAGAAGTGAAAAGTATATTCCAAAGAGGGTGGGAGCTAGTACACAACCTTGCTTAACTCCACTCTTGATTTCAAACTCTTCAGAAGTTGCACCATCAAACTTGATTATACCCTTCATGCCTGTGTGGAACGATTCCACAATGGACAGAAGAGTTGGTGGGCAGCCAATCTTCTTTAGTGCCTTGAACAAACCCTTACGACTGGCCAAATCAAATGCCTTTGTGAGGTCGATGAAGGCAATAAACAGTGGTTGATTCTGTTCACGGCATTTTTCTTGCATTCGTCGCAATGAGAATATCATATCAATGATAGACCGGTTCTGTCGGAAGCCACACTGTGATTCGGGATAGACTTGATATCCTAGGACTTGAAGTCTGCGCAGAACAATTCTGGCAAATACTTTCCTAACAATACACTAGAAGTGAGATTCCCCCATAGTTGTTGCAGTCGCTCCGATCGCCTTGTGCAGTGTTATGATGCTTGAATCTGTGAAATCCTGTGGGACTTGTCCTTCTCGCCAGCATAGCTCTATTAGCTGGTGGATCTGTAAAGTGAGTGTGTCTTGCCCACTCCTGATCACCTCTAGTGGAATCCCATCCTACCTGGAGCCTTGCCAGATGCAAGTTCATTTATAAAACACTTAACTTCTGTTATAGTGGGAACTGTGTCCAGGTGGTCAATAGTTTGTAGAGCGTCTATGACATTGAGGGCATCATCCGCTAGTTTGGTCTCACTTGAGTAAAGCTCCAAATAGTGCTCTACCCATCTGTCTATCTGCTGTTTCTTATCAGTTATGATTTGTCCAGTCAAGGTTTTCAGTGGTGCACTTCTTTTGATCATTGGACCACAGGCTTTCTTTATTCCTTCATACATGCTACTGATGTTTCCCTTATCACTTGCGATTTGAATGGACTCACATAACTTGATCTAATAATCATTTGCACATTGCCTGGAAGCCTTTTGCACATCCTTCCTAGCTTGCTTTAGCTCACTCAGAGTCTTACGCGTTGGTCTTTCCTTGTTTCTTACTGTACTGGATCATACAGTACTGGATGTGCCTAACCTCCTTATTATTGTGCAATCCCCATGCATTACCTGAAATTTAAGGGCAAGAAAAGAACAGTAGCACAGTAACATGTCATGTATGACGTAGGAGGCTCAATCTGATCGTTAAACGACCATAAAGAGAAGCAGACATTTTAACACTGTAGCCTGCCACGTCTGTTGTAAGAGCTGCCTAAGGAGGGTTCCTGCCTTGAGTTGCCTGGATCCCTTTGGGAAGCAAAGAACAATCTCACCATGTAGTCGACCATGCAGACTGTAAGATACGGGGTGGGGCTGGCTTCCAGTTCCGTAGAAACAAAAAACGTTAGCTGCAAAATACAGCCAGTCACGATCATGTTCAATGATACAGAAAAAAAGCGTAACACACTGGCAGCAGATATAACGGAGGAATAATTATAAGGTATACGTGCAGGGACAATATGTTGTTTGAAGTTGAAAGACAGCATAATGACGGTGACCTGTATTCTCTCGTTTATCCATATGTGCAGGCATGGCTCAACACTCCTCTATGGCATATGGTATTTCAATTAATTGTTTGATGCTTATATTGTGCCTACTGATACTGCGCATTCTCTCTCTCTCTCTCTCTCTCTCTCTCTCTCTCTCTCTCTCTCTCTCTCTCTCTCTATATATATATATATATATATATATATATATATATATATATATATATATATATATATATATTCTTTTTCTTCTTCTTCTTCTTCTTCTTCAGCGTTTCGAGCCATTGAGGTTCTTTGCTGCAGGTACAATCCGCCTCCATTCGTCTCTCTGGTGGACCCTCTCTTGCCAGTCGTTGATTCCAAGTGCTTGTAAGTCTGTATAAGTATTATCTCTCCACCGTCTTCTTGGTCTACCTTGGGGTCTACGGTAATTTATTTCCTGAGTGTAATCGAGTTTTATTTCCGTATTATCTTCCATTCTTTCTATATTCCCCCAGCCATTGCAGTCTATTAGCCTTCATGATACCAGTGATTAGCGGGGACTTAAACAGCCATAAATGTCTTTGTTACTTCTTATTTTCCACTCTCCACTTTGTATATCCCTAATGGGTCCAAAGATACATCTTAAAATTTTGTTTTCAAAGGTTTGTAACAAGGCTTCGTCTCCTTTCGTTGTACTCCAGGTTTCAGAACCATACAGCACTACTGGTCTGATCAGTGTTTTGTATATTGCGATTTTGGTGTTACGAGATAGCGCATTTGATTTTAGTAGATGTTGTAGTGCATAGTATATCTTATTTCCAGAGTTGATTCTAGTTTGTATTTCTTCCCTTATGATGTTGGAGCAGTTGAAGATTGTACCCAGGTATTTGTATGTTTCCGTTCTTTTAATGGTCATATTATCTATTTGTATGTGGCCAGAGTTTTTAGCCATTCCGTCTCTTGAAGTTACCATATATTCTGTCTTATCTTGGTTGATAACCAGCCCCATCTTTTGGGCCTTTTCCTTTAAGTGAGTCAATATTTCCAATGTCTTTTGTTCACTTTGCCCTATAATATCTATATCATCTGCATAACCAAGCAGCTTGGATGTTCCTCCAATATCACATTCCTCCTTTACCTTCCTTACAACTTTTTCTAGAGCAAGATTGAAGAGTAGCGGAGATAGTGCATCAACTTGTTTCAAGCCAGATGTTATTTGGAAAGGGTTTGATTTCCTGCCTCTATATGTTACTATATTATAAGTATCTTCCATGCATAGTCTGGTCATGTTGATTAACTTCCTTGGTATTCCAAATTCCTGCATAGCATTCCATAGACTATTCCTATGGACACTATCATAAGCCTTTTTAAAATCCACACAAATGTTATGGAGATCTCTTTTATATTCCCAATTTTTCTCGGCTATTTGTCGTAAGATAAATATCTGATCTATTGTTGATCTATTTTGTCTAAAGACCGCCTGGTAGTCACCTAATATGTCTTCTGAATATGGTTTTAGTCTATTTAGTAATACTGCGGATAGAATCTTATAGCTTGTGGACAGTAGTGATATTCCTCTATAATTTTCACATTGGAACTTGTCGCCTTTCTTAAAGATAGGTATCAATAATGACTCTTTCCAGTCATGGGGTAATTCTTGTGTCCTCCAGATTTTTATTATTAGTTCGTATAGCTTTAGGTGTAATGCATGGCCACCTGCCTTTATAAATTCAGCGGCAATTCCATCAGTCCCAGTTGCCTTATTGTTTTTAAGTCGTGTGATTACATATAGGATTTCTTCAAATGTAGGTTCTTCAATTTGTGGTTCACATGTTGGAACCTCTTTCCGTGGGAAAGTGTTACTTGGAGCTTCACAATTTAGTAATTCAACAAAATATTCTTTCCATGTGTTGCACATTTCCTCATTGGTATTTATCATATTCCCATTTTTGTCTTTTAAACCATATGTGTTTTTCTGCTGCCCTCGTTTCATTGACTTCAGTTCTTTATAAAACTTTCTGGATTCATTTTTCTGGTGATTAGTTTCCATGCAATGTTTAAAAGTATATCTATGCATTGTTAGTAATTTTGATAATGCCTTCCAGAAGTGCAATTAGTCATAATTTAATACCATAATGGGTGACTTTAATCAATGCCTTAGAAGAATATGTAATACACCAGGTCACCAGACTAATGAATACAATATATGATACTGAAGACATACCTCCTGAATTATTTAATTATGTATTAATTGCAATCCCGAAGAAATCAGGAGTGTTGGCATGTGATAACAATGTAACAATTAGTATAATGGGCCAGATCAGGTGGATTTTACTGAGAATCACCATACAAAGAGTTAGAAAGAAAATACAACCCGAATTATGAGTCGACCAATGTGGGTTCGTAGAAGGCAAGATACAGTAAATGATGTGTATATGCTGAATACATTAATTGCACGTTCTATAGAAGTAAAAAACAAGGACCTAATCTTTGCTTTATTGACTATACAAACGCTTTCGATAATATAAGACATGTCAATATGATAAAGATGCTAGAAGATCTAAAAATTGATGGGCCATACTTTAGACTTGTAAAAACACATATATTGGAAATAACAAGCTGCCATAATGATTGATAATGAAGCAGGTCAATATCAGCGTATAAAGAAATGTGTGCGACAAGGATATGTAATGTCTCCAGATCTGTGTTCCCTATTCAGTTATAATATGTTCAGAAATGTAGAAGATGCGAGAGGAATCACCGTTGGGGGAAGTAACATCAATAACATTAGATATGAGGATGATACACTATTGATTGTAGACAATGGGCAGGATCTGCAACATTTATAGATGAGGTTGTTGCACACGGTGAACAAATATATATATATATATATATATATATATATATATATATATATATATATATATATATATATATATATATATATATATATATATTATAATTAACTAGAAAGGGAAAGGCGCAAATTATGATAGTCACTAGATAGTAAAGGTCATGTACTATACAAATAAAAGGGAGTATTCTTAAACACGTGAATCGGTACAATTAACTCGGAACATTCATAAGATCAGATCGGACATACCTTAAAAGGATTATAACAAGAATCATCATGGCGAAGGTAGCATGTTGCAAAAAGGAAAACATACTGACCAATATAAAATGCCAAGTGCAACCTGAACATTGAAGTTCATGGCTGTGAAAAGCGAACAATGAAGCAGACACGTTGAAATACATACATCTGATAGTAGTGGCAATGTGGCTTCTGATGTAAATGCAAAAAAAAAAAAAAATACCATGACGAGACATGACAATCAATGAGTAAGTCCTACAAGAAACACATGAAACCCGTAAACTGAATAAAGAAATTAGACGTCGAGAGTTAAGAGTTTTGGGCACGTTATGAGAAGAAGTGAACTCAAGAACATAATGAAAAGTGAAAAGTTTGAAAGTAAACAAACAAGGCAACAACACAAAAGTGTTCCATGTTTCTGGTTATCGTATAAGATGACAAAACGTGAAGCCCACGTTTATCGGCGTGGCATTTGAACATGATGATTATCCTAGACACCATGGGACTGACCATCACCCCGGCAACATATTGGTGGGGAAAGGCAGATGCAGGAAACACAAGCGCAATGTATAGACTTGAAATAGTGTGCAGTAATTTCCGTCTAGTCACCTCTGGTATTCGGTGTACTACCCGCTGTGGACATTGCGTTATGAATATTGCAACTCGGTTCGATCACGGTATTGATTCATAAGTAAGAAATATAAATCTGTATACTAGGAAATCATAGTCTCAAGGGACATAGATATAAATGATGTGTCTATGGAACAAGGGAGACAAGGAAAATATATATTGGCGTATAAATACAAGATGTGTAATGCAAATACTTAATTTGAAGACATTATAACATGATTTCTACTAAAATATATTGCCTCTATCATCAAAAGCTACCAAAATAAATTTAAGTAATTGCGATAAGTTATATTTCCAGTATGTGACTATACGTGGTATGTAATATTTCAAACGAAGTGCCGTCTACTTACGGGATAATATATCTATTGCAATGTTCGCTTGTTTGCATAGTGGGCATGTAAGTTTCATGTAAATATTTTTGTCTGGCACATGTGCATGTGCCTCAAAATCATATCAAATGTAGTCGGAGAGATTTTTAATGGCGAGAAGAAACATATGACATTTATGTCCGTCATTGATACACTAGGTGGATTACAGCAGTCGCTGATGTTTGCCTTAAAGCTGTACTTGTGTTCCACGCTAGCAATAACAGGCCTCCGTTTACTGTGTTAAGCTGCAATGACTCTCAGTCGCCACATATTAAACATGTTTACCTTAATTGTCTTTCTATTACCGGAATTTGGTGACACACCTCATCCCTGTCTTACCCCTTATTTTGTATGTTCATCACTGTGCACTGTATGGTGTGTATGTGGAGGATTCGAGAACAAGCCGCCCAGGAAGGCGGTATGTAGGGTGAGCATACAATAGAGGCAATTACGATGCTATGATTCACACGATGCTGGATATGGTGTAGATCTGCAGCAAGATCGTGAACTAGATTGCAACTGCTCTATATAAACGAGAGGTTTTTCTTCGTGGGGTTCTTAGAACTTTGAACCACACATTATTGCACCAGGGGCCACCATGTTAATGTACTCTTTTACCGGCAAGAGCATAGGATACACGGCACACATTCAATGAATGTTTGATTATGTTGTACTTAGTACCGTCTGTTCAATAGAGAGTACAGCCATCTAAAGAAATGGCCAATATATCTCCATTCACAATTTTTCTATGTTGTTGGGTTTCTCTGTCTGTCTGTCTGTCTTACTCTCTCTCTCTCTCTCTCTCTCTCTCTCTCTGTGTCTCTCTCTCTCTCTCTGATGTGTGTGTGGGTTGGGAAATGTGTGTGGGTGGGGAAATGTGTGTGGGTGGGGGATCAGTGGGTGGGTGGCGGATCAGTGGGTGGGTGGCGGCATGTATGTTTGCCTGGGTCTGTGTGAGTGCGTGGAGGTTTGGTGGGTGGGGGATGTGTTGGTGGCTGCGGGATATGAGGGTGGATTGGGGATGTTTCTCACACTATTGCAATATGCACTGTTTATGTTTACAACTTTCATTTGACAATGTTTTTTTTTGTTTGTACGTAATATGCATTGTTTATGCTTACAAAATCCAGTTGACAATGTTATTTCCCCCTATATTAATGTAACATGCACACTTGATGAATGTTTGTTCGTTCGTTCGTTCGTTCTATCTCTCTCTCTCTCTCTCTCTCTCTCTCTCTCTCTCTCTCTCTCTCTCTCTCTCCTCTCTCTCTCTCCCTCTCTCTCTCTCTCTCTCTCTCTCTCTCTCTCTCTCTCTCTCTCTCTCTCTCACTGTCTGTCTCTCTCACGCGCACGCACGACCAAAGGCCACACATAACTGTAATCTATTTAATATTTGTAATATTGTAAATAGTGTCTATTTATTATAAAATGGGACGCTTGTTGCGATGTTTAATGTATGATCCGTATAGTGATACATTAAAAACTGCTGAAATAAAACTAATCGTGCTGGGGAATACTTGGAGGGAGTATGAAAGGATTTATATTGAAAGATGTCAATATGCATGAAAGCGGATAATTACTGAAAATCACCAGCAGCATCATCCTCAAGTAATGTGTAGGTGGTTGCACCTTGTCATATATGTAACTTTAACATATTTGTAGACGGATGCATTTGTTGTATTCGCAAATGTAAAGGCTAAGATACAAGTGTAGATATATCTACACATTATCTGGCCATTGTGCATAGGCGGTCATCCAAACAGGAAACTGAAATTACTGAACACTAGCAATGGCAGACGTTCCAAGTGGACCACCATATGGACTGGAAGACACATAGTGGGACAAAGACGCCTTTAAAATACAAATCAAAGTGTAGCATCTGCACTCTGTCTTGCTAGGGCCACAAGCATAGGCGGTAATTCGAATGACACAGGGGCGTCTAACCTCATGGGGCAGCTCGGTACCTAGGGAACCGAGAGCGTTTAAAAATGTGTAGATTTATCTAACTTGATCTGGACGGGGCGGTCATCCAAACTGAGAAACACGAATGGATAAGAACGCGTGTTCTTAAACACTCTGTGTGCTGATGCCGAGGTATGGGGATAAACCACATCACCGGATATTTGGACTAAAATGTTGACATCTCGTTCTTGACTTGGGGGGGGGGGGGGGATACATTGCAATTATCACTGAAGTCGGAGTGGGTTCGCCTGATAGAGACGGAAACTTTAAAAGGGAAAGCTAATTCACAAGAAAAATTCAGTTAGTCGCTAATGCAAGTAGTGTTTATATGCAACGATTGAGTAAACAAAACAAAAAAAGAAACTGACCACTAACACTGGCAGACAGGCCTTGTGGATTGTGATGGGCTGGCAGGCTTATAGTGGGATTAAGATGCCTTAAAAATGCATGTAACTGGTAACAAAAGCATGCATAGTAGCATGCACATTTGACTCAAATATACTGTGTGTACTTCAAGTGGCTCCAAATCCGATATAAAGTTACTGAACTTCCTTTGGAGTGGTTGATACGCTAAATTAAGTTAACAACATAGCTAATACAGTACAACATCTATTGGGGGTTCTGGGATGGCAGACATTGGTAGTACCGTTGGTAAGGATGACTGTCATGCCCTTTACAGGGACCATTTCCCGCTGTCCAAACTTGGTACTCAGCTCAAGCCTGTGGCTCCTAGTAGCTCTCAGAATGTGACAGCGGCCACCCCTCCCCCGGGCAACAGCTGTGACAGGCTGGCTAAACAAGGCGCGGGTAACTGATTGGGCCTCAGACCAATGGGTGAACTAGGGAATGTCTACTCAGCATGTGAAGACAGGATTCGACACACTGAGAGGAAGACATCATTGATGATTCAACGGGCAAGACGGCGTTTACCTGCAAAGCGTTGTGGAACATGATGAGAACGACAAGGCACGTAGAGCGCTATAGTCATCCACTGCACCTGTATTCGTCTTCATTCGTCTTTACTTGCCTTGCCACTGGATTCAGATGAACTCAGGCGAGAGAGTGTGGTCGACGAATTGTGCAACTCTTCCACACTTCATTTCTTTCTTCCAGTTCATCGCGCAAGTCATTCTTTATCCAACTTCATCAATCACATTTAAGCCCTGTGGCGGCGAAGGGCGAGCCGCGAAGCGACAGTCGTGGTTACGCTGGCAGTCGTAGTCCCAGACCTGCAGAAAGGCAGCTCATGGCGCTCGTGCTATATGGTGGTTGTCAAAGACTTAGGAGATAGCTCTAAGCTAAAGAGAGCTAAAATAGAGCTTAGGAAGAGGGCAAGTGACGTAACAGGATAGGAGACCAGACAGAAGAGACACAAACGCTATAAATAGCTATAACGGGACACACTTGTGTCAACAAGGAGGGCAACCAGTGCAGATGAGCTGGGGTTACCCAAGAGACTGGGAAACCCACTTCACGAGGTAAGGACCAAGTAACTCTGGTCAACACAGCCCAGTGCCCAGCACGTAAACCAACGAACGCAAGCTGAGCTAATTGCTCGTGGCTGAACACGCCACGCTCAGCGGGCTCAGGACAGAGACCGGGACGGCATAGGAATCAGACGTGTATTCCGCTAGGGATACTTTGTAGTTGTTAAGGACAGTATAATAGTTATAATAGTCTAGCTTAGCTTAAGTAGTTATAATATTGATATCATCTCCTCATTCCATCTTATCGTCATCACATCCTATAATGTTTAATACCGGTTGTGGTATTCCGCTCGTGGAGCTATTGTATGATCAGCTCCGAATAAAAATGTATCCTTTTGCAAACAATACGAGTTGTCACTTTCGTGTAGTGCAAAAGAAGGGAATCCTTGTATACCTGTCGCAAATGAGTTGCTGACAGTGGTCTTCTACAGACCGGAGCAGCAGTGGGATTCGGCAGCCCCCTGAGCGACTGCACCGCCCTCTGTAGGAAAACGCTGCTCACCCCAAAGCACAAGAAAGGGGCTAAAACGGTGCGCTAATCATTGTTAGCTCCAACATTACCTGACCACTGGCCGCGTTTGGTGGGTATCCCTTTCTGCGGTCGACATATAACTAAAGTAAAAATAGGTAAAACAAACCAAAAAAAAAAAATGCCAATCCATATTCCTAAACCATCATTTGTTGTTGTTGTTGTTGTTTGTTTCGCATGTAGTGTCTTTGGGTCTTTCTTCTTTTGCGATAGGGATCTAGATGGTAAATGATCACCTGGAACAATCTAGATAATAAGTGACTGCAGTAGTCTTATGTCTGCCAATTTTCTATTCTATTGATTACTGACGATTTGAAAATCGCCAGTCTTCAATTATTTTTTTAATAATTTTAAAATTTAAACATTTTTTTTTTAAATTGCGTCCTTTTGTGTTGTCTTCTTGTTTGTTCCTTTCTTTTGTTGTGTTACATTGGCTGTAGAAGGTTTATGTCAGTTATGTATTTTTTGTTGAGGAATTTCTCGTGTGAGAAGAGGGAAACATCTTGACCGTGTACACCAATAGCTGCTGTTGGTGTTATAGCTGGTCATCTACTAGAACATGCATTTGTCCAGTGATTATATTGACCACACGTAGGACAATGTGTCATTCTACCCAGCATCAGAATCAATATTCTGTTATTATGGTTAGTAATACATCTGTGTAGGTCCGTATTTGACGGGCCACTTCCTTTTTTGAGTTGCAGTGTGCACCCCACATACCGGCCCCATTTGTCTGCCTGAAGATCGCAGTCTGGTCACCACCTGCGACAATGTGCACATGTTTTTAACTCCTTCTGGAGTAATCGTGTCAGGCAACCGGTGGCTGATCAGCCTGTCTCTTTCTCTCGGTGCTCTAGTGATATGTAAATCTCTAGGCTTAGAATAGATAACGATATACCCTGTAACTTGTCATACATGGCTGTCTGCGCTTCTGTTGACAGGTGAAAGTATTATCTAATGGGAACCTCGAACCTATACAGGTCTATGAATCCCTCAAAAGGTACAACTTGTGGACATGTTAAGGCACCACCAATAAACGCTAGCGTTGATTTAGCAGCAGCCCCAGACCAGTTATAGAGCAACCTATAGTACCAAGCTGATGAAGTTGCATACCTTCGTAGTCGCCCCATGGAACGGCAAATGCAGCTGTTTTTTGAAATAATATCGATTAATTGTCGTTTTTGTTAATAGTACTTCAAAGAAAAAAACTCACAATATCCTTTATAATATCAACTCCAAAGACAAAACTCAGAGTATATCCTTACCATGAATGGAATCTACGGAAACCATTATTCACCGGAAAAATAGTACAGGGTGTTATATGAAAATTTAGAAGTGTGATAGAAATGACAAGAACTATGCCATTCTGTCAATACCGTTATTAGGGAAGGCAAGCGTGTTAACCACGTAACATCACAGTGCAGACGAAAACGGGGACGCCCCAATGTTGACAATCCCCAAAGAGGAACAGCGTTCTGTTATTTTTTTTGTTTTGTTGAAGAGGTGATATATATATATATATATATATATATATATATATATATATATATATATATATATATATATATATATATATATATATATGTATATGTATGTGTGTGTGTGTGTGTATATATATATATATATATATATATATATATATATATATATATATATATATATATAATATATATATATATATATATATATATAAAACAAAATGTATGTGTATATATATGTATGTATGTAAATATGTATGTCCTTTATTTGTTCGCGAACGGCCCATCCGATTGAGATGAAATTTTCTACACGCCTTCCTTTCATTCCAGAGCTGTCAACTGTCATAGTTTTTTTCTCTTCTTCCTCCTGCTCCTCCTCCCCCTCCCAAAATACGTACGTAAATATATGATGATGATGATGAAAGAATCCCCGAACCAAAACGCTAGGGAAAGGGAAGAAAATGACGTGACTACACAGAATCGTCACACGGCAATCATCATCATCAAGTGCCATGCCGGCTGGCGTAGGCGTTCATGGCTCTCCGTAGATCTCAGTCTTTGGTTTTTTGGATCAACTCTGCTGCTGATATTCCTA